>WAAE01024031.1:0-121849 GCA_013400495.1 Nicator chloris
ATTTTGAGCAGAACTATGCTATTTTAAGTATTAGAAAATATATTTCTGCTGTTACTAGAAAATTGATGCAATGAATATTTGTGGTCTGCATAAAGATTCATTATGAACTTTATGGGCATAGAAGTTTTAAGCACTTCTAGGCAGGTAGATGAAAAATAGATCTTGTTTACCTGTTCAAGTTCTCCATAACTCAAAAACTTGAATCACTTGAAGTCTGAGAAAACAAAATGACTGAATGCTTTCCCTTTTTGCATTAAAAAGCTTGAATTACAGAAATACATTTTTTATTTTGAGTTGATTGGAAGGTATGTATTTTATGCTTCACATAAAAATCCTATTTTACAATCTGTTTTCCTTCCTCTTTATATAATTTATATATGTGTTGTAAACTGACCATTTTATTCACCAAAGTAAGCTTGTTCTTAACCCTGAAGAGTCTGTGGCTCATGTTTCATAGGTGAGCTTATTAATGCCTTTTTATTTTAAAATTCTGCATTTGCCAAGTAAAATACTTACATTCATTGACTGGTAATGATTGCCAAAGCATATTTAAAACAAAATTCCAACCAAGGCAGTAACTTTCTCTTTGGGTGCTTACACCGTGGTCAGAATTTAGGATACAGGTTTTTAAAACAAAATGTTACATACACTGGTATTCACTGACTAAGAGAACAGTGTGTGTTGCTTGGAAGCAGATAAGGGAAATGATTCCTGTCTTTGTGCTGGGCCCCAGTGTTTTACTGGACTCTCTAAATGTCTCTGTGTTCCTTGAAAATCTAAATGGCTGTGATCCCAGTTATGAGAGAAATGTGGTTTGAACGATTTCTGGGAAAGTGCTTCAGGTGCAAAATTACTGCATTGTTAAGAACGGTAGGAGTTGTTGGAGATTGGCCTGATGCTTCAGAGTGACAAATACCTGCTAAATGGGGTTCATAATGCAGTTCTTTATTATTGCCAACAAGCTATAGAGTTTTCTTTTGGCAGACATTCTGGAGTAATGTGATTGGACATCTGCAACAGACTTAAAATCCACTACTGAAGCTGAAGGAGCATTGTGATGCTTCACTCTAAGACATGCTCTGCAGTTGTGTTTGGGTTTTTTGGGTGGTTTCAGTTAGGGGGCTAGGGGAGGTCATTTGGAAGAAAAGAGTTAACAGTTGCAAAGAAACATTTTTTGGCATTTTGTTTGCTATCAGTATAGGCATGGATAAGTTTCCTTTATAGGGAAAGGTTTCTATTTTTACGACTTCAGATGTTAATCCAGCTGGTCCAGCCCATTTGTAATTTGAATTGCCCTGTAGAGATCAGTTCCTGGTGCTGGAGCATTCAGCATCTGTGAGATGTCTCTAATGCCTGTAATTTTGATAGAAAAATTTTGAGCACATACTGCATGTCCAAAGAAGAGGCTAATCTGGCTTCCTAGATTTCTATGACTCTTACACATTGCTTGTAAGGAAATTGAAATCTATGCTTTAAAACACCAAACCCCACTGTTCCTGTGATTGATTGAAGTTGCCTGAAGAATGGTGTGCTCTTTGTATTGATTTCAGTGCTACTTTTGAGGGATTCAGCTGCTGAAAGGCAGAGCATGCATACCTGTATTAGCTTGTCTCAGGAAAAATGTGAAAGGTCGATCTGCTTTGAAAATAGGTGTTCGAGATCTTTTTAGTAAGACCATTGCTGTAATGCAACAAAGAAAACACCAGTAAAATGCATCTGCTTTCTTTCTGTCTTCTATACAGTGCCCTCACCTTCTGGTTAGTACCTTGACTTTTGAGTTGCTCCTCTGCTTTGAGACTAAACCAACAGTTTTATCCAACAGTGAAATCAGTCTGGCAGAACTAACAAGTCAGGAGTTGTGAGACTACATGCAGGTCATTTGTGTGTGTTTCGATGCTGAAGGGTGTCTGCCTGGCATTGCATCTCGGAGGTAATTTTTGTAGTCATCACATCCCTAACTCTGCTGAAGTCATACTCACCTGTTAGCCAATTCCTAGCTATGCTGTTGGGGTGAAAAAGATAAGCAAGGCACAAATGTATTTCCTTACCTAACTGGGAGACAATTAGCAGAGAAATGCCAGTGTCATTCTGGAATTTCTCTTGTCAGAGGTCTCAACAAAATCTTTAGTATTCTCAATTGAATTTATTACTATCTTTCCTCTCTGATTGTGGGCTTAATTATTAGATTAACTGAAGAGTTTTTAAGGATTGTGATGGTTCAGCTATTATTAAAACACATCTTGTTTAAATAAATTCTTATTTTCAGCTACATAGTGCTAAGACTAGATTGTCACCCCCCCCCATACTAAACCCCCCAGATCTGGATTTTTTTTTTAACAGTTAAAACAATGGGATTAATTTGAAAATGTAAGACACAATAAAAGTAGTTTGAGAAGGTTGAGAAGGCACTATTTTAGTACTTGAAACTAGGCACATTTTTTTTACAAGTCATCATGTGACTAGATCCAAAACTTTTAAAGTAAATAATAAATATAATTGCACTTTCTAAGATCTGTTTGTCAGCTTGGTCTGACTGGACTGAAGGGATGTTTTGGCATTTTTTTCGAGGGGATAAAGGTCTACTCCTTTAGTCTTTGGTATGTAATTGAAGTCACCTAAAAGCTTTTATTTTGTTTGGGACTTAGCACAAAGTTATTAAAATATTACTGCCCTGATGGAGATTAAAACTGTTATAAAACTTAAAACTGTACAGCTCTACAGTTAGGCCAGATGTTATCTGTACACCCCCATATGTACATGTGTGTCTTATTCAGGGTCGTTTCTAGAAGAATATTGAATACATCAATTCAGCTGTGCTCAGGTTCTTTTTGGGATTGCAGCTGTGAGATGGAGTGAGAGGATGTGCAACAGGTTGGGCATCACATTGCGATGCACTGCCATGCTCTCTACATGCCTCTTGAACTCCTTCCTAGGAGCAAGGAGGAGAAGTGGTAGAGTGCCCTGGTCCCCAGCCAAGGACCGCCAGCATTTGTGATGTGGAACACATCCATCCTTGGCACAGCCCAGAGCAGCAGAAAGGTGAGATGTGGTTAATGGTGAATTAGTTATTTATTGACTGGGTAGTCCATGGCTGAGATTTTACTCTGAGTCTCCCACTCACCCAGTCCCATCTGCTCATGTGGAAATGATCTGTTAGCAGGAGCTACTGCACATCAAGGCCACACTTCAAAGTATGTAAGAATTAAGCTTGTCTGCGTAAAACTTGCCCATCATTACCATTAATGCTAGCAAAGAGATCATCTTCAAATCCCTTAATTGTTCAGGAGCTGTAGATAAAATATTATTAACCTTTTTTCATTTTTTGTTCATATTATCTGAGCGAATAGATATTTAATCAGCAGCAAAATAAGTGCTGTATTTTCTCAAACTGGATTTTCCCTGGACTGGCAGAGTTGGTTTTTTCATTTGAGCCATTACACCTTAGTCGGACATCAAAAATTAAAGTTTCTTATGAACAATTACAAAGATAAAATGGAAGTGTGTTAAATACAAAAGTTTGTTAGGCATATATGTAAATTCTACCATGCTTGTTTGTTTTATTAGAAATAAAAGACTAGTAGTTGGTTTTGTAGTGATAAGCTCCAGAAGTGAAAAGTTTGTCTGAATATTTGATTTACCTGTAGCTCCTGATGCCTTTGTACCATCTTCTGTTACTTCAATCTCTGCTTTGTGAATAGCTTCTGAAATATAAAGACTATCTTGCTCTGTAAAACCCCCAAAATTAATAAGTTATTTTCTGCATTTCATTACGAACATATTTTAAAAAAAATAATCAGAATGCTTTAACCTTTTTTTTCCTGCAGAATCTAAGGATCACATAACTATTAGGTATTTCAGCCTTTGACACTTTCCCCACCATATGGACAACAGTGGATTGAATGCTGAATGGGAGTTACTAGTTTGAGAGGTCTCCAGGTAGTGGTGGAAGGCAAGATACATGGTGAAATAGAAACTGTAACAGAATGAGGACAGCGAAAGAACTAAAGAACCCTTGGAAGGGAAATTGTAGAAAAATGCTCTTCAGGAAGAAACATAAAAAGAAACTTGGAAAAGAATTAATTTCAGAAAGACACTGAAGAGTGTTAGAAGTCTTCTTTTCTCCAGCTGCCTTCAAAAGGCAGAAAGCAGGAAAGGTTAGGAAGTTCTTTCTTTCTTGTCTGAATTCAAGGATCAAGTCCAACATGTAGGTGAAATCTAAGACATGCTAAAAGAGCATTTTATCTGTTTCTGTCTTACTTTGTCCAGTCAGAAAAACTGGGATGGAAGCAAGCAGGAGAAAATTAGGGAGATGAAGAATTTTAAATAGTAGGTAAGTCTTACACACTTTTGAGGAGAAAAAAATACGAGCTTTCAGGTATAAAAAAGGTATTTCAGGTCTGAATTATCTTTGTTTGCTAAATGTGATCTGGGAGTAAATATTCTGAAGATTATCCTTCTGCTTCATACGGAAGAGGAAGTGAAAAGTTACCTATTTGTTTTTCAACTATCTACTGGTTAAGTAAAAGATATATTTTCCTTGTAAACACTGCCTTACATAACTCTTAGACTACGTAGAACCCTACTGCTGTGACACAGTTGTGTAAGAGTAGAACTAAAAAGGGCCTCAACGTATCTTTTCCTCCATAACCCTGCCAGGGCAGGATCAAATACTTCTACAAGCCTTATCCTGTATGCCAAGAGCCAAAAGGAAGCTGCTAAATTGTACTGTTTAATTTCCCCAAACTATTTATCTTATTTAAATAGATACTAACTTTATAAAATACATCCTTGTGTAGTTTATCAGTATATTAACATTTGTTTGCAATAAGCAAAGCAGCAGTGAGCAGTAACAAATTATTGTGATGTGCATCTATGTGCAGTCTGAGATCTGTATTGCACTAGAACATTGCTATGTCCAATTTTAAAAGCAGCATAAAAAACTCCATGGGTAATGTGCCTTCTGAGGTTCATCCCAGGAAAGCAACTTTTCTCTAAAAGCAGGTTTGTCTGAATTGGAGCAATTTCTTTTTATTCACTCACATGCACAAGAATGTGAGCTGCATGCTGGGCAGCTACCACTCCCAAGTCTTTACTGTGGGCAGAAATGACCAAGTTGAAATATTTTGTTGCTGGAAGGAGTCAAAAGAAAAAGAATATATGATTTGGATTCTTCTTTTTTAATTTAATATTAAATGGGGACAAATTTTACAAGGAGCAGAAGAATTTCACTGCTCCAAACCCAAGAATTGAATCATAGCAACAGTATTTTAGCAAAGGGAAATTATAACTTTGTCTACTGATTATTTGATTAGCAAGACAATATAGCCTGGGCATAAACCACTATTTTTTGCAGTCAGGAGTTGGAATATAGACTTTTTGGACCAGCATCCTTCACTGTTAAATTACTATTTTAAAACACAAATAGAATTGCAAGTTTTACTAAAGCAACCTAAATTTCTGAATAAATAACCATTTTCTCAGGCCTACACTGTCTTGACAGTTTTAATCTTAAAGACGAGAAAAAGGTAAGTTCAAGACCAAAACCAAACGTGATCTTTTCAGGTTCCTCTTTCCTACAAAAGAGCTCAAAATATGATTGCAGTTGAGTGTGAACTGTGCCTTAGGGTTTCACAGATAAAGTAGTACAATTGATTCAGAAGACCCAGGTGTAACAAATCATTTAGATGTAAGAGTCTACAACTATCGGGTCAAGGACCATTTTGTATTCAGTCAAGCCTCTTACCTGAAATGCCTTTAAAATTAGCAGTGATGGGATCAAATGCATCTCTAATTCCTAAGGCAGAAAGAACTGTCTTCAGGTCAAAAAGGCTTTGAATACTGAACCTGAAATGAATATGGTAGCCTTTATTTAAATACAGGATTTGTAGAGTTTTGTAGAATTAAAAGGTATTAACAGATACAATTTATTTTGGGCCTTTGCATTTCATCCATCTCTTTTTGTATGAGCCCGATGAGTGCATTGTCTGATTAATTGTATTTGCTGAAAAGTAGCTCACCTTCACCTGAAGACATTAACAGAAGGAATCCCTTGCCACCCTCTGTTGCAATTAGATTGCTACTCTGTCTTCTTGACATGTGAATTCTGCATTTTCCCAAAGTGTTCTCTTTCAAATATTATTTTTGGCTGTAACAAATGGCCCTTGTCAACATTTCCCAAAAATTACCTTGAAGAAAATAAATATTAATGTACACACTGGTTTTCAGTGCTTCGTTAATGTGATAAATACGTTGTAGGTGGTGTGTAATGAAGCCCTTCCATGCTAATCCATACAATAGATACAGCCACATCGAGCCTTCTGCACCTAATTCCTCCTGCTATGCAGTTTCATTGGAGTAGATGATAGAAAATCCCTCTAGCATAGGTGTTTGCTAAAACAGCAACTGACTAAAGTGGCAAATGGATGAGTGACACCTGCTTTTTGCATGGAAGGACAGTTATGACTGCTGGAGGGGGGCCAAGCTCTTTGTCCAGTGCCTTTTTAGTACTCTGGCAAGTTTCAAAAATACAAAATAGTGTGTCTTTAGGAGGTTATATGTTTATTCTTCCTTAAACAAAGAGAAAAATGAGTGTGGGAAAGGTCCAGCAACATTTCTCTGGTTTAGGTCCTTAAAGGATTTATACCCCAAACAAATTGTAAGTAAAAGCTGTAGGATCAACTGAAATACTTAGGTTTCTTTAAAACTGTACAGAGTGTAACCAGAAAGTCTTGTCATTCCTAGCTCAGGTCTTTGAGATTTAAGAAAGAGTTAGAGCATTTTGGATCATGTGGTGAATAATGAAACCAAAAGCATATAATTTGATTTTGCTCACACTGCTTTTGTCAGCACTGTCACATGGAATTCTGACAGCTGAAGTAGTGAATCCATTGTGCTAACATTGCTTACCTAGGCAGAAAAATGTCCATCTTTGTTCTCTTCAAGCTGTTGGCCCAGAGGGTTATGATTTTGGCAGAAAGGTGAGACTCAATGTGGGACAAAGGTGTTCTTCTGTGGCTGGGAAGCACTAGGAACATGCTGAGTTTCTCCCCTAGGTAGGGTAACTCAACCATGCTGAAAGCTTCCAGACCTGCAGTCTGGAACTGGCCTGTGAGTGGGCAAAGAGAGATCTTATTTCATCATTCAAGTGTGAAGAAAACCCAAACCCACAACCCTTGCTGGGGTCAGCAGACAGTTCAGAGCAGCTGTGGTGGAATGTAAGGAGTGGTCTCCAGCACTTGCGCTCCTGTAGCCAGCTCAGGTTGTTGTTAGCTCACAGCAGTCTCACCTGAACAGAGCTGAGTGTGTCAGAGACACAGATATCTTGGCAGAGCAGTGCCAATGCCACTGCTAGCACCTGAAGAACCACCTCAACAGAGCATAGCTATTTTATTACTTTTCCATATAACAGCTGTCCTCCTTGCTCAGTTTGGGGACAAAAAACCCAAAACTACCAAGACAATGACAGCAACTCTGATGACTCCTCCCACAATGTATGTTCTTTGAATAAACTTACAATTTTATAATATTTTTCACTAAAATTTTACTACAACAAATAGGAATTACAAAAACAAAATGCAGAGTGTCGTACTTGGTTAATTGAAACCTACTTAGGCTCATGTTTCCATCTTTACTACCTTTAAAAATCACTTTAAAACTTACTTCAAGAAAAAGGTTGTATTAAGCAAGAGCTAGTATATGTTTATTTAAACATTATTTATTTTGTATTTAAGCATCAAATTCATAATTTTTGAGAATGTAGGCACAGAGACCTATCACAATCAGATGAAGGTCATTAAAAGTAGTCTCAAAAGGAAAAGCTGGAGAGCTTCCAAACTTGCAATTAGTTTTAAAGCAATTTGTAACAGCCATTTAAAAGTACCATTTAATCTCATATTCCAAAAACAATTAATCCAGGCATTTCTAATGGACTCTGTTATACAGTAGAACAGATTCGCCTGTCACAATTTTACTTCCTTATTTTTTCATCTGAGAATCCAATTAATAGCATGTCAGGAACACTCAGCAATAGTTAGCAGGCCAGGAGTTAAATACAATTTAACTATAAGGCACAAGTGAAAGTCTTATTGCCTTTACTGCAGGCCATCCAAAGTATTGAATCTACACTTCCTTCACCCAGCTGTAGCAGTTGTGTCTTCAAGGGTGGATGCTCACAGTTTGAGTCAGTGGTTGTAAATAACTGCATATAGATAGCTCATGTTCATAATACCTAAATATTTGGCAATAAATAAATAGCTATAGGATGTCTCAGTTATTTAGTGTACAGTGTTTGTTAGTTTTGCAGATATGGACTAGATAGGATTCATTAAGTGTTGATTGTTCTGCTAGATTAAATTTTAGGCTCTTAGATCAGCCCTCCTGCTTTGCAATCCGGAGAGAGAATTGCTCTGTTAAAACCAACTCCCAGCATGTGGATCATTTGCTGAGAAAAGATGTTCTGGTTTCTAATGGGCAGGCAAGGAAGATTTATATTTGCAGTGCATTCGACATGAGTGGTATAATTTGTGAGCCTGCTGATATTTTGAAGTCAGCACATTCTGCACAAAGGTTATACAGTCCTTATTTATTAATTAGAAAGAAAATCAAAGACTTTAGATTACTCAGTCAGAACATTTAGTGTTTGTTGCTTGAACTAATTTTGAGCATCCCATAAGGATTACACATATGCTAAATTAGAATTCAAACATCATTAACAAATTGCTTGGAAAAATGAATATGAAAGATAGTTTTGGTGTTCAAGAAGTGTGTGTGAACAGTAATGTTGACATTTTCATAGAGCAGTGTTACTTGTCCCCATGCTGGTTTGTTCTGCATGCCAATGTTACAGGGATAAACAACGTTGTAAATGCTACAATTGATAACAGGCCACAGCTTATCTTTCTCACTCTGTGTTTGGATTCTGGTGGGACACAACTGCTATCATTTAATAATGAAGGAAAGTCATCTCAGTCCTCTACTTAGCTGTACTGAACCAGTCTTTTGCATTTATTTTAAACTGATTTGTTAGAAATGTTTCTGGATTTTTTAGTGACAAAGATTGAATTGGTCCAATCAAATCTTACAAACAGCAAGTTTTAAATGATCACTTCTATTTTGGCTTTCCTCAAAAGTCTCTTCCACTGCAGAGAGCTCACACGTTTCGGGCTGGATGAAAGGTAATCCAAATAGTTTGTCTTTTCTGTGCAAAATTTAGTGGTTTAGCTACTTAATTAAGGATGATAAAATGGAGTTCCTTGTGTTCAGGCAAGTGGTCAGAAGAGCACAACAAATGATTTCACATAACTTTGCAAGGACTTTGGAGCAAATGTACGGTCAGACGATGCAGCTCAGCTGTGGAATTCCTGGTAATTAGCTTTACCTGAGATCTCTACTTGTAGAGTCCATGTGACAAGCACCAGCAGACCCCTGCCTTCTGTCATTTAATAATCTGGGGCCTGAATGATCATTACCCCAGAATATGAGAGGAACTTGGATGTGGAATTGCAAATGAGTCAGCAAAGATTGTTAATAGCCTGAGGATTCAGTTGTTTCCCATGACTAGGAAGCAGCAGTACATTTCTAAGAAAAGGAAGGCAATGTGGGAAACTTCAGGTTTGAGAAGTTTTAGGACATACTCTGGAGAAAAGAATAATCAGGTCATAGAGAGAAATTGAAAGTGAGATAAATTGCAATATCATGTAGACTGGCAAACAAAACTATACACTTTTTTGACCTGTTAACTAATTTGATAAAAATACATAGATCCAGCCATCTAATTTTAGGTAAAACATTAAACATTGTTTCACTATGGCACTATTTAAAGGTAGAAGTGGTGGCCCTTAGAACCAGAAAGGAAAGGCAGCAAGCAGCAACTTGAAGGGGAAACTACAATGAACAAAGGTACAAGAGGTTGAAAAGAGTCACTAGTAGCTTTCCAAAGTATTGTCAACACTCAAGACATTTATCAAAGACAAACAGTCAGATTGCCATGAAGACGAGTGGTGGAAACAAAATGGTGTTTCAAAAACACACAAAGAAATTATATCCCTCTGGAGACTTCCCTCCCCTTGATTTACCTAGCAAGAAAGTGCCAAGAGGAAAAAGGCCCAGGTGGAGCCAACCTTGAGTAACCACCCTGAGCCGGTTCTGCAATACACTATGCAAGGTGTTTTTATCAAGATGTAGAAATTGTGAAAGCATTTTATCAAGCATGTGTATGCCCTCATTGAAAGTTTTGTGTACATGTCTGGTCATTTATTTTCAAGAAAGATTAATTTAAATTGGAAAAGTGCAAAAAAAACCCCCCAAAAAAACCTAGTAGAGAATTTGGAGCATTTGGTTTTTGAATAATTTAGTAGAGCCTGGCATCTTTATCTTAGCTGTCAGGAAAATTAGAGAAAACTTGATGAGTTGCAATTACATTTGGGAGTAAATATCAAAGCTGAAGAGAAACTATTTAACTTAAAGGATAAAGCAGGCAGGATGTTAAGTGATATAAATCTGTCTTGAAAAAATTTTAGATTTGGAATTAAAAAGGGTTTTACCCAAGTGCAGTTCTGACATTTAGAGTAGGAGAGAAAAGAGCTTTTTATATTTTGAAAGAGATTGTATAGCTAACTGGCATAATTCCTGGTGGCAGAAAATTAAGCCTGCAGCATGAGTCCTTCTGTCAGCAACCCACATACATCAAGCCTTTGAAAGTAGCCTACACTGTATTCATATATTATACAAATAAATGTTTGACCTATATTTATACTGTTTTAAACCCATGCTGAGATCATCCACTGATTTGGTATAAATGATATAAGAATTTCTCTCCTTTTTCCAGAATTTGTCTCTGAAGATCTGCAGTTTTTCCTTAAAGCCTTGGAGACAGGCTGTGACCAGATCTACAGGTCTGTAGCGCTGATGCTCCTGATGACGCTCTGCTCCCTCTGGTGCTCACACATTCAAGGGACAGTGATTTGGCTGAGGAGCCAGGAAATTTCTTACCCAACAAATCAAATTGATAGGGGCTTGATATAATTTTAGTCTTAATTGCCCCTCTGTCATGGGGTCAGATGTGCTTCCTACTGTAGCCCCTTCCTAGCCAGCTATATTTAACCAGCTCCATGCTATTGTAAAGGACTTTGTATATTGCAGTACCCTCAGTCTCTCATCTTTCTTTTTCCTGGCATGATATATTGGTGCCTTTTGGTTGTTTCCTACAGCTGACAAGTTTGTTACGGAGTACTGGGAGATGTTGGTCTGTGAGGGATGGGACAGGGACAGTAGATATTTTAGGAACCATTTTGAATCCAGGATCTGTTTCATGCTTGCCTGGAATTATGAGTCAATTTGGTCACCTGGGTAGTCTCTTCATTTGATGGGACTTCGGAGACTTCTCCAGGCTAGGAAAACAACACATCTTACTGTGGTGTCTGTAGAAATGAAATAAATCTGTTCCATACTGCACCGTAGATAAAATATGGATCAAGGACAGTTACCGTAGTTAACTTCAGCTGTGTGGTGCATGGTAGGCACTTTCAGGGTCGAGCCCTCTGATGTGGTAAAAGGCAACATCTGGGAATCCATAATGGAAAACTTTTTTTGCCACATGCTTCTGAAGTACAGGGTGCTCACCAGCGTGATCTGGCTGAGAGATGACCCAACACTCTCCAGTGTCATCCCACGCACATCCCCATCTGCATGGAAAAGAGACAAGGGAGGGGAACACATGCAGTCCTACATGCCCAGGCCTAAAGGCCAGGTCTATGTGACTAAATAAAGCAAGCTGAGACCGCTCTCCATTCTTAAGGCCAAGAGGCACAACTTACAAAGCCCTGCTCACCCTCTACCTTCCCCTCCCCACCTACACATGGACCTCACTGGGGTTGCCTGTTGGTCTGTGCTCTCCCCAGAGCTGAGATTGAGCTGGTCAGTGTTTTCATTCCCCATTTTGACTTTTTAAACTCAGAGTCTGGCTGCTGAGCTTATGCCCTGTGTGTCGCCTATAGCACCACGGAAGCATTCAGTGCTATGGATACAGTCCAAGGGGAATTTGGCTGTTCCTAATTAAAATTGAGAACACTGCAAAGGATTGCCTTTTTAAAAATTAAGGGAACAAGGTCAAATGGTTACCACCTTGACACTGCTTACAGATTCAGACCTATTCCAGCTTTTTTTTCACATTACAAATGAGTGTTAACACAAGATTTAGGCTTCCTGGCTTTCAGCATTGGTTTGGGCAACATGGAGTGTGGCAAAAAACTTTTTGCTTGGTTAAATGCAATTTCTCCCTTAACTCTTATTGTACATTTCATTCACATGCATCCAGTCTTGTGGGTCCCGGCGGTACCTGCAAGGTCAGTGGTGATCCCTTCCTGTGTGTGGGTGGTGTTGGGGTCAGTGAGGTTGGTTCGCAGCAGGCTGCTGTTGGCCCAGCGCGCGGCGCGCTCAGCGAAGTCGGGCGAGAGCTGCACGCCCGCGTCCACAAAGAGGGAGCATCCCAGCTGGACCACTGTGCCTTGGCTGGAGTCAGTCACTGCTTCATCCACCGTGTGCAGCAAGTCCTGCACGCTTTGATCTGCCAGGCAAGAGAGAGAAACTGCAATTGTTGTGCTGAGAACAAGGATAGCAGAGGTTGCCCCAGGGCTCTGTAGCTCTCAGCTCCAGTGCTGACACTGGTGTCCTTTGACTGTTAAAGCCCTATGACAACTGGAGCACCCTTGACTTTATGGAGTGTTACTGTCAAGCACTGCTGCCATGGGCAGTGATGCACTGGGCATTAGAAAGCTCTCTTCATGTGTCTGTAGAAATCACTCTAGTGCAGATGTGTCAAGTGGCTGATCTCATGTCAGGCTCACAGCTCTATGCAGACACAGTTCTTAACAGTTCATAAGGTAGTTATTCTTTCTGGGGCGCTCTCTGAGTTCCCACCAATGAGGTCTAGTGCCTCTGGCCATGACTGGCTAAGCTGCCAATGCCACAACACTGCTTTCTCCTTGTGATGTTATCCACCTATCCCAGGAAAGGCATTTCCCTGACAGCCTCTCTGCCACACTTGGCCCTTAAGTGTTGTTTGATTTCTTGAAGGATGGTGTCCCAAACTGTTCCAGTATTTCTAATGAACCCTGGCAATCCTAAACTGAGCTCATACATTGCTTCATGTGATACAAGTGACTCCTTTATTTATATGGTTGACAACAGTGGGTTTTTTTCTTTTTTAAAGAAAACTGACATGGTCTGAGGTGTAAAGTATTATTCTTGTGTGTTTTGCATTAGTATGGGAGCACTTGATGGGCTCTCTGGAAGATGTGAGAAGTCAAAGATAGTAAATTAGAAGCAGAGATGAATGTCAGGAGTGGTATCCCAAGCTTATGACTTCACCAAAGTGCTTAGCTAACCAAAGTCCTGAATTCTTACTTGGACAACACCTCAAAATTGCTTTAATAAAACTGCAAGGAGAAATCATTTTCAAGCATGTAATTTTGTCTGTGCTGTCTAGAGATACATCCCATTATACATTGTCTTTGTTAGTACTAAAATAAAGGTGAACAAATTTTCCAAACATTGAAAGAACTTTAGAAGTGCGTATAAGAGCAGATTCTCTGTGAGCAGTGAATGAACCATCAATGTTTTCATTGTTTTCAGTCTGCTAAGGTTTTAACCATATCCTTCATTATTGTTTAGGGCAGACCAACAGAAACATTAGTGCAAACATCTACTGGAAGAAAGGAATTTTATCATATATGCATACATATACAATATGCATAATTTCCTAATATAGGAAATTTCATCTAAGTATTTAATTTATTTATTTAATTTAGACCATTTGAGGAAGCAGTTTACTTCCCCATTACTGGAAATGCACTGTATACCAAAAACAATAGATCCCATCCTACTTTATTTGCACATTCATGCATTAATATTACTGAAAGCCAAAGCTCATGTGGTTTATGCGACAGACAGCTAAAATAGAGATAAAAAGTCTGCTTGACATGATGTGCCACAAGAGAAGAAGAGAGCATAAAATAGCCAGCAGGTCATTAACAAACCCTGCACTTCTCTGTTATATTTTCTCTGGAGATCTGTGCTTGAATTTCACTTTGAAATGTTATTCTGTAAGGTCCTTTCATATTTGAGCCCCTAATGACCAGAAGTGTCAAGCCAGGTGTAATCCTTGTATGAATTAATGTTGTTTAGGAATTGAATTTACAGAAATAGGAGTCCTTTAGGCAAGACTTCCTTATATCAGCTGCTCATAATGAGGATGCACTGTCCCTGTGTCAGTACACGTTTCTGTATCTGTATGGATCAGCCAGATAAAGGTGTAAAGCTCTTACTGCCATGGTGGCGTTGAGTATCAATGCTGTACAGAATGGTGCTGGTGACTGAGGCTGGTAACACCATGGGACAATGAAATTACTGTGGGTTTTAGTCTTCATTCGCCAAAGGTAAATTTTATGCTGAGAAATAGCAGAGTTATCTCTATACATAAGTATTGTATGTAAGCTGCAAATTTTGAAGATGAGGCAGTCATCTACTTTTCATAAACATTCTGCCCATAATGTAAAATAGTTTTTGACATGCAATTTGAGATGGTAGGATAATCCAGAGCTAAAATGAAAACAGCATCCTTAAATTCAGCTGACTTAATGCTGGATTTAAAGACATCTGTCTTTCCCATATCCCTTCCAAATTCCCAGTGAGTTTTATATTTTAGCCTGTTTTCAGGGAAAGTTGCAATTGCACCATCCATCTGTCAGTGTATATCTCTGTCTGCCAGTCTCCTTCTGATAACTTTTCATCTTTTTGGCCAGTTGTAATAGCATTAGAAAAGTCTTAAAGATAATTCAGCTTCTACAGGTTTCATAAAATTTAGTTCGTGGGATAGGAGAGAAAACCACTGTTCTCTGCCTGGCAGTTCTTGCAGAGTACACAAAGGAGACCAGGACACAGTGGATATGATGGACTTCTGGCAAACCTGGAGCAATTCTGCTGCTCATGGAAGTAGCTTTTCTAGATGTAGCTGTATTTTGTGTCATAAGAGAGTAAGTACTGATTCAGAAAAAAGAGAAATAATAACCTGTGTGTCAATTAGTCCCTTGAGTTTGCTTTGTTCATCTGATACCTGGCTGTCAAAGGTGGAGAAAACTACCTCTTGCAGTGAGAGAGAAAGCAGAAGTTTAGTATGATGTGTGCAATTCTCGTCACCTTTGTAAAGCTGTGAATTTATTACAAAATATAAGACAATAAGTATTTTTTTAAAGTACATTACCATGAATGCTGTATCCTAGGGCATCTTGCAGCTCCATAAAGGTATTTCCTTGAGCTCCAAACTGCAGCAGCTCCAAAGAAACAGCCACACTTGCTGGAGAGACTACCAGATTGCTCCTGTTCTCTGCTTCAGACACGTGCCGGTAGAGACTGACGGCAAATTCAGTCTTCAGCTCTTTCAGCTCATCATAGGAGATGCAGTTCCCTTTGGTTAAGCAGCAAGCAGACAGGACAAATGCAGAGAATAAAATGGGCAGCATGAAGACGAGCTAGGAACAGTCTCCACCAGCTAATACCTGCAATTAATGATACGGATATATTTAGAAAAGCAATAGGCTGAGCTGGCAGAGGAACTTTCCATCAATGCTGAGATATCACTTGCAATAGTAATGATCACTGTTAAAATACTTGTCCAGGTCTACTCAGTAGCTACTATCATAAAAAAAAAAAACTATATATATATATATCTGTATGGCCATGCTGATGACTCTGTTGACTAATAAGAACTGAATTTTCTAGAATGCTGTAGCATGTAAGATGGTTGGCCATTACAAAGTGTGGGGACACACAGCCTCTTGGTTAAAAATTAGCTACCTGCACACATGATAGGACATCTCAGTGGGGTCTCCATGCTCATGAGCACCCACAGCTCCATTCTGTCCCCAGCAGAAAGGGGGTCACACCCAGCACTCCCAGAAGGAAGGCCACCTCTTGTGAGGTGCAGAAATCTAATTAGAGGCTCCAGTCTGGGATTTGGATCTAAGTTTGCAAAAGGCTGGCTTCAAATTTCCCCCCCAGATATTCCTTCTATGCAATTTATGCCAGTGAAAGAAAAGGTTGTATTTGCAAAAGGCTCCGCTGCTTGCAGCACAAAATCACCACATCAGATTTTTATGGGAAATCAAGCATTGGTCAATGTTGTATTAAGAGACACTTAGATTAATATTTAAAGGAATAATGCTAAAATGAGAGAATACCTTTCCTTACAGAGTTACACCTTTTGAAGATTGTATACAAGTATATTTTAAAAATTACTGCACCTTCTTTCACCTCAGGATTTCCTACAAATCTTTCTCCATGCCCTTTGCTCTAGAGAGCACCTCTAATGCTTTGTATTTACTCACAGTTAGCTCTGTTAATTGTCTTGCCTTTCTGTGTCCTTCTGGGTGCCTGAATGGAAGCTGCCTATGAACGTCTTGTCTCCTTCTTTAATAGGTAGTGGAGCAAAGAGTAAGTCATGAGACTGCATTTAAAGGGATAGTCAGTGATCAGAGTCTCTGTCGGCGATGTCTGTACCACTCTGTCCAAATTCCTGTAGGCTACAAGCTCTATGGAGAGCCAGGCAAAGCGGCATGCCACTGACCAGCAAATCCAAGGCAAGGAACAAAAAGGTACACATGGAGATAGAGTCAGCTACTTCCTTGCAAGCCCTGCTCGAGTCTCATGAGACTTGTGACCTGCTGGTACCGAGCAAGGCATCTCCTATCTCTCTTCCCACCCCCCTCCTTCTTTTATATGAATTCCATTGATTCCTCTGCCACAAAGGGGAAGAGAAAGGGCTCTCTGTGTACCAGGCACATAGCTATTTTTTTACCCCCACTTTGAAACCTTATTCAGAAATCCCATGCAATTAAAATGTCTTTATTTCCCTTTTTTTTTAATTAATGCCATCCGAAATAGCAAGATTTTCTTTCACTCTTTAGTTTCCAGAAGGAAAGAAACAACAAAGTGCTGTGCTTGAAGGAGAGCAAATGAGGAAGAGACTGCTTTGGATGTACCAGAAGCAGAAGAGCTGTGGTTGTGACTGCTTTAAAAGCAGTTGCAGCTGTTCGTGGCTTTCTTTGTGTGATGGGATCATATCCTGCCCATCATATTCACAGGTTCAGCCTCACAGCTTCACAATGCCACCTAAGACAAGCAGGATTTGGCTTAAAAATTAATGGAAAACTGCAGCTTATACATCTTCCCAGAATCTGATGTTATACACTTGGCTATTTCACAGTATACATTCTTGTTGCAAGTGGGAAAGAAGACACTGGGGAAAAAGGGCATTACAATCAAGCAATAATTTAGGTGCTACTGTTTCACTCTTAGCAGGGAAGGAACAGCCACACCATGGAATCAGGGCCCAAGTGAGAATGAAGCAATGGGCCTCTCTTACTCTGTTCTTGTGCTGTTCCTCTCTTTCTGCTGTTTGGAGAATATGCCAGAATAGATGCAGACATTGGGGTCTGTTTCAGGATCCTGGGGTTTAGAGTGCATTCCTGCAAAGACTGATGAAGCACAAGAGCTTGGTCACAGTCTAATAAAACAGGCAGAAACGTAATTTTGCCACAGATTTCAATGGCAGTATCTTCAGGCTGAAAATTACATTTGGGCTTAGGGGTTTGGCTGAATGAGGACCTCTCTGCTGCAGTTATCATTAACAGTTTCCACTGGAGTGGAGATGTATTCAGAGGGAATGAAACAGAGGCCACCAAGTGATTTCTCATAGGGCTCAGAGCTGTCAATAGGTAAATTAGCTCTGGTCACTGGTGAAGACTGTACACTGGATTTGATGTGGTGTTCCCAAAGGCTCTGGACCTGAAAAGGCATTCCTTCTGTGCCCTTCTTGATACTCTCCTGTGGATTTATTAAGATTTAAACGAAAGGTGGGGAACCCCTGAATGTTTTAGGCATTACTGTCTAAAAATAACATTCAATCCTCACTTTGCAAAAGTGTTGCTGTTCAGATTTAGGGTATGTATTTGTGGAAGACATAATTGAAAACTAGACCTGGCAAAAATGTGTAAGACAGCATAGTTTTAGTGGGAAAGGGGGAAAAGTGTTCTGGGTCTCGTCTCATCATAAAGGAGACTTAGAAATGGAAGTGTTTGTTTCAAATATTCCCTCTCTGTAACTGTTTTAGGAAAGGAAAGCTGTGGAGGAATCTTTGCAGCAAAACCAAAGGCAAGCAGAGAGGACTTAGGAAAACTAAAACTGGATCAACATTGTTCAAAGCAACCATATGGAATAAGAATTGTGCTTTACATATAATGATTAGGAAAGAAATCCACTGGTGAATGATGAGAAAGATAGGAGGCAGTGGAGTAAGAAAGAAGTAAGGGTCAGCAAAACTAGCTGTGGCTAAAAAACAAGTGTAGAAGCCTAGGGGAAGGTTATGAACATTTATCATAGTCAAGGTCAGAACCAAAATTCTCATGCCTGTTCAGTTTAGCAGCCTAAGTTCAAAGTTTCTCTGTGCCAGACTGGGATCCACAACTGTGAATTGGGATCACAATGCCACAATGGGGTGAGTCTGAAAACTGGGGTTGCCGAGTGAGCCCAGACAGCTGAACTGTCCAAGTGAGGGTAGCTCAGGGGAGGCTGCAAATTAAATAGGCCAATTACAGAAATGTCATGTCGGAAATAGAGGGGTTTTGGACCTACTGAAGTGTTAAGGGTTGGGCTGCTGAGGAGAAAGGGAGTTTCTGTCTCCTTTAAGGACTTTTTTCGAGCCTTCATACCTGCCTGTGTCCTATCTTAGGCATCACAGCCTTCTTTGAGTCTTAATGTGGCTCTGCACCACAAAGTACTGAGGAAAGTACTGATAAACTTTCTGGCAATAATTTTAAGATGCTGAAAATGCATTTTAAAAGGCATGCAATTGACTGGTCCCCAAGACAACACTTCAAAGTCAAGAAGGGGCAGAGGTAGCATCTGTATTTTGAGAAGTGCTTCTTCACAACTGAGATAACTTAGATTGACTGTGAGGAAAGTGAGGAAAGACACAAGCCAAAGATGTCTGGAGAAAACACAGCACAGCAGTGTGTGGGTAGCGTTCTGGAGCACAGTGCCCTGTGTCTCTGTGGAGCTCCTCTGAGCTTCTACAGGAGCAGCTCTGACAGCTTCACAGGGAGCTCAACCTCTGTTCCCTCACTAAGCAGAGAAACCCATCACTCTTTGAGAAGGCAGACAGCAAAGAACTTCCTGACGTGTGAACACCTCCCCACACAGGGAGCCAAACTGGTGGAAAGCACTGGAAGGAAGCCATAAGTGGTGGCTGATTTCCACAATGGATTAGATCATGTCTGTGCCTGAGAGTGCCAGTGCTGTTACTGCACAGCCCCTCAGTGGCCCCCTGTGTGACCATGGTGGTGGGCAAGAGGACAGACTGCTGAAGCATCCCCTGCTGCTCAGCACTGACAGATGCCATCACAGGCAGCTCTGCAATGTCTGGTGTGAAAAATGTGCAGAAGTGGAAAAGAAGGAATAGGAAAAAAGAAACAGAGACAGCTGTCCTCCACAATTACGTCTTCAAGGTCTTCATGGGCCAGATTGTGCTCTCAGGTGTAGGAGTGTAAAGGCAAACTATCGACACAAACTTGGGTCCTTGAGCAAATGAGGAGCTGCTGGGGGACTGTGGGCTGGGAGACTCCTCTGGGGGACAGGGTGCTCCATGACTGTGGGAAACAGACTCAGGGTCGAGCCTCCATTGTAGTGGCAATAGGGAGGAAGGTCAGGAACTTGTTAGCCCTGGAAGCAGCCAGCAGTCACAGGACTGAAATGAGAAACCAGAAGGAAAGGGAAAGCCTGCACTGGCACTATGGGCAAAGAAAGATTTCTTTGGAAACCTTTCCCCACAACCAGTTTTTTTCTCACAAGAGACTGGAGTTTTCTCTGATTTATCGGTGTTCTAAGAAAACTGAGCCCTAGTTTGGTGTGGCTACTGAGAAGAAAAGGAGAGCTGTTCTGCTTTGAGCTCTGGCCAGTTTGTGCTTCTGTTGCATACACTTTACACAGTGATCTGGAGCAGAATTTGGCCCAGGGAAAGGCTGGAAGAGAAAAAGATGAGAGAACCAGTAGGAAGCAGGTTTTCCTCTTCTGAACTCTCCTGTTAGCTTTTCTGTGTCAGGTTAGTCTCCTGCAGTCTTCCTTCCACTGTAGCACAGCCCCTTTATCAGCAGGGCTATTATGCATTTACCCCTTCACAAATGAGGACAGAATTTAACCTTCTATCTGCACCTGACTTTTCGTGCTAGCTCTCCTTAACACATAGAATAACCCTCGGGAAATTAAATTGGATCCAAACCAGCTTCCTTCCTGCTTACATCTCTCCTCCAGGAGTGAGCCTGCACTGCAAGATGCCAGCACATTTGCTCAGTCAGGAAGGTGGTTCTGCTGAATCTTAGGATAAGAAAAATTGGCATCATTATTTCATACAGAGCTTATTCTGTGGGGAGGCAGATGGCTATGGAGCCACAAAACACCCAGATGAGCGAATTCAAGTGAATTTTTTACTGCTATCCCTATGCCATGCAAAAACCAAGACTGGCTCTGCCTCCCACCGGGGCGTGAGGACAAAATGTAGCTCTTCAAAGGGGGATCACTTTAGAGGGTTGCTTCCAAAGAAGAAATCCATCTGCTCAGGGAGGTGTTGTGGTTTGAGCAGATGAGCTTGGTGCCAGCCTGGACCTTCTGGGGAGGTCATACAGTGTAGAATCCCACAATGGAGCTCCATTCTGCTGGAGGCCCCAGATCACTTCCTTCACACATTCCTGGCCTGCTCCAGGTGCAAAGAAGTGCTTTCAGCAGCAATGAAGGATTTTGGCAGCTCCACAGGAGGAGGTAGTCTCCCTGGCCATGGCTGCTGGCTGGGTACAGAGGAGCAATGGCACAGGCTGGCTATGACCAAACTGTGCAGCACTTGGTTCCCAGTCCTCTTCAGTCCTTGTGGATCTAAAACCTGAATGTAATATTTTGATGGGTTCCTTTTCTCCAAGTGGAATAGCAGAGTAGTTATTTCACAGCATCACCCTGGGAATCAGTGTTTCCTTCCTGGACAGATGCCCCAAGGGCACCCTTGGATGATGAGTTGGTGATGGAAGACTGTGTGGGAGGGACCCAAGCTTGGGCCAGGCTGTGCCACTGGAGCTTTTGAGTTGAGTCTGGGAATAAACAAGACCTGGACTTTTCCCAGGGCAGTTTTGAAGACAGCTAGTGACAGCAACCAAAAACTGAGCCAGGCAGTAAGTTAATACATGGTGTGAGAAATTAGTGCTGGGGTTAAGTTCGGGTTTGCTGGATAGGTGTTTCTAATGTGTTATGTGATGTCTTCTGCAGGGGGAAGAATGGTGCCTTTCTCTGGTGTGAAGCAAAGCAAAGCAAGCAGGAGTTCCACTGGATGAGGTTAATGCCATAACAGTGATGAAGTGACAGGTGTTTCCACACGCAGAAGTGTAGGCTGAATAGGAGCCCAAATCAAGCAGTTTTCTAACTGACGTGACTGTTCTCATTAAATATTTTTAATAGAAAAAATTCAAAAGGGCTGAGAAACTATAAGACCACTTTTTATTTTTTTTCCCCTCAGGTTGCTGAAATTTATTTGAATTTAAAAAAAGAAAAGAAAAAGAAATAAGGAAGAAATTTGATTGAGGAAAGACTAAAGATTTTGTACATCCTAGTTGTAATGCAATAGTTGTCCTGTACATGTTTCATAGGGAAGACAGCTTAAGGAACACCAGGAAAATGATGCATGAGGCCCAAAGAGATAATCTCACTGTGTATATATTTTCTGCAATGTTGTATGAAGATCTTAGCAGTAAAGCCTCTTCCCTGTGGACTCTGAATGTATGATAAGAGCCTGTCTCTGCACAGCTGACCTGTGGGGGCTGCTGTCACAGATCAGGTGCTTAGCTGACTGCAGTGGCTCAGAGGTGCTGCGTCAGCACGCTCAGAGTTGACTTGTCAGTCTGTGAAATGCCACCTCCGTCCCCAGACATCACCCTTTTGGTATCTGCAGTTTTAAAATGTTTCTGAGATAGAGTCAGTACCCTGCCTGGGGCCTGATGGAGATTCACACTCAGACAAAACACGCCAGTGAGCCAAAGCAGGAGCAGGGAGCAGCACTGCGGCAGCATATTTTCCTCCCAGACGACTCCATGAACCAACAAATTAAATGCTTTTGCTGTTGACTTGGAATACAAAGTAAGTTAAAAGCTGATACTCCCAAGTGCTTGTCTAACTGTCTATCACAGGCTCTTACAGTGCCAAGTGAATGATGCCAAGTAAATGACATAGGAAGAGGTCCTCATATGAGCACATTGCCAGCTGAAATTTCTGCTGCTGATTTGACTGAAATGACAGGGAACCAAACAGAAGATGAAAATATAAAGATGTGTATGAAGTTGTAGTGCTGACTTTCTGTAACAAGTCTGGTTTTCAGAAAGAGGGGTGTGGTCGAGTAGGCAAGGTAGTTGAGATGAAATGGGAATTTATGGAGTGAATAATGTGGAAGAACATGGCTTTGCATAGGCCACCCCAGCGTGTGATGTGCCCCCAAGCTGGGCAGAGAAGCCCAGTTGTGTGTGTTTGCACATGTTACACATAATTCCTCCTGCATGCACTTCACTGCACACAAGTTCACCCAAACTAAGCAAAGCCTCCTACCCAGGCAGCCCCACTCTTGCATTACCAGGCTGTGTGGGGAAATGGCCCTGCTCCTCCACGACAGGCGGGGGAGAAAGGGTGGGTGGGTGTTTCCATGTCCCTCTGCTAGAAGGGCAAAACAAAAAACCTTTATTCTTTGGGAGCTGATCTGCTCTCACAGCTTCAGGTTGTAATCCTTTTGGTGACATCACAGGTACTGCTGAGGCCGCCAAGGTGATGTCACAATGAGAAGCTTATGACTGTAAATGGGGAGTAAGTCACAAGAACAGATGACCTCAAAATAAGCTAATATCCTGTTATTATATAAGTGTTCCTAATACTTATATAAATGTGCCAGTAACAAAAAATGAGAAAGAAAAAAGGTCCAGTGGTCTATCAGGATATGTGAAGATGTGTGTAAAGTTGACATTTCTCACAGACCCACAGATTCTTTATTAGTGTGTCTTGCTCCTAAAAATCTTCCCACTAGCTGCTCAGTTTTTTAAATCAACCTCAGGACCTTTCCTTATTTAAAGAGAAAAGCACAAAAGTTCTCCATATTTTGACATGTCCAATAGTCACATACATGCTTAGTCATAGCAAAGCATCTCAACCAAATATAATCTACATTTTAGTGTCACAAATGTGTTAAGGAATTTGATCACATAAGAACATGGAAATGTGTCTTCCCTATGAAGCCCTCTGGGCTCCATGGGGAGTACCATAAAACGGGTGTATATCTGAAACTATCTAATTATTACCTGCTGTATTCTTATGATAAATAGGAACTAATAAAATTGAAAACTATGTACAATTATATCACAGAAAAGCTTTATTGCCACTATAAAAATGATACTTTATGTGCTGAGCTAAATTATTTGACGTTGGAAATAATATTCAGAATCTCTAAGGAACTTTTTTGTGGATGTCTTGTCTCCACTGTTCTGCAGGTTTATTATTTTCCATGGTCAAGTATTTATTACATTTTATCCTGGAAAATTTTTTAATGGATTCTTTTGCTTTGATAAGATAAGAAGCACATTTAAATGCCTCTAGGGGTAAATTATTTCACATCAATACTTTCAAGCATAAAGTCTGGATCTTCAGTAGGTTTTTACATTATGCAAGTAGACATTTAAGGTACTTAATACTTTCTAACCTCCAGTGCCCTTTTTACACAGAGACAGGCAGTCAGCAGGGATTAATCTGATCCTAATTAACCACAAACTCTTCTGATACTTGGTCAGTGCACAGTAGCGTGCTGCCAGGTACACAGAGGTAAACTGATCTGGATTATCTGCCGGTGTATGTGCTTCAGGGAGGGAGGTCTGTACTCCGTGTCGTGGGTGAGCTACGGGCAGACAGAGCTTCAAACATGCAGCAGGGAGGCTGCTGTGCAAAGCTGCAGCTGTGAGGAAAGGGGAAAGCACCAATAGGAAGGCCTCTTCTTAATGGCTTTCTGTCAAGATTTCATTCTCAGAGATGGCATTTGTTGGTGTGGCACCCTCCCAGACCAGATCCCTGCTCTCCGCCCTCTCCTGAGGCAGGTGTTGCAAGCAGAACAGAAGCTCCAGACAAAGTTTATTAGGGAAGTGCTCTCATTGAGTCACGAGGTGCATAAAGAACCCTCTTGCTTTCTAAACTCCTCCTCAGAGAGGAATCTAGGTGCAGATGGATCCAGTCTTTGCCCCAGACTTTATGTAGGATTATGTAGGTGTAATTGAATCTTTGTGCGAATTTGGGCCGCAAGATTAAGAAAGGAAAACCACATATATTTATATGAATAAAATAAATTATTTACTTTATTGATGGTGATAATTATAATGATTAGACTAAAAGACCTTAATCAGAACGATGTACTACACAGTACAGATAGTTGTAATTACTAATGCAGTGCACTATTTATTGAAGCAATATTGAAACAGCAGTATTAAAGCTAGCAAAACATTTAGGTAGAGATTGATGTTACTCAATCTCACACCAACAACTCTGGGCACATCTCTTCTGCTCAGCCTTGACGGGAGTCCCCAGTCAAGGGAGGAGTCTCCACACACACTCCTAGAAGGGATATATTAGATGTGTCTGCCATTAAAAAGTAGGATTTTAGACCCATGGGAACAGTTGCCCCCTCTGAGTCTCTGATGTTGGGAGGTGATGGTGCTCCCCTCTGCTGGGGTTGATCCATCCTCTGCTAAGCCAACAGAAAAAACTGGGGACACGAGGTGGCAGGAAAACCTTGCTGCAGAGCCAAAAGGACTCCTACCCAATGTTAATGCTGGGTGCCAACAGCTCTGGCTCTTGATCTCCCTAACAGTGGCATGGCCAGCCCAGCATTTGAATAGGGATCCAAGATACTAAAATATTTTTTTCTGGAAAGGATAGAACAAGACTTGCTGTCTGTAGGCTCTTCACAGACCCTCAGATCTGCGGGACCACGGCTTTTGAAATGTTGTCTTATTTGTGATGGTCACCGAGGCCTTATGCATCAGATCAAGGCAGGCTGATAGAATCATCCCTACAGCTCAGGGAAACAACTTTAAAATTGAATCTTCTATTCTGTATTGTTACAAATGTTCATATAGATGTCAAGAAGAAGGAAATAGCAGAATAAGAGTCGGGGAGAAGAATGTCCCAGAAATGGGATCCTGAAAAGTTAACTTGCTGATCCTGACGTAGCTAACACAAGTCAAATTCACAAAGGAGCTACATGGAATTTCTTCAGTTAAAGTGGTGACCAGGGCACCTGCAGCCCTCTGAACATAGTGGGATTCACTGCTTGGTGTTTACCTTTGTTCAGGCTGCTCCAAAGAGTAAAGCCAAAAGGCAGCTCAGGCCACGGGAGTAGGCAAGCATGTACTCACATGAACAAGTGCTGGTTTCCAGTGCAGTTTGTTTGCTTTCCAAGATCATTCTTCTCTTTTTCCCCTCAACTCTGAAGCATTCCTCTCTGAGGAGGCATGGTAGTTCTTGGAGATCGAGTTAAAATAATCCCCAGAGAGGCAGTAATTTTGGGAAGCTGACTTCTCTTGTATCAGTGTGCAGTCTGCCTGGTATCCAGCCACTAGCTCTTTCTGACACAGCTGGAGACGGGCAAGAAAAGAGAGCTGACTCCAAGCTGAGCTTTCAGGGCTGTAATGCAGAGCCAGTTCCTACAGAAAGCAAGCACTGCCTTCTCCTCCTCTAAACAGAAGTCTGCTGGAATAGGCATCTAATAAAATAACATTGTTACGTTGATGCTTCTCCGCAGTAAGCGGGTCTATGTTAGAGCTATGCTTGGTGACACAAGGTTATTCTCAATTTTCCTTGGGAAGACTGGGACACTGCATGGTTGAGGGTCTGTTGTGAAGCCACACAGAAAGCATGTGCCATTCACTACAGAATGGCTGCTGATCTTTCATCTGGAGCTGTTCTCTGTGCACTTTTGTCCAGAGATGCCTTTCAAGCTGGGACCCTCAGGACTGTGGTATTTCTAGCCCCTGAAGTTGTATGTTTGGAAACAGTAAATCTGTTTTCTGGAATAAAACAAAATTAAACTGTTAAACTATCTTGTTTCATCAGACACACCAGAAGTAATAGAGAAGAAAATTAGTTAAAAAGCTAATTGGTCTGGTGAAGGTTTCTTCTTCAAGGGCATGACAATACACTGATTCTGCTTGAGATGTGACACAGCACATATCTGATCTCTGCATGACTGTTGTAATTAAATGTAAAATATTAATTTCTCAATGCTTTTTTTTCCCCCCATGCTTAATGTCTATTTGTTGCTGCTTCGTCTCATAACAACTCTATTAATTAGGAAAAAGTGTCAAAGGACCAGCTAATAAATGAATGAATGAATGGATCCTGAATTAAGAATTTTTTTTGTTTTTCAGTGTTTCCTTTCTTTTAGAAATAGAACAGTTACAGCCTTCTTTAAGTGCTCTTGTCAAATATGGGGATGTTAGACGTTGAAGTTCCTTGGAAAATAAGACTCTTTACTTCAGCATTTCAAGAAGAGAAAAAAATATTCATAGATTGTTTGAGGGAAAAAAGTAAGTGCTAGCAGTTGTCACAATGTCAAAATTAATTATTTTGGATTGATCCATTTGCCTTGATCTTTATGACCCTCAAGAATTTCAAATACTTCCCAGTCAATCATTTAAATTCCTCAGCTAAACCTCATACCTCATTAAATAAAGAAATAAGGGGGCGTCTTGGTATGCTTTTCTTTAGGCCTGTCACTCCAGAGTCTGAAAATACAGATCATGGCATCTTAAAGTATTCTCAGTTCTCTTTTCAAATAGCAAAAAAATGTGTCTCTATACACTTCATCACATTCTCTTCAGTGACACTTTCTTGCTGGAACCTCTTAGGACTAACTCCAAGTACCACCTTCGGTGGTGGAAAGAGACCCTGAGACTCTAAATTTACTGGTGACTGTGCTAATGTCACCAAACAACAAAGGATTTTTGGGTGAAAGACAAAGGGAAGGAAAGGAAGGGTGTACTTAGAAGACATATATCGAAAAATTTAAGATTTGTGTGGACCTCTTTGGGTATGTACTGACTTCTTAAAGATTGAAGTCTGATGGAAATATTGCAGAATGGAAAGAGGACTCAAAGTATCAGACTATGGGATAGTGTATATTATATACAGTGCACAGATGGTGTACTTTTTCAATGTTCAAACTATGCGTTCATTTCATATGCATCACCTATTTCATCCCATCATACATCCCTATTGACACATAAAAGCCAACTCTTGTCCTGATCTGTGTTTTCCCATGAAAAATCATTCTGATTCTTATCTGACAGTTCAGCTTACTTTTGCTTCTGCTTCTTTAAGATGGCATAGCTGGTTCATTTTCCATTTTCAGTTTTTCACCTTTCATCTGCTTTTCCCATTCTCTCATGATGCAACAAGAAATACAAACCAGAATCTGGACCCGGAATGCTGCCACAGGGGAAGCTGAAATCAGAAGCAAATCAGAGCCATTTATAAATCAAACCTGAAAAGTATTTTGCTGCAGTTTGTGTCTCACATTATTGTGCACTGTGAAAAGTTAAAGGGGAAAGGCATCAAACACTCTGGTTGTAAAAAGGCTCCGAGTGCTGGCATTTAAACTTAGTCCCCAGAGAGAGACCAGAGCTCTCAAGTTTCTCTCCTCCTAGCAGGTAAGACCTCAGGCAGCGTGGTGGCCCTTGTCCAGATCTGACGAGTTCCCCCTGTCAATAGCCCTACTTCCCCAGGGCAGCAGAGCAGCACTTAACTCCTCTGGTGTGTGTCACATCATGCACCTTCATGTGGCCCAGGGGATGTCCCTGCCACATGCACATACAGCTTGTGCGGAAATGTGCTACACCAAAGCTGCAAAATTGGCAAACCTGCTTTCTTGTCATCCTGCTTGCCTGTCAGGCAGCACTTCCCAAGCTCTGGGATGAAAGTGTCCCCTTGGTGAACATCAGGGGAGATATCTTGCACTGCCATGGCAGTTCCTGACCTCAGCCAGAGCAGCTGAAGCCCCTCAGCAGGACCTGCACTCTTGTACCTGTGGGTTTTGCCCCGTGTAAAATCCAGATCGCATGTGGCATCTCAGTGAAGCTTCCCAGAAAAACAATGATTATTTCAGTGGAAAGCTGTTGCTCAATCCCTGAGACTGCTGTTCCCAAGAGTCTGGTTCTGAAAACCAGCAATAAGAAACAGGATTGACTGTTATTTCTATTACCTTTGGGAGAATTCTCTTATGTAATTTAATTTAATTTGGTTTTATTTATATAAATCTTTTTCTAGGTGACATTTTTTTAATGTACCAAGAATCTTAACTCCTGTATCACAGATTGCAGTCCCCTGTCTGTACATCTCATCCATCCATATCTTGTCTTCTTTTCTTTTTTTTTTTATGCCAGCCCTTACATGACTGCACATCATTTTCAGAAGATTTCACACTTCTGAAAGTCCATATGGTTGTCAAAATCTTTTCTGATACCACTTGTTTATGGCTTCAAAACAATCAACACAGATTCACACATCCTTTTTTTTTTCCCTGTTCCTTCCCCCAGTCTCTTTTGTACACAACTCCAGTAAGATTAATTCACTTTTTTCTCCAAACGATGCTGCCAAAGTTAACACATCAGCAGAGAAGGCTTGGAGCAAAAATCTGTTCCATCTTGCTATGCTCTTCATTCATGTCAGGTTGCAATCTAGCTGTCACTCCAGAGAGCAGCCAATTTTTCTTTGGGCCATCTACCAAAAATGGCATCATCAGAAAATGTTCTAGTGACCTGGCATGTCTAAGAGACAAGGAGCCTCCATTGCAGAGAACAGAGCACACCAGCTGCTGCATCCCTGTGGTGTCACTGAATGGCTCCCAGGTGTGCTGAAAGCAGAGTTTTGCTCCTTGCAGTCCGCTAGGGACATGGTAAGTACCAAGTCCAGGGGATTTAGTGAGGAGGTGCTAAAGAGAGGAAACAAAGGAAGAAAGAGAAAAGAAAGGAGCCCTGGGTCCTGCTTTGTTCTGGACATGGAGCTGCAAGTGCAGCGTCAGACTTGAGACGTGTTTGTGAAAGATGGAAGGAAGGAAGGAAGGAAGGAAGGAAGGAAGGAAGGAAGGAAGGAAGGAAGGAAGGAAGGAAGGAAGGAAGGAAGGAAGGAAGGAAGGAAGGAAGGAAGGAAGGAAGGAAGGAAGGAAGGAAGGAAGGAAGGAAGGAGAGCACCTGTGGGGACATGCAGCATGAATCCAAAAGAGCTCATCTGCAAAGAAAGTAGTTGGAAAAGCAAACCAGCCCAGAGTAAAGATTATCCTGGAAACCTGGAAAACACTGTGCACTTGGGTCTTGCTGGCAACCTGACAGCTTCAGCATCCTTATCCCCCAGGGCTGATGGCTTCCCTCCACATTCCCTGTCTCATCCTAATCCCTCGAAGAGTGGCATATTGCACAGCCCTGCATGTCTAAAGCTGCTTCACCGTCTGGGGCTAGAAAATGGGAGGAGGGTCACAGACGGTTCCATCTTTCTGCTCCTCTCCTGCCCTCTGGCTTGTCCCAGCACTACCTTAAGCTCCTGGCCACCTCTCTGGTAGTGGTTGTATCTGTTGCTGCCTCAGGCAGCCCCAGAAGTCCTTTCTTCAAAATGTCTGCAGAGTCTTTACGCACCTGGTGGGGTGGCAACTAGCATCCTCATCCGTCCTCTGGGAAAACCACAGGGCAATCAGCTCTTGAAAGAAAGCAAGGCAGCAAAGTGTCAGGGGGAGAAACTTGAAGGGCAGAGGCTGCATTTCTGTGGCCTTACATGGCACAACAGGGGAACACTGGCATCTAGTCAAATTCCATATGTGGGGGCACAGAGTAATTAGTTAAAGCTTTGCTTTCTTGTGGCAAAAAAACCCTCCCAAAAGCAGGAAAAAGTGGGACTCATAACCATGTCACAGTAAACCATGTAAAAAAAACCCCCTCTTGCTCCTAATCACAGCCCAGTTTAAATTAAAACATGTCCATACAACAGCACATGTGAGCTGCAAAAAAAGGCTGTTAATTCCTGGAAGCAAGAGGAATTATAAAATTGGTATTAAGTGTTGCATTCTTAAAGAGTATCTGTTCTGGGCAGCCCTGTCCCCAGGTTCATTGCACCTAAGGAGCAGGAGCTCTCCAGTAGCACTGCTAACCTCACAAGAAGCATTGTCTTGGCAGGAGTTGGGTCATACTTAGCAGATTATCTCCGTACCAGGAGGGCTGAAATTTTCATCAAAGTAAACAGAGGAATTCGTGACAGGCAGCCGGCTTACCGTGCCGTGCTCGGGGGCTCGTTCACAGCGGATGCTCGGCTCCATCCCAAGAACAGCCCCGTGGGCTGGGGCTGCTACCTCGCCCTTGGCTCCGGCGCGGGGAAGGCACAGGGCAGAGCCCTTCGGGTCACGGAGCCTCTGTCTCACTGGGTTATTCTGCTCCGCGGCTTGGTGCTGGAAGGGAGGGCAGCGAGGCAGAGCAGCGGGCTGGGAGCGCAGCACGGGCCGCCAGCAGCCCAGGCTGAAGTACAGGGCACGGAGGCTGCCAGGGCAGCAGGGCACTGAGCCGGAGCCCGAGGGTCCCCCCGGTGCCCCGCCTGGGCTGGCAGCTCCGTGCGCCGCCACTGGCGTGTGTGAGGACCACGAGATGGCACTAGACACTTGTGCAGGCTGGTGGCTTCCCGGCGTGGCAGCCAGACCCCTCAGGCCACAGCGCTGCCGCGCCGTCACACGGCACAGGCCCCGCGGCTGGGAGGGCGGTAATGCTCCCACCGAGAGCTCGGCTTGGGCCATGCCCAGCTCCATCGCCGTTTCATTACGTGCCCTTAAGCCGGCAGTTTGCCTTTGTGACAGGCAGATTGGGTTAATGGCCTCCACCTACCAAACCATTTTTCCATTTTATGCACCGTATACTCAGGAGGAAAGGGATTAAAAAGGACAACTGATTAGAACGTCAGCCATGCTTTAATGCAGGAGGCTGAGCCGCAGCAGGGGCAGGATGCACAGCTGCGAAGCCCTCTAAGACTCCCTTTCTGTGGCCAAATTGAAGCACCACTGTCTATCTGTAAACTGCTAAAAAAAAAAAAAAAGTAAAAAAAATAAAAATAGCAGCAGTTTGAATACTGTTCTTGAGCTCCAAGGCCAGCCCAGCACTGTTTAAGTTGGGTCCACACGCTTCAGAGATGCCCCCCAGGTCAGTAGACACAGCACACAGCAGCTGGCCTGCCTTCCCTCCTGGACTGCTGCAGGATCCATGCAGCTCTCGGACACAACCAGCCCACAGTGCACAGGGGTTGTTACCTGAACTCGAGCGAGGACTGCATTGCAGCCCAGCTGAGAGGAGTTCTCTCCAGCGTGACCCTGAGAGGCTGAGTTTCATGCTGTGGGATGTCCAAGGGAACATGGGATGACAGGAAGATGCAAAAAGCCTTGTGGGAGAGTGTTGGAGGCAGAGAGGCCAAAGCTTGATGTAGCCTCTTCCATACAGTCCTACAGTCTGTAGTCCTAGAGGTGAAGGGCACCACCAGGAAGAGTCTTGGTGGAAGCTGCTTGAAGTGGTGCAACACAGAGACAACAAGCAATCAAACAATCCAGTGTCTGAACCTGCTCCCTGTCCCACTTCCATTTACCACTGAAGATGTATTCTGCCACAGGATTTATGCCTTGGAAGGCTGCAAGGCTTTCCAAAACAAGCAGTTGGATTCCTCCACAGCTATCTCACAACCCACTGGTTCCTGATCTCAGGGGGACACAATCCTTGCCAGCTACTGCGGCAACCTGGCCCAGAAGCCTGCATTGACTTCTGGAACAGAAAGTGCTCAATGAACCTGTCTGGGGAAGGCTGCAAATAAATGTGTCTCTCTTCTCATGCAGGGAGTGAATTCAGTGCTGCTCACTGCCCTGAGCTGCTGTGGAAACCCGAGGAATTACGAGAGATTCAGCAAGAAATCTGACAAACGGAGGGTAGATAAATCCATTGGTAGCACAATGTAGCAGTTGGTCACACAGTGATCTGAGCAGTTTTTGGCTCAGGAAGTCTGGACTCTGTGTAAATTTAGCAATTTGCACTATGCCGAATTCTGGAAGCCGGGAAAGAATGCCACAGGGAGGATTGCTCTGTACTCAAATGACACTTGGGCTCAGATGAGAGACAGGTCATTATCCAAACAGAGAATTCTGAGGATTTTTTTGAGGGGAGGAAGAGTCAACATGGTTTTATAAAAGGAAATCACACCTCTTAAATCTATTTGGGGCTTCAGAAGGCATCAACAAATAGGTGTGGGGCTAAGAACACTTTTCCAAAGCCCTTCATCAAAGCCTTTACAAGAAATCCTGCTGTGATGGTTTAAGAGGTAAGGTTATGTGGATAAAGGGCTGATTAAAAGGCAGGAAACAGAAGGTAGAATAAATAGCCAGCTCTGACAGTGGAAGGAGGTTGGCAGTGGAGTCATGCAGGGATTTGTACTCAAGCTTACACTGCTCAGCATGACTTAAACCTGGAAAAAGGGGGGCTTTGTGGGATGGGAGTTGATGTTATTAAGCATCCAGGACAATAAAGATGATGAACAACTGGGGAAGCTACAGAAAAATCTCACAATAGACTGCAATTGGTCAATAAAAAGGCAGATGAAATTCAACGTAGCTAATTCTAAAATTAATTACGTTTAAAAAATATCTAATTTTACATACATGATAGTAGGGTCTCAACTGACTTTTTCTGATTGGGAATTGGACTTTAGGGCTATGTAAATATCTATGAAAAGTGTAGCTCAGTGCTCAGCTGCATCCAAAGCAGCAAGTTCCATTACTAGGAGAGAAAGAGAGAATAAAATGGAAAACACCTTCAAGCTGTTCTGTATATTTGTACAGTGCATCTAGATCTCAAAAAACTGTATGTGTTTATGGACCCTCTAGTATAAAAAACACACAGCATAGAAAGATAACAGAGGGGTAACAAGAATGAACAAAAGCATGGAACGCTTTTCCTATGAAGAATGAATTACTGGGTTAAGACTTCCCAGCTTGATAGGAAAAACAATAATCTGATTTCTGCAGTAGTTAACACATGCACTGTTTGAAACTGCTTCCTAAGCCCTTTGTGAGGTGGGACTGTCATCCCAACACCACCTGGGTAGCTCCATTCTGTTGGGCAGATAGGATGACCAGTGCCGAAGCTTAGGCTGCTGAACCTGAAAATCAGTCCTGGAGGACCTCACCACTGTAAGGATGTAAAAGCAGATTATTTAGAGATATGATGAGGCACTTGGGGCCAGAGCTCTCATGACTGGATACAGGTTCTTTATGGAACGGTGGAAGACGATGATGAAGTTTGTGCTCTAAGCAAAAGTGGCACAAATTTGTGCATGTTTGTGAGGGAGCAGAGGGTGAGAAACTCAAGAGCTCATGGGTCAGGAGAAGCTAACAAAAGGGATGTTGTTGTGGGCCTCTCCCACAACCCGATCAATCAAGAAGGAAAGGAAGACAGAACCTTCTTTAAACAACTCAGGAGTTACTCAGGAGAGATTAGAAAAATTCCTGTCTTCTGTAACTGGAAAAATCTGCCAATTGGAAAAACCTCTGCCTTCAGTTACAAGGTAATCACTCACAAGATGTTCTGTTAGGCCTGCCATGTGTCTGTATCTAGCAAAGTTTTGAGGAGAAAGTTACTAATCAGAAGACTGAGTCAGGGATGCAGAAAGCTGCACATACACAAGTCCAGAGGGCTGGGTGGGCTACCACTGACAGTGCCACAGATGGCCATGACTGATACACTGAAGGGCAGGGCCACCACTCACAGAGACCTTCACTGGCTGGAGAAAGGTGCCCCTGAGAACTTCACCAAGTTTATTAAAAGCAAATGCAAGCCCTGCACCTGGCATGGACTAATCAGGTATGACCAGCACAGGAGGAAGCATCTCCTGGCTAGGGAGCAGCTCTGAAGAAAGAGACCTTGGAATCCCAGTAAACAGCAAGCTGAACATGATCAAGCAGGGCAACCTTGCAGTGATAAGGCCAACACGATGCTGGCTGGTTTAAGCAAGGGACCTGCCATCAGGTTGACAGAAATTCTTCTTCCTGCCAGCTAAGCACTCATCATCCACACCCATACATCTGTGTAGAGTTTTGGGATCATCAGCACAGGAGTGGTATTGACAAACCTGGGAGAGTTCTGAGGGTCAAGGAGTGAGAAGACCATGGCTGCAGGAGCAACTGCAGTCTTCCAGCACCTAAAGCAGGATTACAGAGAAGACAGAGCCCAGATTTCACAAAGGTGCTCAGTGAAACAAGAGGGAAAGATCACAATTTTGGACATGGGAAATTCTCACTGCAGATTAGGAAGCAATTCTTCACCATTACAGTGGGCAAGCCCTGGCACATATTGCCCAGAGACACCGTGAAATTGCCAACTTTAGATACTTTCAAATCTGACCAGAAAAGGTCCTGAACAACTTAACTCCAAAGCTTGAGGCTTGAGCAGTTTGCGCCTGCTTTCAGCAGATGCTTTGGACTAGATGACCTCCAGAGGCCTCTTCCAACTCCTGGTGTTTCTACAGCCCTGTAAGTGCCATAAAAATATATATAAACCCCACAATGTTAAACCATAAAACCATAAAAACCAAACAAAGGCAAACCTACACAGCTTTGCATATACAATGTAAAGCTGACAGGCAGACGTGTCCCATGGGGGAATGAAGAAATGCATAATGGGTAACACCACACACTGATGAAAATAAGAGGGGAGGATGGTTATGAAGACCAATGTACATCAAACAAACACAGATGGGATTTAAGCATGCAAGATTACCAATATGTGCCTCAGCTCCTATTTATCATTCAGTTTTACTAGAGAAAATTATTTACACCACCACAGTGAGAATCAAAAGACCCGTCTGCAGAGGCAAAACTGAGTTCAACAAAAAATCTTTTTGTTGTGTTTAGTTTGTAATTATCCCACTAACACACACCACCAAAATCTGTAGTGCTTATGGCACAGCAGGCATTTTGGAAGCCTAGTTAAAATACTCTGTAAGTCTGCAATACTTCATAAATGAACACACAGAAGGTTACGTACAACTGACTTTTCATCTCTATTTTATTTCACAGAAACATTCTGGGCTGAGAAGGAGAGAAAGTTCAGAAAAAACCTGCAGTTCTGAAAATATATTGTTGATAATTTAACCAAATCAATAAGTAAATGCCATGAAACTTGTGCATATTCAAGTCTCTGAAGAGATGAGCCCCTTCTTAAATAATGGGAAGCAAATTAATGAAGCCTACCTTAAGCGAAACACACTTCATAATCTGGCTTTCTTTTCTAGACAGAAACTTTTCTGTACACTATCACCTCTGTTTTTCCTGACAGTAGGACACTCAGTTTTTTACAAGGTTTGGTTACAAGCACCATCCATGTAAACAATTAAAACTTTAATCTCTAGTTAGGTATCAATAAACAGAACAGAGACAGAACCAGTGGGGACAGTACAAATGCAGAGTCTGTGGACACTCATTTGGCTCTCTTCCCATCAGGATGAATGTGGCAAAATCTGGAGCTGAGATGCTTGTGGAGCTGCTGGTTAATAACACACACAAGCCTCATGACTGACACTTGAGCTGTCCTGTGCTTCCCTGTGGATCTCCGTTACCAGTGCTTCCTGCCGCAGCAGGCGACAGCCCCCAGATGGATGGACTCCTTCTAGAGGCATGCCTTAGCAGAAAGATGGCACAGAGCCTCCTCTTCATTAAAAACCACAATCAGCTTTTGTCAGGAGTTTCAGAGTTGGCAGGATGCCAGGATCAGGCAGCTACATCAGTTCAAACACATTTTTAATTTTATGTCCAGATCAAATGTTACCTGTATTATTAAAATATGGTGAGAATATCGTGATTATGGGCAGAAAATAATGAAGCATAAATTTGAACCCGTGGATGCTGACTGTCCTAGGCATCACTGTTTGTATGGTAAAATGCAAGCTGATGCAAGCTGATGGAAAAAGTGGCTAGTCTGACTTCATAGTGGTTTATATATATTTTGGCAGGGTACAAACAATAACATGGGAGTACGACTTTAGATAAATCGGGTTCACGTGTTCCAGGGGGGACTTGATCTAAAGGTCACAACAGTCCAAGGAAAGACTGTGTGGGGTCTGAAGGAGCATAGAGCAGGTAAACACGCACACACCATGACAAATTCTTCATGAGTGCTATTTTTGGTCCCAGAAAGAGAACAGTTTACCCAAAACTGCAGGAAGCCTAAACAGTTTTAGAGGGCAGGAGAAGGTTTTCCTATTTATTCATTGTGTTTAGCACAAAAGACCAAGTCTATCCCTGGTAATGCTATGACAGCATCTTAGAGAGAGGAGACTTGGACTTCAGTTTACAACCTTTTTTCCTGTGTGAAGAAAAGAACAGCAAAAGAAAAAAGCCTTGACTATCCCTCTGGCCTCTTCTGGACTTGGGCTGCAGGTTCCTCCCCTAGAAACCTGTACTCATTTTCTTCTGGACTTTCTTCCAGAATAGTTTGTAAAAACCATGCACTTACCTAAATGGGCCAGGGGAGCTGTTCCACTTTTTGTAACTATTATTTACAGTATGTGTGTGCTTTTCCACCTTTTTTTCCCCCTCCAAAGCAGAAATTCTTTTGATCAAAATTACCTGGCAATACAGCAAATATCTTACTCTGAAAATGAGCCTTTGTTCCACCCACAGTGCCATCAGGGCAGGTCTTCAGCATTTACACCTGTATATAGGTTACACCCAGCATTACACATACACCTTTTAACATGATCATTTCCCCAGTGGCTTGACCAGAGTCGTGATCAGTGACACTTGTCAGCCACAAATGTAACTTTTCAGAACACGCATTATAAAATCTGTTTAAATTACTTAAGTCATGGTGAAGGTACTTAGCTGTCATATTAGCAGCTTTTCACTTACTTTTTTTTTTTTAAACACCAATTTAATTAGAGCAAAATAGGTTATGAAAAATGCATATTTTAAAAACATCTTCTGAAAAGCCAGAAAATTTGACTTGTTTTCCCTTTGGGGAGAGGTATTCAAGAAGAAACAAGTTTTATCCAGAAAGAAGTATGCTTGCCCTGGAAATACAAAGAGTAAGTTTCTGCATTAATTATTTTTAACAGAAAAACAACAACCCCTTAAAAAGCAAGGAGCTGTCTTTCATTTGGGTCTAATGGTGTAGCAACATATAAAAATGCTTTCTTATCTTTCTTGGTTTGTATTCCAAAAAGCTAAGCTGTACTGCCTGAGTTAGAAGTAGCAAACATGGTTTACTTGGGTTCTCACTGTCTGTACAAGTGGTTCAGACAACAGTCCAGATGGCTCCGTTCTTTCTGGAAAGGATGGGCTTTCTGGGTGAGTGGGCTGAAAATGTTCTCCAAGGTTTCCCTTTTGGCACTTTCTCCATCCTGGTTTGTCAAAGTAAAAGATACAATGGAATTTCCTCTTCTCTGGGAAAGGAGTGACACTTCCTCCACAGAAGTTTCTATGAGCACATTGGCAGCAAAAGGAAGGCTGAGGAGTCTCCACTCTTTGCTGGATGCACGGGGTAGCACAGTGTCGAGGGAGGAGGAAAATGCTGAGGTGCCTGTGCCTTTTTTGCCTCAGCATTTCACACCAAAGCCAGTTGCCCCCAGGATACCCAGCAATGACAGCTGGAAGTTAGTGATGAGGAGCTGAGTGAAGTCCCCATAATCTGTGAGGAAAGGGTTAATGACCTTCTGCCCTGGTTAGACACACATCTGTGTGCCCTGATGTGATGCACCTGAGAGTATAGAGGGAGTTGGTCTCTTCTGCCATATCTTGAGTGAAAGGACAAGAGGAAACAACCTTAACTTGCACCAGGGGAGAGTCAGATTAGATACTAGAAAAAAATTATTCCCTGAAAGGGTGGTCAGACCTTAGAAAAAATTGTCCAAAGAGTTGGTGGGGTCAGTCTCTAGAAGTGTTCAAGAGGTGTCAGGATGTGGCACTTTGGGATATGGTTTAGGGGTAATTATGGTAGTGCTACATTGCCACTTGGACTTAGACGATCTTGAAGACTATCTCTTCCAACCTTGATGTTTGTGTGATTCTGCCCCACCTCACCACTGTCAGCTCTCAAAGGTTGGAAGGAAAGTGCTTCCTCACACGAAACTTCTTGCCTGACCCTACTGGTGCTGTGGTGCTGGGACCTGCTGTGCTTAGAGCTGTCTTTGGGACCTGTGAAAGGGAAATAAGACCCCTTTCTTTTCCCATCCTTCTTGAGTTAAGGGAATTTCTCAGAAAAGTTGAAGCAATTTGATTTCACAAATTAGTCTTCATTTTCTGCCAAATTAAAATGGAATACTATATGCCTCTTCTGGCATTTTCTTCACCACCAGTCCAAGGGCCGGTGACAAAATATCCACCTTGTGCTGCTGTGCAAAACCCTCTGTGCTGATCATATCCTACAGTACAGAGATATAGGGTGAAATCTCAGACTGCTTTACTGTACCCAGTTGGGGAAAGCCAATCTCAGAGTGTTCTAAATATTTTTTCAAATATTTAACACACTTCTGCATCACCTTCTCCTCAGCAAGGAACCTTCTGTAAGTTCAGCGTGGACCCACTGCTGTCATTCACAAGCAGAACACATTTCCTCTGGAAGGTGTAAGATAGAGAAATCTCAGATGTAAAATTCTTCTTCATTAACTGGTGAAGCTGGGCAAACACGATCACCCAGAGAACAGGGAGCTGCTCTCAAGGGCTGTTTGTGTTGCTCAGGGAGAGATGCTGACATGAAAGAGCTGGAAGACCATTCTGAAAGAGAAGGCAATGAACCATCAACCGACTCAAAAGTATTGCACATGGCTGATACAGGCCTTCCACCAGTGGCTGCCTGTTTAGCCCTACTGACAGTTTGTTTCTGTGATGGAAGAGAGTCTTCCAACTCACTGCAAAATCCATTAAGGGCAGAATATGCAGAAACCACAGACAGGTCTGAGAAGGACAGCTTCATTCCTGTGTCCACATCAGTCTCTTGGGCACCCTCCAAGTCATCAATGTTAAGCTTGGGGCTGCATTTCCATGTTTTTAACCTGGTTGCAGGTGACCCAGTGTTTAGAAACTGAAACGGTTCACTGAAATGAAATGTCTCTGATGCCGAAGAGGAGTTCACTGTGGGCAAGCAGAACAGAGACTTGCTTCGTTGAAATGACCAAGAGATGCTGGAGGCACTCCTGGATCTGCGTGTGAAGTCTCCTTGATCACCGTGTCTCAAGTCCTGCTGGGAGAAACCAAGATAATGACCAAGGCCATTGGTGTGATGTAGCTTTTTTGGACCCATTTCTTGTGGCTGTTCAGAGACAGACTGGTGGCTCTGAGGAAGAAAGGCTGGCAGAGTGGTGAAGTGGGAATCTGTTGACACAGATGGATATGGTTGCTTGTTCTGCCTTGCGGACTTCCTACACCAACTGTGTGCTTGCTGCAGTCGGGAGAGGGAGAGAAGAAGATCACATTAATACAGAATTGGCAGTTTTACAACCCTAAGTCTCCACTGCTGAGTTGTTACTGCAAATAATTACGAAGCAGACTTCAGTCAGTATGCTTGCAGCAAATGTTTCACTGCAATAACAAAGACAAACCACCCCGCCAAAATCCCAAATATTTACATAAGGAGCCTCAAAGACAACAAGAATAAATGGTAGAGAAGCTTTGCCTTGTGGGCTGAATTACACTAGCTTGAATTTCTCACTTCCTATTGACTTAGTCAGATTCATTCATATTCTGTCTTCCAACATTACTACCTTAGTGGACAGCTTAAGAAAAAAATAAAGAAATGGAAGAAGTATATTATATAATTATAATTTCTCATCTTTTCCTTACTTTATTTTTTTTGTTTTGTCCTCCTTTAAAATATCAGAAAGCCTTCAGCAAGCAAGATCATTCTGTCCTCTCAATGGGATTTTACTAATTCTTTCAACTCTTTCACATTTTCTTTCTTACATAGTTGGCTCTATTAACTAGCTCACAGTGACATTACAGACACACATTCAGTTTGCTTGTAGACACCTAGACTGAAGACTCAAACTCATGGTTATGATCCAAATCTGGACCTGAATCTCAGTCCCAGGGCAGGATTCAGTTGCCTACCCATCAGATACTCAAGCATTTGAACAAGGAAAGCAGCTGTGACAAACAGTGAGCCAATATCCTTCTGAAGAAGGAGCTGGAGCCAGGTGGCTTTCCTATGGAACTAGACACTGATGTCTGGGTAACTGAACTGTGTTTGAGCAATCATAAGGTTTTTCACCTTCCCCCTTATTTCAGTGAGGCTTTTAGAAATTAGCCTTTCAAAAAGTTTAAATTAAAGTCTTCTGAATGGAATTTCTTGTGTAATACAAAATGATTGATCTCTGCTCCGAAAGGGACAGGAACTAATGGGACAAAGTGCAAGAGCATACTGTTGAGAATAAATGATAATATCAGCAAAGAGACTTGTCAGCTGGAAACAGGAGAGGAGAAAGAACTGGGTATCCTGATCTCTTTCTGCTATTAATGCAGCAAGGCTGTGACAATGCAGTATTGGGCAGACTCGAGTTGAAAAATCTCTGTGGACAACACTGCTATGGCCTCATCTGGAATACTGCACATGATTCCAATCACACCCATGTGAAAAAGAATAGATTTGAACTGAAAAAGATAGAGCCAGAGGAAAAAAAATAAGATGAACTATCCATTAACAAAACAGAACCACAAACTAATACAGAGTTTCTAATAACAACAGAAGGAGAAGAATTTTCTGGGGTGAGTAATGGATAAAGACAAAGCTTGTTCATTTTACCAAACAGCTTATATGATATGACAGAAAGAGCTGAGACCTGCTTCTTTGTACCCAGTCTCTAAAAGATCTCCATACACTGCTTGCTTCTAGCATCTTCCTAGTGCACATCACATTGTCTTAGTGACCCAGATCTGTCATAGCCATCTTCTGGTTTTATTGAAGTGATTTTATAGGCAAAAAAAGGATTTTCACATCTACAAAAAATGTTTGGTTCTTTCATGATCTCTTACTAGAGTTTATAGGACAACTAAACCATAGAAGTTCATTTAGATGCTGTAGATGAGTAAATATACATATGTACACTATGTATATATATATATATCTGTAATAAGGTGTGTTAATTCATAACCTGTTTCTGTGTAATATAGTAAGCTGTTTCCCTGAATGTCATAAAAATTATATGAATGAAGAAATTGAGAACAAAAGAGTCAAATGCAATGAGTCAGTTGTCAACAAAACATTAGCCAGAAATCACATTAGGCCTCTACAAATAACATTATTTTATTAGTGCAATATGTGAGCCAATTTGTTTAAAATTACTCTGCAAGGTAAAAAGTTTGTCCATGAGGAAAATACCAGCTGTTTCTTAACTGAGGACATTTTGGAAAACCCAGAATTAAGAATCTGACACGTTGAAGGTCCACAAACAGATCACTGCACTCTTTTGATGTGTTTGCCCAAGAAAACACTCCTCATCATATTTTGTTAGCATTAACAAAAGGTACCATTTTTTTTCTCTGCAGGAGCTCTGAGATACACTACATGAACTCAACCACCATGCTCAGTGAATCAACAGCAGCGCCTTCAGAACACTTCTACTTCTCAGAAAGAAAATAACAGATTGCCTCACTGTATCTTATTTTTACGCTGTACTCATGGGTTTGGAGATTTAAGCTGACAATCTGTCAGATCAAGCATCCACAGAAACTGAGGATCCAAGAAAATGCAGTCTTCCTGTTTGTGAAAAGGATGGGACCACTGGTAGCACCTTGGACAAAACTGGGCTGAAAACATAAGGCTTTTGGGAACAGATCTGTCTTTGCATGCAGAGAGTTCCATTTGCCTTTTCCACAAAAGCCTTGCCTTTGCTTTATGCAGGCCACACCTACATCAGGCAGAGCCCACAGACANCTTATGCAGGCCACACCACCTGTGGGCCACACCACCTGTGCACTACACATACATCAGGCAGAGCCCACAGACATCATGAATAAGATTTAGCTGTCTAGTTAATACAGACAGTGGGTTCTGGAGAGAAATTCAGCTTTCCCTGAAAACATTCTTGTGTCTGGTTGGTTAGCTGAACTGCTTTCTATGTCCTTGGGCTGAGTACACACCCATTGACTACAGTGAGAACACAGACTGTAGCTGACAACATACTTTAGGTAAGACATTAGTTTTAGGGTTTTGCTATTTTCAACCCTTTTCCCCTAGTTCTTTTAATGTTCCTGCAGACAGATAGAGGCATTTCATTTCACACAAAGTATTTGCTGTTAATCTTGCTCCTGGGTCACAGCTCCTGGTCAAGCCCAGCTAGTCTGGCAGCAGGTAATGGTGGATGGTGAGGAGAAGGGGGCACAGGCACAGCCTGCTCCCAGAATGGCTGCCTGCAGGGCAGGTCAAGCAGCATCACTAACACAGCTTATTTCTGAACAGCTGTTTATAGGAGGAACTGCTCACCTCGATCATTTTTTAAAATGAGTTAAGATTTAGAAGACCTATTTTCCAAAGCTACTCTTCATTATATGGGCAGACATGGGAAATAATGGGGAGATATTATTTTAATACTTTCATCTTAAAGCAATGTAGCTGAAGATTTTCCTGCCTGTGAGAACACCAGACAGTACAAACAGCAGTAGTGTACCACAGGTAGAACACTGTACCACAGGTAGCGTGCCAGAAGCTCCATCCCATGAAATACGAGTGAATAAAGATTACAGGCTAATCCTGTATTGTAGAGAACTGGATTATGTGGACTAATAAGACTTTTCTATATCTACATTCTCTAACTTGTCAGAGATCACAGAGGGGATTCAATGGTTTAGCCAGGATTAGAAGTCAGGCAAAACCAGCTCCTTGTCCTGTGCCAAGGCCATTGACTGTGCTCCCCTGTGCCACCTTGGCTCAGCACATGGAGTGCTGCATGCAGCATCTGCGCTCATGTGACTGCTCCTCTTCAGTTTTTGGCGAAGCCTTCTCTGCCTCCTTAATCCTGCCACCAATTCTGAAAACAGTCGCATGTTTTCTGAGTTATTTTCTTTTTCAAGTCCTCATCATCAGCCTTCTCACGGCTTGCCAATGCTCCCAGCATTTTGCCTCCCTGCCACCTGGCAGAGCCTTGCCTGGTACAGCCATGCTGCCTGCAACAGGCACAGGCACCAGAGAGATGCCAGAGAGGGCATCAGTCATCTGAGAGGACAAAGACACAATGCAAAGTGACACGTTGATTTTGACCGAAATTCCAAATGCGGGGAGGCAGATTTGTCAGAGCTTGCCACAAAGATGTGCAGCAAACCCGGCCACTGACTGAACAGATTAGCTCTCTAACAGAAGAGATTTTTTCATCTGGCGCTAATCTGCTGCTCATTTATAATCTCTGCACAAATCTTTGTGAAGCCTGGAGGGATTTAGAGTCTTTGTGTTTTACAATGGGCTGCAGAAGAATTTCATGATGAATATCCGGGAATGCCATAAACAACTTGGGGTGAACCTTTCCGAAATGCACTTTCGACTTGGGCTGCCAGGACCTAACAGAAAAAAAATCCATGAGTGTTGCTGCAGTCTATTTTAAGTTATCTGCTTTTTAAGAAAGCAGATAGAGATCTCCTTAAGCATTATCTGCATTAAGAACTGCCAGCAAGGCTTTGCTGAGGTCAGGACCCAGCCAGCACAGCAATGACATCACCATCTCGAGGCCAGATTTTGCCTGCCTTGCTCAACAGGAGTGAGATGGTGTTTGTTTAATTGCATTAAAACCAGTGGAATTGATCCAGGGGAAAAAATATCAACACGAGAAAAGGTGGCAGAGGTTAGTCCTCAGCACCGTCATAAGTCTTACTTGAAAGGCAAATAGTCAGAAGCACAACATTTCAAAAAGGAAAAATGCACAGATTTGATTTAAAATGGAACCTCTTAGAAAAGTGGCTTGTAATGTGTTTAGAAAAATAGAAAAGTTGAGTGCTTTGTAACACAAAATTTATTCACTCTCAAGAATTTTTGCTGGGTGTATAGATTCGTAAGAGATCCTAGTATGCCATGGAACTTAACTGGATAAAGTACCTCAGGCTGAAGAAATACAAGTAAAAATCTCTTATATGAGTTAGTGACTGATTATCTGTGCTCCCCCAACACCAAGCCATTAGCATTAAGGACAACCAAACACTTACGTCACAAAAAGGAAAGGAAAAAATAGATTAAAATATTTTGAAAAACAGGAGACTAGTATTAGATTTGCAGATTAATTAGATCAGTTCATGGCACCTCCTTCGACTGAGTCAATTTTTGCTCTGAAAGTGTCTCCTTTTCGCCCGTTTCAGAAGAAAATAAATATAATTTTTGCAAAAGGTGCCTGTACACATCCTTGCCTGTCATAAGACGTAGAATGGTTTGGGTTGGAAGAGACTTTAGAGATTGTATAGCTCCAACCCCTTGCCATGAGCCTGGACACCTTCCACTAGACCAGGTTGATCAAAGGCCAATCCAGCCTGGCCTTGAACACTTCCAGGGATGGGTTATTCACAACTTCTCTGGCAACTTGTTCCAGTGGATGCTTTTCTTGCCTTTCTTCCTCTTGTGCTCAATTCTGCTCTGTCTGCACTATTACCTATAATAATTCAGCAAGCTTGAAGGCCTTTTCTCACCTCCATTTTCCTTCCTGCAGACTAAACTGTTCTCTGCAAAAGTGCTCTTTTTTTACCTCTTTCTATCTTTTTGCCTTCTCTGACCCTGGTTTAGTTGCCCTTCTTTCTCTTTTCCACTTGTACCTAACCAAGTCCTCTTGTCCCAGCTCCTTGTGTCCATTATGGCCACTTCCTCTGCTCCTAAAACACGATACCACTTCCCAACTCAAGATTACAGTTGCCCCATACAGATAAGAACATTGGCCGATTAATTCAGCAAATCGGCTAAAAAAAGAATCCCTCTACCTCCTCATAAGCTGTGATCTGTTAACATTTGCAGTGTTATTTCAAGGATGCCTTATAAAGCAACACCAGGCAGAAAATAGCCACCTCCTAAGCTGCACAGAGACTCTCTGGCATGTAAAACAGCAGCAGGTCCTATGCTTAAGTCCTGAGTCTCTACCTAGGTAAGATATTTTTCTGGTGTCCACCTTCCTCCTAAGTATGTCTGCATGTTCCATCTCTTGCAGAAAGGCTAGGAAATCCTGCCAAAATATTATTTTACTTTCCCTACACCATCCAGAGATGTTATCATAATTGAAAGAAGACATCGGCGCACTTTCTCCTCCTCTCTGCTCACTATCTTTGCTTTCCAAACATGCCTGGCCAAGCCAGTCCAATCAGTTATTAACCTTTCCTGCTTCCCACACTGCACTGCCAGGAGTGCAAGTTGATTAGCACTTCATCTGTCTCTGTGGATTACGCCCAGAGGCAGCCAAGAATCTGGGCAAGACCTATAAATCCGGCAGCATACTCAGCATACCAGTATATGGTATATTCTTAGCTACCTTATTGACATATTCTTCCCACTGCTCTGACAACAGCTCCCCAGAGCTCCTGCTTCTGGGCTTAGCTCTGGTGAAGCAGCTAAGCAGAGTGGGTGTCTTCCCATAGGATGCAATTGTGTTCCTAAGCCTTGCTCCTGCTCCAGACTACTGAACCCTTTGCCTCAGCTGTTTTACAGCTGCACTCTTGGAGCAATTCACCAACCTGTAAAAGCTACTGTGACAAAATAATTCTGAAGGCCTTCCTTGCAAATGGAGGAATAGTTTCTTGGCATTAAACATGAATAAGTTTGTTGTCTCTTGAACTGACTTTATCTAAGCCCCTTGATAACTGCATTTGCAAAATGGATTAAGAACGTGGATCAATCTGGCTGGCAAGGATCCAAGCCCCTGTCAGGACAAGCAAGAGGTCACGTCTCGTTAGCTTAAACATGGAAGTATGCTCAAACTTCAAACTTTAAACACTGCCTGCAATTTAACAGGGATGTTAAACTATCATGTGTGGTACAATTATAATTTTAAAAAGGTGCAGTATCTGTATAAAGTAAACAAAACCATTCTGATGATTACTAACTGTTAGGTGATTTGGAGGCTGAAAAATACTGAGAGGTCATTGTTTAAGTTAATATAACTGGGAAGAAGTCAAAGTTATCATCAATGCTGTGTCATGGATAATATTGCTAATAGCAATTCTCTGTGAGAAGTCAAAATGTAGTCTTGTTACTTTCAAAGGTAGATACTATAATTGCTTTGAACTTAGAATGAGTTAAATGAATATTAGGTGTCCATGGATCACCAAATCTGATGTTTCCTATAAGCCATGATCCATCATTTCCTCTCCCTAACCGACCATCTTGCCTTAAAGTAAGGTATTAACCTGCTTGCACCTGCTGGGGGGCTGTAATGTATTTAGCCATGAATATGTACTAAAATCTATTTATTGGCAGGTTCTTGTTCCTGCATCAAAACAATCATTGAGTGAACCAGCCTTGTCCTGTTCCTGCTGTTTATCTTGTGGGCTGTCTTCTAGTCAGAGCCCCCTCCAGACTTACTTTGGTTGGGCCCAGGTGACCCTACTCTTCCAGTTTCCCTTTGTAGGACTGTCTCTATTCCTCTGCATGGGGTGAGAGCCCTTCCCTGTCCCTGAAGCTTTCTGAGGTCACCTTTCTGGAGTCCAGAGATGAAGACAGGTGTGGCCCTTAGGACCCTGTGCAACTCCCCATACTATGGCATAGTAACTTGTACACACCAGAGACTGCAATTTTCTTTTTGTGGTCATATTGTACTGGTAGCTGTAGGTATCTGAGTAACAGGAAATTTTCCCTTTGATTTAGCTGTAGAGCTCCACTTCTTATTGTACAGACTTGCTTAAAACGAGGACTTAGTTTTCACGGCTTTAAAATGGCCTAAGTTAGATCCAGAGTCTCTGTTTTGCTTCCACTTTGCATGTACTAAACTTCTTTTGCTTCATCATACTTCCAGAGTGATAAATTTCTGTAACTTCATTCTCATTTGCCATTTTGTCCTCCTGTTCAGAATCATCACCCTCACCAAAAACAGAAATGAAAATCAATTGTATTTGCAGGCCATACTTAGGCAGGTTTCTGGTCTTCTCTTTTGGTTCACATGGCTAAAATCTTATCCTGGTTTTCTTTGCTCAGCAAGTCTCACTTTACCTCTGTACTGCCTGGCATTCGTTACTTCTTAAAATTTGCTGGGTTTAAACCAAAAGCCCTATTTAGAAGCCCCATATTTTTTTGTTGTTGTTTTTACCCTTCCCTTCAATTTGCTTAAAACCAATGTAAGGTCCCATAAACCAAATGTATATGGCACAGCAGAAACCTCCTGAGAAAGAACAGGGAAAAGAGGACACAGGTGAGTGTGGTTGCTGTGTATAAGTTTGGCGGTGACTTCTCAGCTTCAGTTTGCAACTTAACTCAGGCTAACACAGATCTGCCTAAAGTGCAATCAGGAACCCTGACAAATTGGTGACTGTCTTGCCAGATGGGCAAGGAAGGTGCCCTCCTCAGCCCTTTACAAGCGTTACTCAGCTCTGGCATGGGATTTCTCTGAGGGCAGCATCTGCAGAGCAGCACCAAAAGGTTCCACTACCACCTGGATGTGACTCACCAGAGCAGAGATGTCCTGTGTACCTGGAATTCCAGTCCCAGGAACTACAAACCCAGAGGCACTGTGCTGCAGAGGGTTGTACACACCTCCCTGCATGCTGGGAGGTCTGTACGGTGAGAGGATGGCACCCACAGTGTGTCTTCCACAGAAACAAGGGCAGACAACTGGACAAGCCACATGAATGAAATTCACTCCAAATCCCTTTGAAGTCTGAACAACAGCCTTATAAAGGTGAGGGACTGTGCTCCTTGATTTGAATGTAAGCAGCAATAAATACCTCTGCAGTGCAAGAATGCACATTAACCTGGCTCTGGATTGCCACAGATACCCCTCTGCAGGGCAGGCAGCTATTAAGAGTTTGCTGCTTATCCTTTTATCTCCCTTGGATGTGGTGTAGCTGAGCAGAGCATGCTGATATATTGCCCAGATATGGTGCCTACAGATGTCCTAACAAACTCTCAGGATTCGGTTATGAGCACTTGAGATTAGTTCAAAAAGAGAGTCTGTGGGAATGTCTCTCTTAGGCTGCTCTTCAGGGCGCATTTCTTTTCCTCCATCGCCTCTCTCCTCATCCTGATAATCACTGCGCAAAAGAGAGATGCAGTTTGTCACCCAGTGATGCTAGAAAATAATGAGTTCTATTAGAACTTCTGCCTGTCTTCCATAAAAATCTCATAACTGAGGGCTATTTTAAAGCTCCCTGTCAGTTCTGTGCCCATACTTCTTATAAAACTACGCTCACCAGTCATGATTTCTCCACTTGGGCTCATAAGTCCTTCTCTCCTCATTTTTTTTAACAGCTATCTCATCTCACATCACTCTTAGCATAAACTGAGGTTGGCTGATACCTGGATAACATCATTCACTGCTTTTGTGATCTGTTACTCAACACAGCAAGGGGTTTCAAATCCTTTCTTCATCAGTACTGTCCTGGCTCTTGCTCCAAGGATAGAGCAAAAAAGCCAACCAACCAACCAACCAACCAACCAACCAACCAACCAACCAACCAACCAACCAGCAACTGTCAATGCAGGTTAAGCTTTCCTGCACAAACCCAAGAAATGTGCTTCCATTTCCCTGTGCACAGAGCTTACCTGCAAAAGGATCCTATTTCCATCGTGGTCTTCTGTCTGCCACCTGCCTTCACTGATGGGGCTGCAAGGGTTGGGCAAGAGAGGTACAAGCTGCCCCACATCTTTTACTCTGAATTCCAGCACGGCTGACTCTGTCCTCACTGGAACTTGTCCCTTTGGGAGTTTTTTTAAAGAAAACTGAATATCTATTTCCATGTTAGAATAGACAGGAAAAACACAAAAGTCCGCTTTTTTCTGACACATTGGTCTTTTCAGTATCAACTCGTACAATTTCAAAATGTCCACAAAATTTTCATTCCTGCAGTATATGGTGAAGCGGATCATTTCTTTCCCGTAGTGCACTGGGCGAATGGCCCACAGAGGAGTCTCTGGAGCCAAAGTGTAAAAGTCTTGGCTGCATGGCATGTAAGGGAGGAACTTCCCATGCATTAGCTCTGTGTGGTGGTAGTGCCAGGGTGGCCGCTGAAACGTTTCATGGAGCTGCAAGATGGGCTCTTCTCCATACTCCTCCTGCAGGAACAGAATGACAGCAAGGGCTGGCTGAGAAACACCAGCCTTGACCGGCTTCCTGCGCTTCCTGGGCACTCGTCTTTCCGACACCCGAAACAGCTGGAGGTCCGGATGGATCCAGGCCAGAAGCTTATCAATGGCCTGCTGAAGAGTCTTGGATTCACCTGGGTCTGCGATGATATGTACACTAACGAGGAACGGGTCTTGTATGCCTTCCACTGAAAGTTCGCCTGAAATATTTAAAAAAAAAGTCCTTTAAGGTTTCCAACCGAGTTGACAACACTTAGGTCACCCTTAAAGGAGAAAAAGTCTGCTCAGTCACTGTGGGCTTTTCTTTTTCTCCATTTCTCTGGCTCTCACTTGTAGTAAACAACAACAATAACAACAAAATGTACAGCGATAGAGCAACCAAGAAAATAACCAGTGGGCAGAGAGAAGTTTCATCAAGTGTGCCATAAGAGTTGCTGTTTCTCTGAGATAGCATCCAAAAGATGCTACTCAATGTGCATTTCTGTGTTAGAAAAGACCTGTTCCATACAGTTGAGAGGCAGTGAAGACAAAAATGCTGATGCAGAGTGGGGGTGTAAGGGACATTAATGATATGCAGAATGGTAAGGATAGAGAGTGTTCATCCCACCTTGTTTTCATTTTTGCCAATTGCCTCAGGGCATGGAAATCACACCATTGAACTCTATCACCCTGACACTGGAGTTTTACATACAGTTGTTTTATGTCCTGGAGGCAACTGTTCCAATAAGTAAGGCAACATTTGTAGGGAAAGGTAATATCTTTTATTAGACCAACTAATACAGTTGGTAAAAAAAAAAAAAACAAACCAACCAACCAAAAAAAAACCAAAAACAAAAAACCACCCAAAACAAGCAAACAAAACCCCCCAAAACAACAACAACAACAAAAAAAACCACAAAAAACCAGACAAGCCTTCAGGCACACAGGTCCTTCTTTAGGAAAATATATTACTTGTTCCGCCTGACAAATCCTGCACTGTTTATACCTTCAGACCATCAAGACTGTAATACTACTGCTTCAAGGTTTTCTTAAGATTAGGGAAGACTTGCAAAGAGAGGAGGCACAAAAAAATTACACTTGGGGGAAAAAAGAAACTTCTAGTTAACCTTGGCAATGTTCACAGGAGCTCTATCTCTTGTTTGTCCCTGAAACTTTGATATAGCCCAGCAGAGCAATGGGTGATTAGAAGTCTAGGGAGAAATTGTTACTTCTGTTCTGCTGGAGTTACATGCTAATAAAGAGGCACGGTGATCCAAGACACTTTAATAAATTAATCAAGTAACCTTGATATTTTTGCTGAAATAGTTCCCCTTGTGTGGTATTCTGAAACCACCTCCACGTCTGAGACCCTGAGCTTGGGCACAAAGCCTAAATGTGAGAAGCCTTAGAAAGGCTTCCCAAGCTTTTCATTGTGCAGACCACATTTAATAAGGGGATTGTCTCAAAGGCTATTCCCCCTCCTATTAGCAATCAGTACAAACCTCTCCCTCCTGGCATCAGAACAGCATTCTTGTGATACTTCACCAATTGCTTTAATGGAAAAGCAGCTTTGTGCGAGTAGTGTATTTTAGTTGTCTTTCAATACAGAATAGCTGCAAGACCCAGGGAAAATTCAGAGGCAACTGCATAGCTTTGCAGACAGAGATGACTGGTAAACACAATGTCGGCCTCAATTTAGAAGCTGCAGAAAGATGTGGTATGCAGAGCAAATAGCAAGCGTGCCTCTTGCCTGGGGGAGATACAGAAAAACCAAGCAAGTAATCAAAAATACAATTACAGCAGAGTTCTCGTATCTCTGCGTGAAATGGGTGATGTGGAGTGACTTTGGGAGACGGCTAATGGAAGAAGAAGAAATTGAAGCAAAAAGAAAAACGGTGTCAGTATGTGGCAAGAGGCTTTGCTGTGGCAATCATCACTGGTAGGTGATTCTTTGAGATACCCCCTGTGGGTAGTCACAGTGTGGGAGAAAGACAAAAAGGGTGTGGGGGGAGGTCCTCTCGTGGTCCTCTACATCAGACAGCAGAACAGGAAGGAAAACAAATTGCAAAGGACAGTGATTTAATAAAACCTGAAACCTGATAACTACACAGCCATTCATTTTCTAAGACTGGAATAGAAGATGTTCAGCTTTTTTCTCTCTCTGATTCCTTTGTTACACAAATGCTATCAAAGGCTGCAACAAGTGACAGGCTTGATATTTATGCATATAAATGACTGCAGCTCTGAAAGAAGCCTGGGCACAACAACGTGAAGCACAGAGCTATCGTTACTGTCAGCTTCTTGCTGTGCATTAAAAAAAAAAAAAATCCCTGAGCTTTTCTACCCTCCTGTTGCTCAGCATGGTGCATGGACACTGAATGGCTAAAGCATTTTTCAGAAGTGGGGCCTTGTGGGAGCCAGTGGCAGCATTAGTATTCTGCAGCCATCGCTGCCTGTGCCCATCAGCACCAGATGCTCGCAGAACCAGCCTCAGAGGCACAGCACAAAGCCATCCTTAGGAGCCAGAGTTGTACAGAGCAGAGCAAATCATCTCTGCTCTTTGAGCTAGCAGCAATGATGTGAGTGCAACAGATCAGTACAGGAAGAGCTTCAGTTCTATTTTATGTTAGCACAGATGCTTTTACATGTTTCATTATGTGGCTTCTGTGCTTCTAAAATGGCAGCCTTTTCTGCTTGGGTCAGAAAAGGAGAAACTTAAGCAGAAATATGAGGCAAGGAGAAACCTCCCCTGAAATGACAATAAGTTGCAAATTGTTTCTATGTTGCTAACAAGTCTTTTTCCTTCATCTGACAAAGAAGGAGGGGAAATAACACCATTTCTCTTGACACAGTTCAATTTGTCCTGGGGCAAATTGTTACAGAAGCAAATGATAGCTCTGCATATGTATTAGCCTTTCTGTGTTACTAGTTAATCCCATAGAAAAAATCAAAATGCTGAGGCATCAATTTGAAAATAAGCTTCACAATTCTCACAGCTATTACATTTTTCTCTTCCTATGACAGAAGGGGATTAGGTCCTCCTCTTTGAGTTGCAAAAGCACTGACTTTTCTAGGAGGTAATTACTACCAGGATTGAAAGAGTATTTTACAATTCTAAACTTTTTACTCCTCTACTAGGTAGTATTAACCACCCATGAGAAGTTAAAGCAGTCAGCCCAAATGCTGTGGAGCTGTTACACTTGACCTCTTACAGCTGGGAGTGGAAGGTGCCCCTGATATTTTATGATTGTGTGGGTCCTTCTCTATGTATTATTTTTATTTTGTTGCTGATGCAATATGGCTGAGCTGAGATAAAAGGCAGTCCTGCAAAGCAGAATGGCAGTCCAGCCCTGTGGTCCTTCCTGCTCTCCTTTTCCTGCCCAGAAACCAGGACGTTTTCATCAGTAAGACAATCTGAAAGCAAGCAGTGGGTCCTGTCAAGTCTGCCTGTGCCAATTACCTCATTTTGGTGACTTCTCTGAAACTGAAGCTGCCTGGGCTTGGGGACAAACAGGCCAGGTACCTACCTGTCTATCCCAGTAGTCTACATCCCCTGCTGTGTGCATGGAGAGAGGCAGCCACCTCTGAAAAACCTGAGGAGGATGGTCTTGCCTTCCTCACTCTTTTCCTCCACTCTCACTCTCTAGGGAACAGCAGCACCTGCAGAGGACAACCCTCAGCATCCAGAGCTGCCTGGCTGGGTGGCTGTGAGAACAGGGGCTGGTGAAAGGTGTGGAGAAGAGATCCAGACTGGGGACGATATTTTCAATTTTCTAGCCACATATGTTTTCAATCTTCTTCCCAGGAAACACAGAGGAAATATCCAACCTAAAAATACTTGAATTGTTTTGTTTTGTTTTTTGCTGACCAGCAATATTGCTTTGAAAATCAGAACACTGGAACACAAACTTCCATTTTTCCCACTGCAGCATGCTGCTTCATGAGAATCAACATCTGAACCTGTCTTATACCATACAGACCAGATTCCTCTATTGCTACATCAGGCAGTAAGACTTCAAATTTCATTTGACCAAATTGCATGATGCAGTACCAGAGATGTAAATTGGGCAATGGGAGAGGTTCAGAGTGAATTTGCCAAGCCTCTGAACTGCAACTCCCATTAAGCAGTGCTTCATTATCAAGAAATTAGTGCTATTAGGAAGTAATTAAATAATTCAAAACCAAACATTACAAACCAGCATATTTTTTCACTCTTAATCAATCAAAATATTTCAACTGTGGGAAGGCAAAATAATCCCAAACACTGTACAAATAATGTCAGAAGAAAAGGCACGATAATATTTCCAATTAAAATTTCCCAGGATTACTATTGCACAGAAAGCATCAGAACTTCCCGACTTCAATCACACTGCAAAACACAAGTAAATGTCGAAAGGGTACCATTTCTCAGTGAACAGGACCTTCACATTTTATCTGAGTCCAAGGCAAGAGCGATCCTTTCACGTGTACTGATGGAAAGGCTCGTGGGCAGGCACAAAGTCAGGGGCTATTTTCATAAACAAGGATCATCTCTTTATGGGCAGCTGCAACAGAAGCAGTAACTGGAGACCTCTGGCAGCAGAACCCACTGCTAGGTCGGCATTGCTTTGATGAATTATGCAGCATCAATAATCTTTTGAACAAGCAGGATGTGACAGATTCAGCAGCTCCTCCACTCTCTTTCCCTGCTGTTTAATAGCATCTGACAAATGCAGGGCTGCTGGATACTGTGCTTCGCAGCATGCCCTGCTTTGGACACCACCTCGAACTCAGGATGTTCAGAAGCAAGAAGAAAGGGGATATTCTGCACAGCACAGTGCCAGGAGGAGAGAGAAACCTCCTTCACACTCCCCTCACAGCATCATTTTCCTGAGGACCTGCAGTTGAATGGTCTACAATGCTCACTTCTCCATCTGTGCTGAGGAAGCATAGACAACGCACAGAAGACCAGCACACAGACAAGCACAGCAAAATGCTCAATCTGCTCCTCCAGTAGCGGTAGAACAGTAACAAAAAAATCCTGAGAAAAAAAAAAAGCTCGGAATTAGGCCCATTATCTCTCTGATGGAGACAAAAACCTTCTCTGGTACACTAATATGAACAGTCTTAGGAGGAGTCATTATTATTACCCTTAGTGTACAGCACTACAGCCAGTCCTGAGGGAATGAATCTTGTCAACAACCAACACTTAATGCCCACAGAGGCCCTGCATGATCAAGTAAAGGCAATGGCAGATCTAAACCCGTGGTACTTTTACTGCTAGATGGTAAAACTCTTGCTGAAACTCCCTACTGTGCTCCAGCTCCAGTGAATTTTCACCCCTCCCTCACCTGGGAGGAGTTATCTTCTGCTGACCTGCCTAAGGGTAACTTCTCATGATCAATTTAAGCTGCTATTGAAAGGGGCCATCTCACACCCTTCACCTCTCTGTGTATTCCTGCTGCCTTCCCTTCTGTTGGCTTGGGCACTTGTGTAGCTACATTTCTTAAACTGATAATGGAACAATACCTGGCACTCCCATTTGCAGCCAGATGGTCTGTGGTGCCATCTCAGCCCTCTTCAGAGCCAGGTGACCCTCATCTCCTTCATGGGAATCACAGCTTTTGTGGCACAGAGTCCTCCCATGGAAGGTTATGGACCTGGTGGATGTGCCTCCAGCACATGGCTGGCTGTCCTGGGCTCCTTTTGTGGCCCAAGGTGAGAAGCAGAGTCAAACCTCAGATAAGGCCCATCACTTTCCACTGTACACATTTCCATCTTGGGTGCCTCATCTGTGTGGGGCTAAGTGCATTATCTTGTTCTAGTGCATTATCTTGCTGTACTCCTTGTCCTCAAATGAGAAGTGGTTTTGTAGTGTTATGAAAGTAAAGACCTTGAACCACATGATTATCATATCTTCCATTATATCCTCTAAAACCAGCTTTGACTCCTTTAGTCAGGCTGCTAATTGTTCACACCAAGGCACAGAGTCAGAGTCACCCCTTAGGTCACAGATACGTTCTCAGCCCCCATTTCCCTCATCTTTTCATTCACATTACTGCAGAATTCTCACTTATCCCCTCACTACCTGGTGGCTAGGGAACAGTTCATGCTTGGTATAAAAGGATGTGTGTGTTGCCTGTGGGCTGACTGTCCAGCTGGAGGTTAGGAAAAGGGATAACTTGAACTCATATTGGTATTTTTAGTCCCTCTTGTCCCAGTGTATGTCACTCAGTTACAATGAAAGCTGTGGGAAGTTACAGGTTTAAGTGGGAAGTTCCAGGAGGTTCCAGTGTGCATCTCTGTGAAGAAAATGGCACAAGTTCACATCATGTTTCCCTTCAGAAACAGGCTAAAAAGAAAGGATGAGAGTGCCACATTGTGTTTCTGGATGTGTAATCCCATGTCCCTGACACTTTTTGCTGGGTGTGTGTATTCCACCCAGGCTTTCTGGAGCCTGGAGGCATGTCAAAGCAGAGGCTGTGCTTACTGTATATTAAGCACCCAATGAGAAAAGGACTCCCAGCTCCGAGAAGAAAGTGTAGGGGTTCTTCATGCAAACAAACTTAGGAACCTACAGTGGGTGCTCTCACACCATGGTTACAAGCAAGTAAGCTGCTTGGCAATTCCTTACAAACACCCTGTAAGATAATGGTTTTCCTACCAATGCTCTGGGCTTCTCCGTGAGCTCTTTATTTTGGCTGCCTGGTGTTTTCCTCCCTCAAAATACGCTGCTTGAACATTATGTTACATCGTTAGAAATAATCCAAATTTCAATTTAAAAACCCAACAGCCTTATCATCTGCTTATCCTCTGGAGAGCACTGAAGTCTTCAATACTCTCCTCAACCACAGATAAGGATCACAGTTCTTGGCAAGAACCCAGACACCGATATTTGGTATAAATACCAGACTCTGTGGAGAACAGCAATGTGTAATTCAATTACAACTTGTGTGTGTAATTCAATTACTATGTCAATAAATTACTACATAATAAAACTCCCATCAGCAACCACTAGTAAATCAAAAGCTGTAAAAAACTGCATCCAACGCCGTAATTTCCAAAGTCCTCTGATTATAGGCATTGTGTTTTCTTAAAATTCCACTCCTGTGAAAAGCTGAGATTCTCAAAAATGTTTTTTATAAAAGAGCAGAAAGAACACTGCCTTAAAAAAAACCCCAAGAAACACTGCACACTTGAGCAGCTAACAAATTCAGTCCAAACAATGAGCTCCATACCACACACAATGTACTTTAGTTAACTTAAAGTGTGATTTTATGATGGGCTTAAGACAATTTAAGAATTTACTGCTGGGACTTTTCCCCCTACTATTCTCACTAAGTGTTTCCAGTGCTTCCCATGTGCCAGGTCTAGACGCAAGTTGAAAGAGATTGCTGAACCTACTGAAAAGAAACCCTCAGACTTCAGGAATAATAAGGATTGTGTCTTCTGGTGGCAGTCAGAAAACTAGTTTGGCTGAAAATGTTAATTTTCACACAGACCTCTTTTAATCAGTCTGTGCTTTTGCACAAATCTTCCTGGTATCACAAAGATGTGGCAGGGAAAGCCAGCCAGAGAGGAGGCAGAAGTCACACCAAAACATCTACACTGAAGACACAACCGAAGACAATTTGGGATCAAACCCTGAGGCATGGCCGAGCATTGCCATGTTTGTGTCTCTGTAGACAATGAACAGTATCAGCATTACAGCAAAGGACCCATTTGGACTTGGCAGTAGTGGAAAATAAGTTTGAATCTCATAATCCTTCCAGCTGACAGCAGCGTGTGGCTCAAAAGGTCTACCCCCTACCAGCTGATGCAAAAGGGAAGCAGGAATAGAAAGCATGCTTTGTTGTCCATGCCCCATCCTGGTCCCCTTTGATGGCAGCCAGGAGTCATCTGGTAAACGTTTCATTAACGTTTTATTAACTACAGATACAATTTTTTTCCTTAACTGCAAATCAACAAGTGTTGTACCAACAAAAACAAGCAGCAGAGGACATCTACTGCTCTAGAATGTGGCATGCACTATTACCAAATTCCCCAGTTCCCACTAAGCATGCATAAGCAAATGGTATTTATTTATTATTAAAAGTTCAGATGAAAGAAAGTACCCCACGATAATGCACTGTGGCCACGAGGAAACGAACTGTTGGCATTGGCACCATTTAGTAGAAACTGCCTTAATAGCTTCAGCCTTCACAAGTGTTTTGTTATTTGACTCAGTGACTCAGATGGCTTTTCCTGTTCTACCCCAACTAGTGCCTCTGAGTCAGGAGTTGCCATGGGACAGATTTATTTTTTTAGCTTCCCTCTTTGGGCTTTAACAATTCAAACAGACATAGCAACAATTTCCAGATCATTCTCATCACTGTACCAGCTGAACTTAAGAGTGCCAAGATCTTTCCTGCAACGCATTTCTCAGGGTTCAAACACCCACTAAATGGCTGCCCAGCTCTTTGTGGTTTTCTGGGGCAGCAGCAGTAACACTGCCACAGGGGGAAATTTAACCCACATCACCCAATAATCCAATTTGACTTTCTCTGACATATTTCCTGTAAGATTTTACTACAACTGTATGGCACTCGATAGCTCAGTGTCTACCAAAGATTTCCTATGCTTCTGAAATATGCTTGGATTATTAAGAATGAGGACATATTTGGTTACATGGTTTTATTATGACTATGTGGGCTTAAAAAAAGGAGCTAGAAAAACATTTACATTGTCAACCATACACATTATTCTTTTTAAATAACTAGTCCAGTTTTCATCTGCTGTATCTGTATTACAAGAAAAAAACCCCAACTGACTGTATGTGGGCAGAAAAGAGTATACAAAACAACTGCAAACCATGTTTTGATAACTCTGGTCCAGTTTAGGGTACACTCCCACATCCTTGATAGAGAAATCTCAAGCTAGCACCAAACCAGTCGAAAGTAGTTAAAAGTAGTTAAGCCATGGGACACACAGCTTGGTGCATGCTAAATGATCCCAAGGAGTAAAACTCTGAATTTTACAAAAAAAAAAAAAAAAAGAGATACACAGGTTACTCCAAGCCAGACAAATTTGAACAGGAACTTCAGTCTTAACAAGGCAATGCTATGTTTGTGGTCAATGCCACTTGGAATGCAAAAATAAAATCTAGGTTTGATTTCAAGTTTCACACATTATTTTGTGCATGTCCTTACACATGGCTGTGCCTCATCTCTAGAGGTGCCTTCCAAGCTCATTTCTCTGTGGATCAGTACTGTGCTTTTCTATCCTGTATGCAAGCATTCAGTCCCTCATCACAGTGGCATCCAATGACAAGCAGCTACATTGATGTTTTGCACAGCCAAAGACTGCTAGGTTGCACATACCAGTGATATTTTCCTTCTTCACCTTGCCAGAGTGGGAAGCAGCATTGCATTTTACCTCTGGCATCATAACACGAGCCAGGCAAGATATGCAGAAGATGTATTGTATTTTCCACAGCTTTATTTTCCACAGGAGCTGACACTTCAGATTTCATTACTATATAAAACACCTGAATTTGCAACACTGACAGATGCTGCGGGCTAAGACTCTACATGACTAGGTCCAATTTCCTCTTGCATTTTTCCTCATACCTTAATTAGTCTTCCTTTTAAAATAACACCTTCTGGAAATGCAGTATGATGCTGGCAAGCCTGCTGTAAATTGTTTTTATAATTGTATTTAATACAGCTTATTGCCAGCCATTGTAAAAGCATCTCTGTTCTCTGTGGAAATAAGAAACTATACTACAGTGTAACTTTGTATAGCAATAAAAAAATATAATTATATCCTTACACTCATTAAATTATGTTGCTTGGAGAAATAGACTTAGAAGATACCCAGTCCGGCAGTGCCTGGGTCAGAATCAATCAGAACTAACCTAAATTAAAGCAGGCAACTATATTATGAAATTCAAGCTTCGTGACAGATTTTTCAAAGTCAAAATCAGACCCACTCCCCTTCCTGCTGCTGGTTAGTTTTCATCACCTTTAACAGTTCACTGAAGACAGATTTTGAAATGATACACAAATAACAGGAAGCCATTTCTGCCTGTGCTTTTGTTACAAGGCATCTTGTGGTGGGATGACCCTGGCTGGACACCAGGTGCCCACCAAAACCACACTATTGCTCCCCACCTCAGCTGGCCAGGGGAGAGAAAATTTAATGAAAGGTTCGTAAGTTAAGGGCAGGGAGAGATCAGTCATCAATTACTGTCATGAGCAAAACAAACTTGATTTTGGGAAATTAGTTGAATTTATTACCATTCAGAATCAAAGTAGGATAATGAGAAGCAAAACAAATCTTAAAAACACCTTCCCCCACCCCTCCCTCCTTCCTGGGATTAAGTTTACTCCCAATTCTCCACCTCCTTCCCTGCAGTGGCACACAGGGATGGGAAATGGGGGTTACAGTCAGTTCATCACATCGTTTCTGCTGCTGCTTCCTTCTCAGGCAGAGGACTCCTTCCCCTGCTCCAGGGTGGAGTCCCTCCTATTGGAGAGAGTCCTCCATGAACTTCTCCAGCATGAGTCCTTCCCACAGGCTGCAGTTCTTCACAAACTGCTCCAGGGTGGGTTCCTTCTGTGGGGTGCAGGCTTTCAGGAACAGGTTCCAGCGTGGTCCCCCCATGGGCTCACAAGCCCTGCCAGCAAATCTGCTTCAGCATGGGCTCCTCTCTGCAAGGCTCTGCAGCTTCTAGAGCCTGCTCTGGTGTGGGCTTCCCACAGGGTCACCAGCCCGGGGAGCTGATGCAGATGACACTGACAAAATGTTGACCAAACTTTGACCAAATCCCCAAGCAAAGATCTGAATTTATACCAGCGTAGGAACAGAATATCAAGCAGAGCATTTATTAAAAAGAAACATGTGCAGTAACCCACATATTTAATCTCTGCCAAGACAAACGTTCTTGTGTTCAATTTCTAGAACCAGAAAGCGGGTGAAATTCCGTGGGCTAGGAACATGGGTATGTGCAACATGGAAATGAAAATTTTAATACCCCAGCTCTCAGGTTTACCACAAAAGAATATGAACACCCTACAAGGACTCAGTTGTTTCCTAGCTGCTAAAGCAAGGGCAGGCAAGCAGAGGAAGGTGAATTACCAGCTTTCCAACTGCAGAACAGGTGAGTGACAAGCCCTTTACCTCACTCAGAAGCACAACCTGAACTACTGCATGCTACAGGGTTCTACAGTTTCAAATGTTCTAAACTCTTCCAGAAACTTGCATCTTATCCCATAGGACCATTTTTTATATTTAATTTACCAGCTTAGCTGGACCAGTACAAAGGTGTATCCAGGCAGCTACCTGACTGCCCAGCTAACAGTGGTTAAGGGAAAAAAAATCATTCACTTCCATAATTATTTCTAAGACAACCTAGTTATATTGGCTCCAGGGTTGACTACTTGTAGAATACTTCAAACAATAGATTCATTAAGGTTGGAAAATACCTCTAAGATCATTGAAGCCAATCATGAACCCAGCACTACCCTGTTCACCACTAAACCACATCCTAGAATGCCACATCCACACAGTTCCAGGGATACTGATCCCGCCACTTCCCTGGGCAGCTTGTTCCAATGCCTGACCACATTTTCAGTGAAGAAATTTTCCCTAATATCTGATGTAAACTTCCCCTGGTGCAATTTGAGGCCATTTCCTCTCATCCATTGTGAAAGTTACAAATTACAGAAGTCATGTTTTAAAATATTCATTTCTGGTTTGGGTCTTTCTGAAGAGCCATTATCATCAAAGCAAAGATTAAGCAGAAGAGGCAATAAGCAGGCCCCATCAAAACTCCTCCTCCCTAGCTGAAAATCATCCCTGAAACACATAGCTCAAAGCAATCTGAAGATAAATAAAATTATGATGTACAGAGACTGTTGTTTATTGTGCCAACCAAGGCTAATTAATTATTTCTTTGTGATTCTGACTGTCTGTATCCATATGCCACTTACGGCCTTTATATTTTGGCATCATGTATTTCAGGTAAAGGTCCCTTCTGTGGGTGTAAAGTGCCTAGCACAATTCTCTCTCATACAGAATTAGGGACCCCTAATGATAATTGAAAACCATAATTAAGAAGGTAATTGAAAATATCAGGAAAAAGGAGGTTAATACATTTCCTAGATTAATGAAGGGCAAAACATCCCAACAACACAAAGCACTCTTCCTCCTAAACAACAAAGGAAAAAGTAACTAGACACACCAGCATTCAGGTAAAAAAAAAGGCATTTCTCTTCACTGAAATCACACTGCTGAACCTTTGAAAGCTGTAATGCCTCCAGATGCATCATCCTGCAGACAGGTTTGTGTGACCTTTCACTCAACTCAATAAGACAAGGCAAAGTGGCACAGTCACCCTGACAACAGCCAGAGCCCGCACAGCAAGCACCTGCTGCCTTTTCTTGCCCAAACACACGCTCTGCAAACTTTGGTACTCTTCCCCAAATCACCTGCTGTACAAACCCACCAACGTTTGATGAATGCTGCCAGTAAAAAGCGTTTTTGGTTGTCTGAAGCTGGGACACAAGGGCAAAGAAGAAAAGAAGTGAGAGGCTGCCTAAAACCCAAGGTCCAACCAACCCACCAGGCAGGGCTTTGAACTGCTGAAGAAGGACACTGACCACAACAGCTGCTGCCATGTGCTCAGGGGGAAAAAGCACTAGAAATAAACACAGAATGATCCTGGCACTGCCATTTAGCAGCCAATGAGGTTTTACTTCCAACTTGGGGGGGCTGGAATTCCTCTACAACTTTGCATTGGTGCCAAGTCCTGCAGTTTGCTCAGCTGCTGTGGTAGAAGCTGTAGCTGGTAGAAGCTGATTCACCTGCTAGGTCTTTTTTAACCTTTTCTTGGCATGTCTGTGGAAAGCTGTTGTCCAGTGGAGTTAATCCAGAAAATGAAAAGATTATTCATTTAAATAAACACTGAAATTGGAGCCTCACTGGTACCACCAAATAGGACCCCTGTCACACCAAATTAGCCTGTAATCCTTCTTGTTTAGATAAACTCCATTAGAATAGGAGCTTCAGGTGAAGGAGCTGCAGGTAATGGAGATTCTTTCCTTCTTAATTTACAACAGCTTTGTGCTGCACTAGGGCCTAACAGCATCATTGACTAAACTGGTTTCTGTACTGTGAATGATACCATTTATTGAATCTTTTCCCCAAAGAAATTAAAAGGTCCAAATCACCTTTTTTTTTTCAGTCTCTCTTCTCCAACAATCTTTTTTTAAAGTGCATTACATTCCCACTACCAGCCTCTGACATGAAAGTATTTCTATTTTACCAAAATTCTTTTATCTAACTGCTTCTGTTGCCGTTGCAGTGTCTGACCAAACCAACCACACAAACCCCTCAAAAGGCAAAGTTAAATACTGCTACTTGTGAAGCTGTATCACTATAATTTGCCTTGGAAGCAGAAGAGAGAAAGAAGGAGACTTTTCTGTCTCCTGAACTCGTGTGTCTTTGCTGAAATGATAATACCTCCTTGTGCTGACAAATTACTGGTGTTGAAACACAACTGCAGTGGCCAAATACACTGGGCAGCAGTGGCCAGGAGGACACTGAGGAGACCACAGTTAACATGACACACTGTAGCTGCCACGTAACAAAAGATTCATTCCCCTTAGAAACACCTCATATAAACCAGGGCTTACAAATATAATTTGTTACCTTCATTTGTAAAATGCGCAGCAGTCATGCAAAATTTTTAAGGGATTCAAACCAAAATTTTAAATGATTATTTAAATAAATAAATTTTAAATTAAAAAAAGTTCAAAGAATTTTTAAAAATTATTTTAAATTAAATAAAATGTAATTTTTAAATAAGGTGCTCGACTTGCACCTTGTCTTTTGAACTAATCTGCCTCCATTAGGCAAGTAAGTATGAGTCAGCACCCAAAAAGTGGAGGAAGTTGGCAGCATATTCCCCAAGCCACCACCTGAAATCGTGAGCTGAGAGGGTGGCGTGCCACACGTCTGGTGTAACCAGGCAAACCCAACACGCTCTCACTATCACAGAGAAGCTGATTGCCTGGATTTTGCCTCTCAATCAGTTCAAAAACTATGCCTGATGGTGAGAATCCAGAAATCTATTTAAAGAACAGAATTTAGGAGAAAGAGGCACTAAATTCTCTCTTTCTCAGACACACACACACACACACTGAGCAGATGGAGGAAAGACAGCGAGTTCCTTGCTAGTCACATCAGCTCTGGAGTCAGACATTACCAATGCTGTCTCATCCAGCTCTTGTTGAAATCAATTAAAGCCCTTCAGTGAAGACCATGGGAGATGGAAAACAACCCTCTCCACGCTTCAGCCGGAATGTGTGAATGAGAAAAAAACTGACAGCTTTCCTCTCCTCCGATTTTCATGGCGCTTAAAGATCCAGAATATAAAACACAATTTGTCATCTAGGAATTTTTGATGTGCTTGCTTGGCATAAATAAAGCTCATGTCTATGTGTGAATCAGGAAGACAGACATCACTTTGCACTTGGACAAGGAGAGATACCAGCAGTCATGCATGAATAAGCATGACTGCATTTCAAAGTGCTGCGGATGCAGTGTGTTCCACAACTAAGGAAGTCGACGGATTGGAAAAGGGTTCCTTGTTGCTTAAATAAATCATCATTTTGCATTGGTGAAAAATAAAAAGTAATCCAGACAAAGGAATTTGTCTTCTATCAGTTGGACAACCTGAAAATCAACTGGGACTGTAAATGTCTAGAAAGACTGTGGCACTTACTAGAGCATCTACCGTCTCTGAAATAAAAAAAACTACTTCACTAGAGCTGCTCTGAAGTGCTTTGTTGGCATCAGCTTACAATAAACATTCAATTATTCCTGCATTCCCAGCTCTAATGACATTCATCACTGCAAACTCCTTTGGCCTGAGGGCCCATTCACACTGGCCCACACAATGTCTATAGATTTTGTTCTCATTTTGCCTTGCATCCTTGTGAGCACCAATATTTAGGACTGTACACATGGTTTGTATTTTGCTCATAAATATTTAAACAGTTTAATTTTCTACACTGTTTCTAGTCATAGATCCAAGAAGAGAAGGCATGGGGGCTTTACTGTGTCCAAGTGAACTCTGTCAGTAACACCAGGTTGATGTTAATAAATATTAGCAAGCAGAACAAAAGAAAATATAATCAATTTTAAAAAAAGAATCTCAAAGTAATACTCACTGCTGGTAGAGGACATACGGCTGTACTCAGACCTGCAAGACAAAGATTTTAATTAGAATGTATTAAATGTAAAAGAGATAATGAAACATATGCCAAAACTAACACACTTAGTGCTTATTGAAATAGTTTAATGTTCATTTAACACTATTTTTGTGCTGAGAGAATAACTGGAACAGGTTTTGAACGCTGCTTCTGAAAAACTGGCATCTCATGTGAATTTGGAAAATATGTAAGTAGAATGAGTAAAGTAACTATGGTTTTATCTAGGGGTTATTGATGCTACCTAACTCTAGGTGTGAAAATAAAAGCTCAGAAGGCTCTCCATAAGGAAGAAATAGTCTGCTTCAGACACAGGTTGGAAATCCATTAGACTTTGACTATGCTCCTCTCCTTCCTCACTTTATGTCCTCTAAATGCTGCTTTGCAGATTATGTTTTTGGAGTTATTTTAAGAGAAGTCTATTTGATGAGCAGAATTTTTACCGTTCTACAGTCACAACTGTCAGAGAAGGAAAAAAAAAAAGAATGCCAAAATATAAACATTTAGATGACAAAGCTTTTTGCTTTAGTAGACTCTTTGCCCCTTGAAGACATCTCAATAAAACTGTACAGCCATTGGTTCTAGTTCAGTGCATACTGGATTATCTGTGAGAAAGTCAGGGCAGGTAAGTGTTTTGAACAACACTGCAAATAATTTTTTTGGCTGCATATGACCCCAAACTCCTGAAAATCCCGTTCTGAGTGGAGTAAAACATAGCCCATTGATGTCCTGAAGATTCAGAAATAATAAGGTAAAATAAACATGCCATCACTTAATATTTAAGAAAAAAATAATCATTTCCACTGCTGAGGCCCTGCCTATGTCCTTTGAGTGTTTGGGTGTGGAGTTCACAGCTACACAGCCTCTACCCTCACACTTGCTGGGTCCCCAAAACAGACCCCATGCACCAGAGCACTCTGCCACCATAAACACACGGCACGTGTGCCCTGCAGTGCCCTGAACAGGCAAAGTGCTTGGGGAGCCCTGACACAGCTCTTGGATTCAAACCTAAATGCTTGTTTTATGTAATAGCTGCAGCACGTTTGCAACATTACTTTAAATTAAAGAAACCACATGAGCCTTGACTCCCAAGAGATGTGTTGGAAGTAGACACCATCTAAGCATATTCTCAGGATACTCTCATAGTCTAGGCTCTCAGGCAACCAAGGGGATAAAGGACATCAATCCCACATATCTATAGTCTCTGATTTTGATTTTAATATGGATATATCTCTGCAGAATAAACAAAGCAAATATAGTCATCCCCATATTTCACAGCTTTGCACTCAGCACTCTGCAGATCAGATGACAAAGCTACTGGTTAGGTGAGAAGGTGAGGAGGAACTACCCCCAACTCTTGCCAATCCTGCTGGACTACTGAAAGATGACACAACCTGAATTTTTCACATTTTTCATGGAAAAGGATTCACCAATACCATCAAGTGCCACAAGGTTTTCATAGCTTTTGGAAAAGATCTAGACAATGCTAGGGAAAGACTTGCTGGTGGGGAGCTTGCAGTCCCCCTCACTCTTCTTTGCTAATCCCATACCCCCAGTAACCTGGATAAGGCCAAGAAGCAAGGAAACATCTTTGTCCCACTGGCAGAGACCACAGGTTTAGGCCACTAGCAGCCACTCTCAGGCACCCCATACAGAGCTGCCCCACAGCACCTCCTCCATGAATCAAGTGCTACCCCTCAACCAGTCACCCCCAGCACCCTTATGTAGCTGGGAAGGGCAGAGGCAGTGATGACACTGTTGTCCTGAATGTGGGCTCACTGCCCCGTGTGCAGCACCAATTCACACACCAAGAGGAAGCATTCCCACTTGTTTTGTCTGGTTTGTGCAAAGCAGGGAGCTGCTGTGGCCCACAACAGGCTGGCTCCCCATCATCAAAGCTCCACACTACTCATTTATTTTAGCAAGCGAAGGAAGCAGGGTCCACTGGCTGGCAGTCACACAGCTGTGTTACTGAGCAGCTTTCTGCCTTTGGCTGGCTACACCATTCTCTCACTTCCCATGCCAATGGTCAGCCTGTCTCCTGAGTCACTGGGCTTCTTCAGTCAGGGGCTGGGAGTCGATGGTCACGATCTTCCCCGATGAAATTGCTTTCTACCCAGTTAGAGCTGACTTCAGCACAGTTGCTGAAATTAGTGGGCTTTGTTAGTTTCTTCCTTATCTTGTGAGTTCTGCCAAATGTCCTTGTGGCCCGTGAATTCTGTGTTCTTTGTGCCCGCTATCAGCAGCACATCCCTGTCCCCAGGCTTTGCTAACCTCCCCCTAGGTCTGAGACCACTGAAGCACATCAAGTCCTAAAATTTACCAAGGCAATTCTACTGACTGATAAATTCCAGCTTGTCTTTCTAACACCTGGACACCAACATGAGCAGAGAAGGAAACCTTGTTCCTGCTGCTGGGCAATGTACAATGTACACACCACTGGTCCAGCTCTGGGGAAGTGATGCCAGGGGCTGGCTAAGGTGCTATGCAGGCCATGAAACCACATAGTATTTTCAGCAGCAAGTCACATCCGTGTCACTTGGCACCATGTATATTTGAAAGGGTGTGAAAACTGTAACATGTCACTCTTCATAAGCCTAGAGGCAAGCAATAGGCATCCAGCTGCCTCCAAGCATCCCAAGCAAGGATTCATTTAGTCTGCACTTCTGTTTGAAAACAGCCTGGGGCTGTCCTTCAATGTATCCACGTTCAGCAGTTGGCAGCTAATTCAAAATGAATCTGCACTGCTTGTATTTCGGATGGAAGCGAGACAACGTTTTGCCTTTTGCTTACTGCAAGTTGGAACAGCATTCTATTACTTCACACTGTTATTTTATTATCCCAGAGTGCTGCAGGCACATTATAGGACATGGAGAATTAATGAGTGCTGAACTGAGGGAGTACATGCAGGACTTGAAAAATGAAACAAGAGGAAAAATAAAAAGATGGGAGGTGAGAAAGGAGGACACAACAGTGTGCTTGGAGACTAATTGCACAGACATTTTTTAATAGGCTTTATAATTGTATTGCAGGAGGTTTTTTGTAGTTCTAATATGGTTTAAGCTAATATTTAACTTATGTTTGTTACAAAACTGACATCCACAAACTAAATAAAGGTAGTTAGGCTCAAAGGCTTATGTCAACCTCAGATACTGAAATGACGTCTGTACCCTCCCTAAGCTCTCTTTATTGTCAATAAAAAGAGAGATCTGAAGTATCTCTCCCTTGCTGTTGTCTAGACAAGAAGCGTACAGAAACCAAATGGGATGAATATGGTTCTCTCTGTGTGCTCTTAGGGATAACCTGAACCACCTTTTGTTCCCCCTCCAGCTCCTTTCCTTGCCTTGAATCTAGTCCTTGAGAACAAAAAAAAACCAAAAAACCAGTGCTAGCAAAATCATTATTGTTCTCAAAATATTAGAAAAAGACATTCAGATTCATGGCATGCATTGGTAAGTGACTTATAAATTAAAATTTTGTTCTTTACAGTCAGCTATTTAGGACACTAAATTCTGAAGTTAGTATAAGTCTTTTAAGCTTTTTAGACTGGCACACACAACATTCCCTTTGACAAAATCATGTATTAGAAAAATCAGGTACTGAAATAAACATCTCCTGGGGCATGCAAGCTCTGTGGACATCAAGTAACTGCGTTCCTTTCTGTTCTTTTCATTCCTGTTTTCGACATCCTGAATATTGGCTTCTATCATTTCCCTTGGGAGAGGATTTTTCCAATAGGATAACTCAAGAGTAAAGCACTCGTGCTTTAATGGTGACACCTGGGACCACACTGGGGCTCAGAGGTTCCAGGCCTATTACATGGTCTTGCAGCAAGTTATTTCCTCTGACAGATGTTAGATTATAGATAAAAGGAAAAAACCAGAAACCGAACAAATAGAGGACTGTTCCCTTTATAGGCACATAATGAGAAGAAAAATTATCAAACAGGGTATTGAAACAGTGTGAGGTGCTGAAAAGGAAGGCTTATAGCTCAGTCAAAAGATACATCAGTCTGCAAAGAATGTGTTCTCAGTGGTCAGCCCACCAGCAAAGAGGAGCTGTGAAGATGTCAAGAGACACTAAAATAGGAATGTAGAAGCCCGTGATAAAGGCGGGACCTCAGTTCCCATTACCACCTTTGAAGGATCAGACTTGTGCATTATTAGACGTGGTAAGAGCATCAGGAGCACAAAAGATATTGAACAATCCTCTGAGACCTGTGTGCACCTCTCACTGCTGGTTAGTGATACAGAGCCTCAAAATATCCAAGAGAGGGAAGCATTCCACTGAACACCGGCAAGAAGCTGCCAGTGCAGCTTGCAGTTGCAGAATGTGGTCCATGAAAACACTGCAAGCCTGTTTCTTTGGGTAAGAACATGGCTGTTTGACAGCTCTGGCTGACACAAGCAGTGCAGCTACTCCAGCATCACACAGTGCCTGTGTTCCTTGGGCACACTGCTCAGCTGTGGCACAGCCCCATGTTAACACAGCTACAGCACTGACAGCTGCAGCCATAAACAAACACTCCCAGAGGGAGAAGAAACACTCCCAGCAGAGGGGAACTGCCTGGGGCTGAGGCCAAGAGCCCTGAGACAGTCTGCACCTGTATGGGTAAAACATCTCCCCTTCCAAAACATCCTGGCAAGTGGTCTGCTGGGAATGATCCCTGAGCCATGGCAACGTGGCAAGACAAGTTCCTGGCCCATGGTAAAACACACCCAGGAAAGACATGGGATAGCGCTAGAGGGCCCCATTCAAACTGATGCCATCAAACCATTTTAAGGATTCAACAAAATGGGCAACTCTGTCCAGTGCTGAGGGACACTGCTACGTGTTGTTTAATGCACTGGCATGGCTGGAACCAAGGTCTCTGAGCTGTGCACCGTCTCCAAAGGCAGCCTGCTGTGGAAAACAAACACATCTCAAGTAATTCTAACATAAAACTATAGTCCAATATGCCGTGGTCTCCATTGCAAGGGCTCCTTAATCCCCAAAATGAAACACTGCAAAGTTTACAATATCTTCTGCTCTCTGCATCCCTTGCTTGCCTAGGACTGATGGAATGGAACCTGCTGGATTCACATTTCCCACACCTTGTCTACCTGGAGTTGTGGCATGTTTCACTGTTTCGTATTAAGTACTGTATTTCACAGCTTCTTTTACTTCCCTCCCTCAGAAAATGCTCCACAGGGCACATGGGAGTATTTTATAGCAGTTGAAGTCCCAGGCATGAATTAGAAGATTTGTCTTTATAGCTCTGTCTTGGGTTTCTGCTCACCAAATTCCTGCCGGTCAGATTGCAATCTGTTACCCTCATGGTACTTCTGCTTGTGCAGTCAAGATGACTGAAATGGAATGACTCAAAGCAACTTGTCTCCAAACTCCTTGCTCTGGATTTCTAGGAAAGTGACAAGGACAGATGATGGATTCCCATTAGGCAGCTCTAACCACTACACTCCAGAGCTTATTACCAACAGCAATGTCTGAGGCTCCACATGAGAGACACCACTGTTGTATGAGGTTTGAGAAGTTGTTTGTCGTCTTCCAGAAAGCACCTGATGAGGCAGGACCACCCTGTGCTTTAGTGAGCACACCTGGCTGCACACCCTGCTCACCACTCCCTCACAGAGCACCCCCAGAGGGACACATCAGGTGGCATGTATCCACCCAGGCCAGGGGCTCACTTTTCCTTCTGGGGTCCTGGTTCCCTTGATTAACAACAGAAGAAGCCTGATTTATACCAAACATCAAACCTTCACACAGCTGCATTTAGCTGAGGTGAACCTCACTGCTTGCTGGGACCTAAAAATTACAGATATCAGCACAGAGCTCGTGGCCTCCAGAATGTGATTGAAAGTGTGTTCAAACCTTGCTTTCCATGCCTTGCTCCAGTGCCTGGCACTGGCAGGTCTGCCTGCCCCGATGTTCAACCAAACAGCTCTGCTTCACTGAGTACATCTGGTTGGAAATGGTGCCTCAACCCCGGTTTGCGACAAACAGCTCAACTTTAAGGTATTCAAATGTCAAATCAGAGCCAGCTTGAATATCATGACATATCTGGACTGATGGGTCTACATATGAAGTGAAAGTGTCAGCAAAAAACCCCCACAGCAAAACAACCCCCAAAACCCCAAACCAAACCAAAAGAAGCCCCAAGGTAAAAACAGGCCTTAAAAATACTTTCAACATCAGTGGTTTGTGTTCCTGAGAGTTTTTCATTGATGGATGAAATATGTGACAAGAGACTGACATGTCAGTTTGAAGGACTGCCATACAAAGTTGTAAGTGTTGAATTCCTTAAAGCCAGAAACATGAGACATGAAAGCAACCTCTCACCCCAAGAAACCATCCAACTATTCATTTGATAATTGAAGTGGCCTATTCTGACTGAGGATGCACATGGATTACAGTGTTCTTGATATTTTACCTCTAAGTGGGGTACAACTTTATATATATATATATATATATAGGCTGCCTTATCTTCTGTTAACAAGTGTGTTTCCTGTTTTAGAACCTCACACTTTTTACTGAATTAATTAATTTAATTGCAACAATTAAATAAAGGCTTTTTTGATCTGCTTAAGAGACAAGTTAACAGAGGCTCAAATAATTTGTAATTTGGCCAGGATCACATATGCAGCTAGGGAGAGACATAAGGAAATCCAAGAAACAAGTATAGCACACTCCAAAAATGAACATACTCTCTGCAAAATTACTTTGAGGAATGAGAGACAGGAGAAAATGTAAAGGAGGCAACAAACACCATGAAAATTAACTGTAACCAAGCAGCAATGGATTTTGCTAAATATATGTTACAAATAGCTGCTGCATGGTAGTGTCATCAGCTTCAAACATCTCATGTTTCTCTGTTCTGCAATGGATTTCTCTGTGTCTTGTTGAACAGTTTTCTTGAAGTTGCCTACTACCAAAAAATACTATAACCTTCCTTCCTAAAATTCATCCAATACTCAACAATTAACTACTGTTTCATTCAGTTTGCATCATCAATATTTACATTTTAAGCTTATTATACAAAAAACCTCTCCACCTGGTACTTCAGCAATGTCTTCCCACTTTCTCCAAAAAGATTATTGATTTATTTGTAATATAAGTGCAAATTCAAATAAATTAAACGTTAGAACTTCTCAAAACTTTAAACTACTTCAAAGTGAGGAAAAAACCTACATGTTTAGGCAAACTTTGAGACAATCAGTAAATTAATGATTAAAGTGTATACCTTTAAAGGTACAGTAAATTAAAGTGTGAACCTTTAAAGACATGGGCTCTTACAGCTGTCTAAGGAACAAGTAAACTTCTGCTGGGAGCTGTCATGGATGTTGAAATGTGTAGAACATTGATGTTTAGAACTGAGAAACTACCAGTTTTTCCAACTACCTGTTGGGATATGGGTCCTGAAGGCAGTGAATTAAGCTGATGCTTCGTCCTTGCTACCAGCAGTAGCCAATCTGTCTTGTTGCCTCAAAATCAGGCATGCCTAACAACTTCCAAAATTGTCTTAGTTTGTAATTTTTGCTCTGCTGTTCAAAGACAGTGAAATAACAGCATTTGCATGGCTTGTGAAATGAAGAAAACATTAAAATTAATAGTTCTACGATTCATTCTAAGCAACTGTTATTTTTCTCAATTTTTTGTTTTTAACGACAGTTCTGTAAATGTACACATTCCTCTTCCCTTCAATCTTTCTTCCACTTGTTTTGCCTCTCTGTTTTCTTTCTAATAAAAGACCAAAGGAAGACTATTTTATTCTTCCTAAAATACCAGGTTATATAGTACAAATCCACTACTAAAACTATTACCAGAGAAAGCTCTGTGTCCCATAATTCTGGACTAAAAGTTTTCAGAAGCAGATGAAATAAAGTTTTTATACTAAAAACTCCCAAATATATGTTTCCTGAGAAGATACAATTTCTATAGGCAAAGTCTCTCAGATCAAAGATGGTCAAACTATTTCAAATCTCATTAATAAACAGCCAATATAAACTAATTGGCTTATACGTTCTACACCCTTTATTTAGGTACTTGACAACACCAGCTCAATCCATTCTTATTGGATTCAGGAACTCCAAATATGCTATTTTTGTTCAGCAGAAGCTTTGCCAACCCTATTTACCAAGGCAAATGCAGTAAGAGGAACATATTTTCCAAAGGATTAGGAAAATGAAGGGTTTGAATTGTAATTGATCTTGCCTTTAGCAGAGAGTTTTGCATGCTTTTGTAGCTGGCAGCCACAACACAACCTTAAGCAACATATGCCCTGTGGAGTACTTGATGTGTTCAATTTGTTAGCTGCTCTAAGCAGCTTCAGCAGCCCAGGCTCCGTGTAAGAGCTCACACATCATTACATGCAATCATTGAGATGACAAGGGCGTGCAGTGCCTGGATTTACTACAGTCACTATCCACTATTGTTCCCTGAGTGACAGAAATGGACCACTCCATGCAAAACTGTTACTGAATCACTCTGGCAGTTGTTCCTCCTTACTCTTTCGGAGGACGATGGCTGAAGCTCAGAATAGTTAATTAATTTTTTTTTCCATTGAGTAATTGGAGATAAAGGAATACAGTTCAATTTAGCAATAGCTGTGATGGGACTGAGACAAAGAAAATAGCAGATCTTCTGGTAACAGGGAAAAGCAAGTGCTGCGAACAGTTGGTTTGGTGAGAAAGCTGAAATATAAACATTGTGAAAGAGACATACGCAATATGTTTATCAGAATTAAGTAGCTGCTCAACAAAACAAAAAATAATAATTGAAATGCAGAGACACATTGCTTTTCAAAATAAACGTCAGTGCAAAGCACTGCAGTTATTAATTGCCATATGTCATTGGTCAAATTCCTCAGACAGACTCTTCCACCAACCTATGCTGTCCAGTGTCGTGCATGGGACAGAGATGCTTCATAAAATCATCAGCTTCAGCACCTCATCAACAGCAGACAGAAGCAGCTGTCACGCTGGTCCCTGAGGTCTAAAGGCTAATGTCACCAGCAGGGTCAAATCCTTCCAAGTGCCTGTCCCAAGGAAACCCAGGTTTTTCCATTCCAGATAAATACAGCAAATTAAGAGTGACTTGACCAATCAAGGGGTTTTTGAGCTTTGAACCAGGCATGAGTTCACTGATTACTTTGTCTTCCTTTTACCCACGTCACTAATGGGGACTAACCTGTATCTGGAAAAGAGGCCTGGATTTTTTTCCTTTGAACTTATGTCACATAAAATATTTTAAAGTTTTTACTGTTAGGTGTGTCCACAATAGAAAGGATGGGAAAAGTCCTTAACTTCTCAGACTACAGAATATATTAAAAAATTATTTGAATTGCTAGCTGGATGTATGAAAAAGATTACCATATGCCATATTCACCTTCTAGATTTTTATTTGTAATATTGCTACTACAGTTTTGATGTTGTTCACCCGACACCACTGTGCAAAGAATTAGCTTTACAGTTTTGCAAGAGTCAGACTAGAGGCCAAAGGAGATGTACCAGGCAAGGAACTTGGAGAGAAATAGCTGGAGGAGCAAGGAGTGAGGAGAAGGAAGACTCAGGAAAGAATGGCCTTAGCAGGAGTACGAAACCTCCTTTTGCCCTTTTGGAGCCAGAGGAGCAGCAAGGCTCACTGCCATTCCTGACAGGATACCATGGCAGCAGCATGTAGGACAGGCTTAAAAGCATTGCCCTTTTGGTCCCTCAGAGATGGGCTGAAGGTGTGACACGCTGAATGGGAGATCCCATGGATCAGCCTTGCAACTCCATGAACCTGGGAGAAGTCATCTAGCTAACAAACACAGCACACCTCTGGCAGCAGGGTCATGAAGTCAGGGAGAAAAAAACAGTGTCCTTGACTGAGATGACACTACCAGCAAAGTTTACAGCAGTTCACAGGCTAGCATGGTGAGTATCACAGAAAGAATCATGACAACAGCAAGACACTTTCAGGGTGCCTACAAATCTAACTTGCTTTCGTAGATAGCTCTTAAAGGTCCTTCTAAGGAGTCAGCTTTCTCTGCCTGATACTGTCTGGGTGTCACTGCTATAAGGAGAGGATAGGTCCTGGACAGGCTTGCAGACTATCCTCGGCCGCACAGTCCCTGGGGTACAGGGTTGGTGCGGCTCTAAGCCCTGACCAGCGCACCTACAGCCCGCGGAGCGGAGCGCGGGCCCCACGGCCGAGCCATCACAGCTTTGGATCGCCAACTTAAAGCCCACAGCCGCGACCTCTCCGTGTCCTCCTCCCCGTGTGTGGCAGGAGGACGGTGGGGACTGCTTCACCGAAGGGGAACGCGAACTCGCCGGGGCAGTCGGAGCAGGGTGATGCCTCCCGCCTCCCCGGGGGTCACGCCGGACCGAATCCCAGCACGGCAGGAGGGGAGAGGCAAGACAAGGAGACTCGGCGCTGAGCGGGATGCTGCCGGGGCGCCGGCCCCCTCTGCCGGAGCGAAGCTCTGCCCGGGACACGAAGCCGCCGCCCCAGCCCAGCCCCAGCCCCGCCGCTGCCGGGACGAGCTCGGCGGCGGCCGCCGGCAACAAGTGCAGCCCCGCGGGCCGGGCGGGAGAGCCGCCCGCACTCACCCGCCCGTCTCCGCTCCCGAGTCCACGCACTCGTCCTCGCCGCCGGGATGCTTCTCCATGGCGGCGGCGGGGCTGGGGGGCTCCGCGCCCTCCCTGCCGCCCGCTGGGAGCGGCGCCGCCGCCTCTGCCGCCCGCCGTGTGCGACAGCGAGAGCAGAGGCAGCAGCGACAGCGAGAGCAGCGACAGCGAGAGCAGCCACAGCCAGAGCAGCGACAGCCAGAGCAGCGCCCGCTCCGCCGGCCGGCCCGGCCCCCGCCCCGCGCCGGGAGGCACCGCCCGCCGCGCCCGCTGCCTCCTGCCCGCCCGGCACAGGCTGTCAGCCGCGCCGGGACACCGCGGGCACGGCTGCCGCTCCCAAAGGACTTCAGCACCTGCACCGTGACACTTCAGTGTTCCCAGGGCTAAAGGTGCAGCGCCCCATGTCCAGTGGAAGTTAAGAGAGACTGCTGGATGTATGGACGTCCTCGCTATCCATCCGGTCTTGGAACATCCGCTGTCACAGCGTTTTATTTGAAGTCTTTCACTGTGCTGAGCTTTCTCCAGCCTCTCTCAGTGCTGCCTGTCACTTGTTCATTACATTGAATACAGGAACTTTGAAATTACACACAGAAACCGGCAAGGGGTGGTTTCCAACCTGATGAGAATTTCTGGAATGATGCAAAAGGAGCGTTAGAAGCATTTTGAATGCTGCCTCTGAGGAAATGCTGATGTAGGAAAGCTGAGTGGTAGAGTCTATAAGGTGAGAGTGAAGGGAAAAGTTGTGGATGAGCTCCTGTATCATGTCATGCATGTCTACTTATTTTGTATTTGGAAGTGAACACCTACCTCTTTCTCCATCACTTACAGAAATACAACTATCCACCCATGTAGGTGTGAACCAAGATCTTGCCCAGCCAAAAAAACCCCAAAAAACAAAACCCCCAAACCAACAACCAAACCAAACCAAACAAACAAACCTAACTGTTCCCTTAACCCACTGAGTCCATTCAATCTGCGGCAGATTTTACAAGAGGATGGGACAGAACTGTTTTTTTAGCTCAGCTCTCTAACCTGGGAGACCAGCTCTTTGTCTCTTCTGAATCAGGTTCAAGCACAAAACTTGGATGGTGTGCTCTCTGTTCTCCACAATGTAGATATTGTAGGATAATTAAATCTACCCCATAACTGAAGGCCTCTTCCTTTATTATTTTGTGGAAAATGCTTTGATGAGTTGGAATTTTCTCTTCAAAAATCTCTAACAACGACCAAATTTCTAGCAGCTGCAGGAAATGATTGGAAGTAAAAAAAAGTTTTCTTTAATAAAAAAGTTTTCTTATACCTTTTCTTATTTATGTCTTACAAGAAAGAAGAAAAATAGTGAAAATCTTAACATTAAAGATGTAAAACCGACCAGAATGTAAAAATACACCACACAAACCAACCTTCTGTTGGTCTAAGAAATGTTGAACTGGTTTAGTTTGCCACCAATACTTTTATATCCATCTCTACATTGCATGGCACTGCTGTCCCTCATTTCAAGCCTGCCAGTGGTCTGTCACGTTGCATATGGCAGGACAAATTAGTAGTGACACCTAGCATTGTTTAACAGGCTGGCTGTAGTTCGTGCTATTGTTGTCTCCAATGGTGCATAGTCCTGGTTCTCTAAAACAATCTGGATGTAGGTAGGACTCTTGTGAAATAAAAGGAACCTTGGGAAGGGCTGCCAAGGTGGTGTTGCCATGTTGTAGGGACAGCAAGTCAGTACCAAACCCCAAAGTGCTTATTATGAAACGGGTGAATTCCCATTGCTCCATCTTGGAGAGATGCTGAACTCATGTGCTGTCCTGTGGCCTCTCAGCCTCACAGAAGATCAACCCACCGAGTGTCTTCAGAGATTTTTAGAGGAAACTTTCAGCTTCTACTATTCATCAAGAATTAGGAAAAAAAGAAATCACAGCATAGGAAAGTTGGTGTTTGATCTGCTTTGACTATCTGGTAAGGATGTATGTCATTTTGAAAGGGGATAAATGATTTCTCATTTTATGTGGAAGATTTCACATTAATGTTCCCATAAATACAAGGATTTAGGTATGGAATAAGCCCCCTAAATAATACCTCTTCCATCCTCCCCCCAGCAAGTTGTTAAAAGCTAGTTTGGACAAAATGCTATAAATGGGGCTCATACAGAACAGTCCTGTGCAGGCACCTACATGGTAATTCAGAACATATGGAAACAACCTCTCTGTGCTTTGTGACTGGTAAACTGCCATCCAAAACAATTTACTCACAAAATGAAATTCATACAATTTCTTTTAGGACTGGGACCAAAATGCTTGTCTGGTTCCCAGCTTGCTAAAATTTGAATCACCACATTCAGGTAGGAGGCATTAATATTTTTCAGATATACCGTGTCATTAGGAGACTCCCCCAAGGCTAAACAGAGGCAAATCTGAGACAACAACTCTTGATTCCCAACTCAGGGCTCTGTTTTGGGTAAACATTTTATCCTCCATCACTGCAATGGCCACGGATGACCCTGAGCCCCACAGAAGTGGTGTTGGTAGTGTCTGTTACCAGGACTGGACAGACCTGCTTGTCTCTCTGATTCTTAGCCTACACACATGCATTTATTTAACTGATGCAACTGTGCTTAGAAGCAGGTCACTTTTATTTGCTTTTAAGAGTGGTTTCAAAGTGAAATAAACTGACTCTAGCCACCGTTGAACTGATTTAAGATGTAACCAAAACTCCTTAAATATTTAGAAATAGGTTTAGTTAAATTGATACATTTCTGTATATAAAATTTTAGGTGGTCAGCTAATAGATCTTTTCCATTTCTGACTTTTATTATTCTAGTTAGTTTTGTTTAAACACTGGCATATGAGGGGATCTGGAATAGATTTTATGCTGCATTTAAGATTAATTTATTCCATCTGTCCCAGGGAGGGAAAAAAGAAACATTCAAAGGAAATATATAATTAAGATAGTAAGTAAAGCTACCGCAAACTGCAGGTTCTCTTATTTATATATTTGCCCCATTTAACTCTGTTTTATTCTGGTCTTTCACATAATTATGGTGAAAAGGACACTTCTCTGCATTAAATTCCAAGCATTTAAAAGATTTTAATGAATGAGGTGTTAACTCCTGCCCCTTACTTAGGTTTTCTCTGTTACCTGTACTTCACATTAGGTCCTCTCTACCATTTCTTGAAAAAAGAGAAGTTAAGTTTTAATTACTTTATTATACTTGTGATGCTGTGATATCAGTTTAAAGACAAAGATAATGGTAAAACTATTTCTAATTTAAATTTCCTCAAATTTCAAGCCTTCCATTTAATAGCAGTGGTGGCAACAACCCAGACACAAAAGCATCGGGAGACTTTGGATCTCCAAAGATGCCAAAAAAGTAAAGCGTTCTGTTGTCAAAACCAAACACTGAGGATGTGAAATGAACATTAGCTCTGCAGGAAGTTCTCTTGCTCCTACTTGCCTAGATCCAGACTAAAATAGTACTTAAGGTACTTAAAAGAGGATGTAAAGCCAATTTTTATGACTGTGTCCAAGTCTATTATCATGGTAAGTCCTACACAGTGGGTAATTAGGAGGTGTCTACCTTCCAAAGGAAACTTCCGATGTATCTGGGGCTGTGTGTGTAAATTGCCCACGGTTAACCATTTTAGCTTGTATCAGCAAAGTTCAGCACCACCTAACTGCATCCTCCACCTGCTGTAACCTCTGTCCTCACACAAGAAACGCAGGCAGCAGATCCTCCTTCATCACACAGTGGCCTCAGTAACTGAGAGCACGGTGCAGGAGAGCAATAGCGGCAGCCTCCAGCTGAGGAAAGGCAGACTGGAAAGCTGAAAGATGAACCACACTGGATCATACAGGGACTAAAAGAAGGGGAAGGAAAAGCATCCATTTCCCTGATGAATCCACACTTGGATTCAAATTTCAATATCTTTGCTGCTCCCTGAGTTCTGGCTGCTGGGGTATCATCTTTCCTGCACCAGCCAGGAGGATGGAATGTGAGCAAAAGAGAGTAGCAGGGTAGGGAGAGAGGAGAAAAATATGTCCCTTTGCATGTAACTGAAATTCTGGTGATAAGGGTGTTCTGTTGGGGGAAAACCCACTCAATTATTTTGTTTTCATGAGGCATTTGTGATCTCTCCCTTTTTCTGTGCAATTCCAAAACAAAAGGGGACAGATGCCACTGCAGTTCCTTCTGGCATTATGCTATAAATTAGCTAGTCCTCTTAGCTTTTGAGAGACAGACCAAGAACCTAGCTTAGCAGAGGATTCAGTACCATAGACAAAGAAATAACCAAGATGTAAAGGATGGGATTTTTCATTCCCAACTAAAACCTTTCGAATTGTGCTGTCTCCACCCTCTGCTACCTGACTCTAGGGGCAGAATCTCGCCCTCTAATAGGGGGTTCTGGATTCCATTCCTGGCACTTTCCACACTACTCTAGGTATTACAGTGATGAACTTCTCAGTTTACAGAATCTGGCATTTTTAGAAAAGTTTTTCTCCTTTAATGGTCCCTGTGGAAATTAGCCCTCTGCAGGTCAAGGCTTTGTTAACATTCACTGCTGGACTTAAGACACTGGGCTGTGGTTTAAAAAAAAAATGAGACAATTGCAGTTTTGGAAGGAGGAGGAAAATTATGGCTTGGCATGTGGTTCAGTCTTCATGCTAGGTCAGCCCTAAAAGTCTGACTTTTAGACTGGTAAATGCTGCCAAAATAGTTGTGGCAGTTTCTCACATAGACTGTTGGGTTGTTTGGATTTTTAAAGGTTATGATAAGGTCAGTTTCATTGGTGGTAGGTCTCAAGCCAGACACTAAACCTCTTAAAATTCTACAATTTTGAGGTAAAATACAACTATGTAATAAAAAGCTATTTCTTCAAAGCACCAAGGTGAGGGTTTTCAGTGAAGTTTAAGGGAACTTGGTTCCCAGGTCCCACTATTTTAAGTTTCATTTGAAAACTGTAGCACACACACTCCAACCCAAGTTCATGGTACAGTACAACAAATACTCATTTTATAAGCAAATTACTCTTTTTTTAACTTGAATTATAGTATATTAACGTTTTTATGGAAAACTTCTAGCACTCAGTAACAGCTGCTATAAAAACTTGACTATTTAGAGTCCTTTTCAGTATCATCCTGAAACCCAGAATTCGATGGGAATACGAGGGGAAGTGGAACTGCACCTCATCACTGTTCAGGCTTCTGGGTGGAGGCTTGACCAATGTGGGTGATGAAAAGCCCTTTCCAGAGGAAATAAAGTCGAGGTGACTCTGCATTATGGACATTAGGAATTAATCTTGTCCTGACATTGCAATGATCCCATTCAGGCAGATCCTTCCGGTGGATGTAATCAGTGGTTTGCTGTGTGCAGGTGCCAGGATCAACACCCAGGACTGGTCTCTGTGGCAGTGGCTCTGTGCCAGGCAATGTTGAATCAATCCCCAAGCTCTGTGAGTGCACTGACCAGTCCTGACATCCTAGATAAAGCACGAGAGGTGAATCTTTGCTGCAAACTCTGACCCAGCCCTTACTGGTGTGAGGGAACTTAGAAGGCCTTAGCACCAGTTTGGGCAGCCCTGAAGGTGGAAAGCTTGGTGTACAGGGGCTACATGCCACAGTTGTGTGAGGGCAGCTGGAGGTCATGCACTTGAATTCCCCTTTTTCTGGTCACCAGCTGGTAGTGTCACACTGCACCTCTTCTTTGGTGCTCTGCAAGAAGAGAGAGCACCAGCACAATCCAAACAAAGCCATCTCTACCTTCTCTAGGACTAGAGAGGTGCTTTCAAGGTATCAGTGGATGGGTAGAGGCCTAAAAATTTGCACATTTCCAGGTACCCTTAGCCCACTTGGCCAGAGACAACTCTGATCTGTGATGGCTGACAGAGTATGGTGTTGTCTTCTGCAGACTTGCAGAGGAAGGGAGGCAATGCTTGAGCCAGAGCATGAGTCTGGTGATGCCTGAGTGTTTGCCTTGTTTCTCTGTTGATGGAAGTGTTAAGAGTGTACTGGCACACAGCCACTAAAGCGCAGTGGAAATGATTCTGTTGACACATTTAAAGAAGTGCTAGCCAGTGTCATGGGGTGCCACGTGTGAAAAGCATACCAGGAAAGCAGACAGTGGACTTGCTGTCACTTTTATAAGGTCAGTGAGACAGTTCTGGCTTCTGGTGAGCATCCTGGACCCTTCACATATATTCAGTAAATGATTATTATATTCAGAAAAGCACTCCTGTATTGGTAACCATGACAACTCCTCGTAAATGAAGTTTTTTTCATGAAATAGTGGGCTTTACAAGGCAGAGAAAACTTTTATTTTCAAGGACCAATCCTGTACCCATTGATGTTCAAAGAGGAAAGATTAAGCCCCCATGGTAGCAGCAGTAAATATTACAGCAGCTTTTATATGTACGTAGACTCTTCTGAAATTAAAAATGATCTTCAGGTTCTTTTCCTTTGCAGCTGGTCATGACAGTAAAAAGTTTTACTCTGGAAAGCAGCTAGGTTTAAAACGCTGTTGGATCTCCCAGGGAGATTTTATTTCCTAATTGTTCTGCCACATTCAAAAAATAAGTTTTGAATTACCTGTGATACAGTTTTTAAATCATAAGATTGGCAGTCAGATGGTTCTATATAGGTTTAAACGTTTTTACTAAAACTTTTCATCCAGTAGCTGTGAATTTAAGCCACTGACGTATCAAACCAACATCAAGAATGCCTGTTTTATGCATAACCTAAACAATGGTAAAAACACTGAAGTAGAGCACTGAAATAAAACGTAAGCAATTTTTGCTAGAAGATATTTGATTCTGTTTCCCCTTCTGAGATCTGTAAGCAGGGGTAGGTTTATGGGTGTAGAGGGAGATGTTAAAGTCCCACTTGCTCTGGCTGGTGTAGGAGCTCCAGTGCCCAGTGGCTTTGTGCAACCTTCCTTTCCCCTCCCTTGTTAGACTGAGGCTGTGACTGCTCTATCCCTTCTCTCATGTTGAGAGCAGCCTTGAATATGTGATCTCTCTGAGAATATTAAAAGGCAGTGATGAAATGTTCAGGGCTGGGTTGGATGGGGCTTTGAGCAACTTGGTGCAGTGGAAGCTGTCCCTGCCCATGGCAGAGGGGTTGGAACTAAATGATCTTTAAGGTCCTTTCCAACCCAAAACATTCAATGATTCTACCAAAACCTGGCAAGGAATTGTCAAGCAGTCTTGTACAGGAACTCTAGGAAGAAAATCATTGGGACTTAAATAGAAACACTCTGCCCCAAAATATGGGTCAGGCAGTTCTTTAATGTCTAATCAGAGATGGTAAATCACTGAAAGAATGTAAAATTTCCCCGTTTTCTGGTTCATCCATTTGTACCAAGGTGGTAATTTCTGAGAGTTTGTAGATCATATTAAAGGCCTCAACTAAACCTGCAAGCTGCATCATCCAGTGATCCACAGAGCCAGGAGTTCTCAAATTTGTGCAGCAGAGCCACTCAGCAGCTGACACGCAGCTAAAGGGAGGATGCACATCTCTCTGACTCTCCTGTCCCTGACTGTGCATGTGCACCTCCCCTCTATGTGTGCATCACCACACTACCTGGAGAATTTGAAGGAGCTGATCTGACTGAAAACCAGCCTAGCAAAAGAAAGAAATGGTTCATCTTCAGACACATTACTTTCCTGGACAGACTCAACTTCTCCTTGCACCAAGTCCAGCAACAAGACAAAAGAGAGGGACAGAAAAGCATGGTTGGGAGTGGATGGCTCCTAAAAGGTAGAGGACAGGAACCCAGCCGCCCAGATTCAATTTTATTTCAGCTGCTGTTCTCAAACTGCACTGTAAGGTTTGCAGAATTGTAACTGGGCCAAATAAAAGTATAAAGGGCAGAAACTTAGCCCCAAAACCCATTAGCCAGAAAGGACTATTAGGAAAGAAATTTGGATGCTATTTCTGTGGTCTGCAAGTTTTAACTGAAAATTACATAAGTTTTTTTGGCTTGTGTAAATCAACTTTAAAAAAATATCTTTGATGTTTAAGAAGCTCAGACATGTAATAGCTGGCTCTGGCATTTCGGCATGAAGTTCATGAAAAAGCCTAAGACCATTAGTATTGGTTGTAAACTCATTCTGTAGCCTGAGAGCCATCTGCTTATCTCCAGAGTTTATTGCCTTCCATCTACCTTAGTGTTTTGGATGGCTGCCCATCACTGAAGCACATGAGTGCCTTTCCTTCAAACTGCAGCGTCCCCTGGATTCCCTGGCTGCTCTGCAATCTTCTTTTATTAGGGACTATTTGAATAGTTGTACTAGGTCACATCCAAGATCCATCTAGCCCAGCATCTATCTCATCTAGTAGCCAGAAGCAGAAGTTTAAGAAAAGCACAAGGACAGGACACACTTCTATATGATACTTTTGTGATTTTTCTCCAGATGCAACTTGGATACGTTACAAAGGCAGGGATCATAAGAGTTTACAAAGTGGATCAGAATTTATCCCACTTCTTATTGTCCATCAGTTTGGCTGTGAGAAAATGTGGCTGATTTTATGATTGCTACACATTCTAGCAGCATTCTAGGGGCATCACATAGCCAGTGGTGAGGAAAAAACTCCGAATGAAGCAAGAAAGCTGTCTTGGTAGCAGTCACGCTGTGATTTCACTCCCCAGGGAATTCTGCACAGAGCATCTAATGGCTGCTCTCCTCAGCTCTGATGTGCCTCAGCCAGGGGTTTTGATGTAGCAAAACGTCTTGGTGAATCTGCCCAAACCTCCACACCAGTGACTGGCAGTGCTGCTGCCTGCAGCTGTCCTCCAGTGAATTACAGGTATCATCCTGGACACAGATCTCAGTAGAAAACACATCAGAGGCAACACCCAACTATCAAAGCTGCCAATTGCACCTCTCAGCCCCAAGCTGTTTGATGCACAAATCAAAGTGAAAGGAAACCCATCCGTATTTAGATGTTCTGTCTTTCAGGAAGAAGTAAAGATTGAAAGGTGTCCTCTTTCCATCATGCTACACGATTTGGGCTGGCTCTGTGCAGCCCTGCTGGGCCCACTGGCCTGGTTTCCCTGGGGTCACAGCTGCAATAACAGTATCAGTCTGGCTCCTCTGTTGTGGCAGAGGGGGGCAGGAGGGCTAAATGCTCATTTCCCTGCTCACCAGCTATTTTACTGGTTCCTATAAAGTTTCGCGTGGCCGGTCTGCCGGGTGTGCAGGGGCTGTGTGACCCGGGCTGGGAGGGGTGTGCTGACACAGAAAGCCCCAGAACCCAGAGGAAGCCTCCAGAACCCGTAGGAGAATGCAAACTGCATCCCAGCTTTTAAAACACACCAACTCTCAAAGAGGAAAGGGAAAGGTCTGACAGTAATTGTGCCCGCTGCTATACCTACTGTAACAGATCTGTGAAAACAGACACTGCCAGAGTGTAACAGGTAAAATCTTTACAGGTGAACTTAGAAATAATGATACAAATAAAAGCATTTATTTTACTAGTCAGGATCAGGTTTTGCAATGCAGATGGACACGAAATAGAAAAGTTTGTTGTAAACTTACTCCTTTTCTCTGCTGATTGCTGGAATTCCCCCCAGACTTGGGCTCATGAAGCTCAGTGGCAAATAGATCCTTCCAGAGAGCCCAGATGGGCAGTAAAAGGATGACTTGGGAAAAGGTTTCCAAAAGCTATTCTAAAGGCACCTAAGATGTAGCAGCTAAAAGAAAGACAATAACATGTGCAAGACACTCTTAATCCAAATCCCAGTAATGGAGTTACACGATAGGCTGCTGCCTCTTGCCTCTTAATTTATGAAGGATCAAGTGGTATTAGAGCCAGTCTGCTATGCATCATAAAGTACTGATCACAGCATGTCAGCACGTAAAAAAATGCCACTCCATGGAGAATAGGGAATAAATTCATCATCTCTCTTTAACTTGATATTCAAGGAAGCTGATCAGCATGTCCCTGTCTGAGGAATGTTGTTTATACTCAAATAAATGGTGTGTGACTTCCATGAAATGGTTTAGATATGGATTCTGGACGAAACAGAGTTTCATGAAACCAATGGAACAGTTAATGTTCATTGTCTGAAAATGCACCATTGATCTTAACTCTGAGGCAACACTATTCATTACTTTCATCTGTTCAGAAAATGGTACTGCTGTGTACTGTGAACGGCATTCTGTGTTTGCAGGACTGATCTCATAAATAGTTCTTTTCCAGATATTTTCCGTGATAATTCTATAGATATGAAGACCACAAAAAGTCTTAAGCTTTTCTTAAGACTAAAAAGGTCTAAGAAGTTACAAATATTTTATTCCAAGTCTGCCAAAGGAAAAAGTCAAATAGATAATTTTAAGTACTTGCCTTTGCTTAAAGGATGTGAAAATAAGTTTTACAAGTTATTTCAGCTTGTCCAGAAGTTGCTCCCATAAATGCTCTTCAACAATTCTGTTCATGGAGTAATGATAAAGATGCCAAGTTTACTCATCTGGAATTTATCAAATAAAATCTCATCCTACATTTAGGCAATCACTTTAAGTCTCATCCATTTAAAGTTAGGTGTCCACATCTGTGTTCAGATTCCCACATAAAACTGATTGGATGTTCAGTGCTCTGCTGTCCACAGACAATGCAGATGCTCAGTAGTCTTCAAAATCTGCAACTCTTTTATTGCTCTATACATGAGTCTTTAGTTCAAATGTCGGTTGCAGAGGATAAGGAAAGTCTTGAGCATGGGAGAAAGAGATGGAGTGGTTGATAGAAAAGCAGAGAATGTTCTTATACCATCCAAGGTTTCACCATTCCTCTATCTTCCTCCAGTTTTCATATTGATTTCCATCTTCTGTCCTTTATTTTGACTTGTGGCCCTAAGGAGATTACTTTTTTTACAAATATGCTTTTTTTTTTTTTTTTTTTTTTTTTTTTTGGGCTCATTTTTACTTCTTTTTTTCCTTTTTTTTTCTTTTTTTTTGTTTGTGGCCCCAAAGGGGTTTTTTTTTTTTTAAATTTTCTTTTTTTTTTTTTTTTTTTTTTTTTTAATGGCCACACTTTGACCTCCTTTATCTCATCTTCAGTGTTTCTACCCTATTTGTTCATCTTCCTCAAAACTTCACTGCTTTTCTTGGTGCTCTCAGGAAGGCTCAGCAGAGATACTTCTTACTATGAGTTCCAGCATCTGCATATTGTCCTCATAAAGTCAGCTGAAGTTTAGAGAATATTTAGTATAAGGCAGTGCCAGAGCAGAAGACAATCTGTACTTCTATAAGCAAAGGCTGTGTCACCTTCTTCCATTCTGCTTCTACACAAATCTGTGCCGAACACGAGAGAGCCAGGCAGGTTTTGTCCAAAGAACCAAATGGTGTTAACTTCTAGGTAAAAATGAGAGGCATGAACCACCAGCCTGGAGGACAAGCACAAGATAGAAGAGCAGTCTACATTTGGAGAACATTTAAAGGAAATGGCTGTCTGAAAGAGGATTTGAAAGAGAAGAAGTTTTCTGTCTGTGAAAGCAGGGAGCCATTCTCTGAGTGAAGATATGTGTGCAGCTCCATTTTGTATTCAAGGTAAGCAGTGACCTTACTGAGCAGGTATTGGACAGAATGAATTTTGCTTTGTAACAGACATCTTCTGAGCACTCTTAAGTGAAGGAGCTAAGCAGACCTGGACACCTGCCTGCCTTAGTTAATGGAGAAAGACAGGCACCTTCAGGGCGATTTGCATTGCGTGGTGTCTCTTGTAATAATTAAAAGAGGCCTACACGTGGGTGGTAGGGAAAATGTGTCCAGGCTCATGATAGTATTCTCTACAGATACTTCAAAATTACTTATTCTTGAGGGATCCTTATAATACTACCTCTAAACTGCAGTGAATGTAACTGCCTCAGCATACTGCCTACTTTGGCTAGATAAACATTTCTTGTGGGATAAGATCATTTATCTGAGGAAGAAAAGTTTCATTTAGTAACTACTACAGTTACTGTGGTTGCAGTATCGTGAGATCACCCACGTGAAGAAAATGTTTATTGGATTGTTTGAGTGATTGCTTCCTTTCCCGTGTTTTTGGCAAAGTTTTTGGGCAGTGGAAGAAGTAAATGGACCAAAAAAGTCTTATTCACCTCCCCACCCACATTGTCAGCCGTGATTATATCAGCCATGATATAATAACACATGTTTAAACATTCTGTAAGTAAGGAAGAATTTTAATGGGTGATAATAGTGGAAGCTTATACTGTAGCTTGTGATTAAGCAATTGTTGTGGAAAGTGTAGTAGGTGGCTCAGGGAACCAAGGGTGGGCTCTGGAATACTTCACCAGTCAATAACAAATAGCAGTGGTTTACTGTCCAGTAACTGTGTAGTGGTTTATCTGCTGTAGTGTCTCTCCTACTGTGAGTGGCCAAAGAGCACAGACGTATCTATCCACCTGGTAGGGGAGGCAAAAGGCTGGGCACAGGGAAGCCAACCTTCCCACAGAGCAGGTGCCACTTAGAGGTTGATCTTGCTGGGGCTTTGGGAGGATCGATGGCTTTGTTGAATGGGGTAGGTAAAATTTACACAGTACTAAGACGATATGAAGAGTTGTAAGAATGTTGTCTTTGTTGTTTTGCACATGTTAGTGAAATCTAAACGACTGTGAATCCTGCTGCTAATCTGATATTTTATTTGAAAAATAAACCCCCTCAGCTTTCCACAGCATCTTCAGTAGCAGAATATTTACTTAGTCTATAACAAGAGAGATTGCTATTTGCTTCTCTCACTATTTGTACAGATCTGGTTATAAGAGGAAACCTTTCCACAATATTCATCATACTGTTATTTGAACTAATTTTAGAACTGCTTCTCAGTTACAACTTGGCTTTCTTTTCTTTTTCCATTCAATTAAGAAATGTCTGAAGTCCAGCCCTCACTCCTCTGCATCACAGCTTGGCAAAACCCCCTTTCACAGAAAGGAGCTCCCCTGATCCTGAGAGCCCTGCTCAGGGAACAAGGGATGGGGTATTGCTGTGGCTGTTGCAGCTGGACCCTTGGCTGGGGGCTGCCTGTCTGCTGCCCTGAACAGCACTGGAGTGTCTGTGTGTTGGGAGATCTCCCTCTCTCCCATGCAGCACAGGTTCTTGGGGAAGATTCATGGGCAAGCGGTCCATGTGATGAAGTTTAGACATCCAGGATGTGACACGTATCCCTCTGGACTTCCTTCAAAGTCAGGGAAGAGAAATAGGTCCTCTGAGTCATCTGCAGAGGAATTTGTTCTCTTCCAAGTCGTGGGCAGCACACTTCTGGCAAGTGGGTGGTATCTTAAACAGCTTCTATCACCACTTAGAGTTAGTGAAAACAATATCCCATGTATGTACCTGCAAGGTGGATTTTGTGCCCTGAACCAGAAAATTCACATCATTCAAGTCTGGATGACCATGACCGAACAAGCAGTTTGTTGGAATGCTGCGTTGTACGTATACATATATGTCATGTTATTACATGAGCTTTTATTGATATTCAGGGGTCAGCTGGCCAGTCCCAGCAGGGTGGGTGGGGACATGGAAAGCAGCTGCAAAGAAGGCAGATGTTGTGTGACGAGGTGCTACTGGTGTTTATCTGAATTTCATTTTACAAAAAAAAATCTGTAGAACTCACATGCCTCAGGTCTTCTGGAGGCATTTGAGTTCCAGCGACTCAAGTGATATTTTGTAAGAATATATCTCTTTAATATATCTCTTTAATATATCTGATGGGCTTCTTTTTCTGAAGCTTTGAAGTTATGCTTGGACACGAGAAGAAAGGGGCCACTCATACAGAATTAGAAATCCACTCTAGCTTTTGTCAGTGGGATTCTAAGCCTGTCTGCTAAAAAGCTATCGAGCACTTCCTTTCCCACTTCACAATTAAATGTCCTTGATGCGACCTTCAATCCTGTGGTGCTGACAGAACTCCTTGTGTAGCACCTTTCCATCCATGTCTGTGGAAGGAAGATGTTGGAAGGTATGTCTCTATGAGGGAATGGAGCACAGTGCTGAGATTCCACAGCTGGTGGGGACACAGCCAAGCCATGTGGACTAAACAGTTCAGGTCCCAAATCATGCTGACTGAAGTCATGCAACAGCACATCTGCAACAAGGTGTGTGAAACTGGGTGCAGTGCCTTGTGAACACAGACTGCTTTGGGACCTGAGCCATATAATACCTACTTACCTTCCCTCCACCTTCACGGCTCTTCTGTGAACATAATGAATTCTTTTCCAGCTGAAACCAGGACAGGTTTACATTAAGGGGTTCTCTCTAGTTATCTCTAGCTCTTTGGAGGCTCTGTTTGAAATTTTTTTCATGCTTATGCAACAGGGAACATCCCTAACAGACTGGATAATCTGGCCTTCAGTGCCAGTGAAAAAGCAGAGTCTGACTCTTGCATGAGTGGTCACATGGTGACCATTCATCTCACTAATGAGGAGGAGAACGTTCCTCCTAATCTGCGGTGTTTTCCAGTCCCTCCTAGTCACCTCCTTTTCTGCATTACACAAGAACAGGATGATGACTGAGAGTAAATTTTTTTTCCTTGTGGAAAAGAGAAAAATCTAGAAGCAGTCTATAAATAGCTGAAATCTGACTGCACTCAGGATAATAGGCTTCATGTATATATATATATATATATATACACACCTCAGGCTCTTTCTTAGTAAGATTCCATAATAACTTCCATTTAATCCACAGGCAGGTCCACATGGTAGAGAGGATAGTTCAAGGTGGAAACTCCCTGTACTACACCTCTGTCAAAGGGAAACCTTTATGGTAGGAGCGCACAGATACCTGTGACATTAAACTTGGTGTCTTTGATCTTGGTCCCAAATGTGCATGATGGGTGAGATAAGCCATTATATATTGAGAACAGTGGCTGAGGATGACAATTAGCCTCAGTCCAATATTGAGTTTGTTACAGCTGAATTAGAACACAGCTTGGAAGCAGGGGGACAGAAACTAAGAATAAAACTTCACAAAAAATGGAGCTGGAAGAAACTGGGTGAGAAAACCCTCATACTTAGGAAGCTGCTGCAAGAATTTTACCAGGTTAGGGACTTTTCCAGGGGTGTGAAAGTCATTTGAGATTAGTTCTCACTCACAGAGAGGCCTCATTGTGATCTCTCCTAATGCTATTGCCTACATAAGGAAAGACTCAGACATGAGGAACACAGCATTATACATCTTTCATTAGACCAAATTGATTCTTTGTTGGTGTGTTTTTGTGGGTTTGTTGTTGTTGTTGTTGTTTTGGTTAGGGGTTTTTGTGGTTTTTGTTGTTTGTTTTCTAAAAAGTTCTCTGTCAGTGCCCAGAAAAACCTGCTGAAATTTCTAGGAAGTGTGAGCACTTTGTAGGACAGCTGCCTACGGGCATGAGAATACAAGGAGAGCCTGCCAGTTTTTATTTCTAGAGAAATCCTTCTAGCCACTGTTGTCATTGCTGTTCTCTTCTCTTTGACAGCAAGGACAAATATGACCATGGCTCTGACTCCTGGGCACAGAGCAGTCTGCCTGCATCCACACACTCCAGTGGCTTCATGCCATTAACCTAATTGTATCAGACACTGGAACCAGTGAAGCCTTTAACTTATATCTCTGGCTGGTAAAATGACATTAAACTTTGTAAAACTCAACAATGCAAAAAAGTTTTCTGCAGACACCTTTATTAGTAATTAGATTAAGGAACAGATTGTGAATCTACTGAATCTGGTGCACATCTATGCAGCAGTTGGTTTATAAAAAGATTTAAAAATTCAGCAATTCGGCCCATGAAATGAATGTTCACATGACTGTGTTATAACTATAGATTAAAATAAAACTGAAATCAATTACGGATTAAAGTCACAGTCATCAGACTGGCATTCTCATCTCTTCACATATAGCAGCTTCCACTTGGTCTGGGTGGATTTTCCACTTGCAAAATCTCAGGCGTCTGCAAATCACAGAAAACTGAAAATTATTAGAATGACAAAAAGGTGCTGTTTATAGAAGCTCTCACAGGAATATTCTACATATTTATTATCTACAGTTTTCCATTCAATAAACACAATTCCTGCCACAATAAGCAGTGAGGAAATAGTGACATCATCCATTAGTCAGTACTGATACTGCTGAGAATGAGACTTTTGATTTTTTCCTCCAAAGAGCTTTCACAGTAAATGGCATTACTTATAGAGACATTGGCAATCTGATGAGCATTTAGTTTCAGATATTAATTCAGAGTGTTTTCTGATAGTGCACCTACTCATGATTCCTATGAGTTGGTATTTTGTGTTTTCTTTTTTTTTTTTTCTTCCAATCAGTTATAGCTTCTTCCTTTCCTTGCTACCATATAAAATATATATATATGCTGGATATTATTAGTTCAGGCTATTGTCCTGTAGTGCTCAAGCTGGGGCAAGCTTATCCATAAGGTCTAGCTGGTGCAGGACCATGTTGTAACCCAGGGAATGAATGGGAATGTGTAGGCAAAAAAACCATGCACAAGTCCAAGACTTTTCATCCATTTCAGTTGCAATTATCTCCAGTGTTATCTGTGGTTACACAAAACAAAAAGTTTTCCTGGAAAAGTAAAGCTTTTGGAGTGTCTTATATACACTACCTGTAAACTTTAAATATTTTACCCCACCAGGAGAACAACTATATGCTATGGTCTCGCTCATAAACATAAGGCATTATTCTTCCTGCAATGAGCAACAGTATTGCCTATTAAAATGCAATTGCTTCACAGAGATGGTACTTCTCCCCTCTTCTGCCCCAATACCCAAAAAAGATAACCAATAAAGCAAAGCAGCACTGTAAAAAAGATTGACTTAAATGAAAAGAAGGGATTAATGACATCTAGAGTAATGACAGCACGATGCTAATCCCAAGCAGAGCTCTAGAGGGAAGAGCTGCCACCCAAAAGAGCTGCTTGTGAGGCCCATGACAGTGTTGATTCTGCTCTCTGTGTTACACACAATCCATTTAAAAATGGCAATATGAAATTCCTAGGTAATTTATAATGAAACATATCCATAGGGGTTTTTTTCCTAACCTATACTGATCTGAGCTCGTGCAATTTCGTTCTCTTCCCTTTGTTTATCCATGGCCAAATCCTTGACTCTAGTGAATGTGAGTAAATCTCTTGAATTACCTTGTCTACACCAGCTCAGGGCTCAGCCTTTAAGAGCTGTGCCTGGACTGTTGGATGGAACAGGACCATGTCCCCGTGCAGTCATGACCAGACTGTGATAGCCCACCCTGGCCGTGTGCTTTTTGGTAGTTTTGGCTTGTACCCTCTAGAGCTCCTCTGAACAGAGCACAACACAATCTGGGCAGGAGTGCAGTCTTTCCAGCTGGCATAAAAGGCAAACCCAGATATTCTAGGGGAAAGAAAAAGAGAATTTATTTAGGTAGATGTAATCCATGCTGTGTCTGTTGCCCTCAGAGCCAAGGGTCTGACCTTTCACTCTGATGTTCCTGCATAGATGTAGATGCATAACATCTAACATAAGCTGTGCTGAATTCGGCATCACTACAGAAATTACAGCTGTGGCACTGTGTGGGAACATCATAGATATACAGCGAGATTATGTCAGATACCTGCACTTTTATGAAAAAAATAATTGAAGAGCAAGAAACAAGGAGCTTTCTATTGGCTTATAAAAGTAAGGGCTAACAATGCATGAGCATCAGAAATTCTTTTCACAAACAGTCTTCTGACTCTTTAAGCAAATTTCTATAACTGTGTTTTCTGTTTGCTTTGTCTAAGTATTGAAATGAATTTTCTGTCTCCTAAAGCAGTGGAGTTCTCAGCATCTGGTTTGGCACTAGGGAGCAGGAGTATCTCCCATGGATCTCATTGATATTGGCTGAGAGCCAACATGAGTTTTCTGCAGAAGCAAATTCTGAGTTCATAATTGTGAGTATTCAGCCGTTCATATCCCATTAGTGAGAGCTACTTCCTCAGTCAGAGAATATTCCCGTGAGAGCCATGTGTCCTAAGCACCTTGAATCCATAACATAAAAATTCACGTCGAGCTTCTCGGAAAAAAGACATAAAAGATATTAATTCAGAAGAAACACTTGGCAAGTAATTCCTTATAGCAACAATTGAAAACTCACTCTTCACTTATGTGGTGCTTGCAGCCTGAAATGTTGTGGGAAAACTGGAGTATATAGCTCCTGTTTATGTTATGTCCTGGGAACTCAGGGCTGCCCTGGGCACCTCAGTGCAAGCCCAGCTGTGAACCACCAGGGTGCTGAGACTGGAGGGACGCAGTGATTTCGTTCTCTGCCCTTTGTTTATCCATGGCCAATCCTATCTGGCCTCCCATCACCTGTACAGATACAACTGTAGTAATCTCTAGAGTTTTGTCTAAGAGTACCACCACGCCTGCGAGGTTCATACAGTTTCATACCTTCTGCGTACGAGCTACAGAAATGTCTTAGCCCAGAGAACATTGTTATTTCAGTATCTGACTTAGTGCAGGTAAAAACCCACGTCGCTGGGAAGCTCCTGTGTGCAGTTATATGTCCAGGAGTCTGACGCGGTAACTCTGGAGGTCGAGGCTTCCATCTAGTGGGGAAACGAAAAGGTGCAAAAGGAGCTGGTCAGGGGAACGAACATTGCTGAGGTCCTGGTGAGCATCCTCCTTCTTGTTCTAAACCACAGCTGACTGAGGAGACGAGAAAGATAATGAAAAAACCAGGCAACCCCCAGCATCTCTGAAGTTTGGGACAAGCAGTTCAATTCACGCAAGAAGGGAGCACAGTTCTCTGGCGTGGGTGTTGTCCTTTACTGAAGGCCAGGCAGGACATTCTGCAGATGTTCTGGCAGTGGCTGATGCACTGCATGAGCTGAGAGCTGACCCACAGGATCAGGCATGGCAGAAAGCAAAGCCTGGTCTCTGCACAGTAACCTGGATTTTCAGGTTCCTTTTTCAGAAAAAAAAAAGGAACTGTCATGTAGAGTGAGGAGAACAACATATTCACTCCTTCCAGGATGTGCCAATGAAACGGAATAAATAGAGCACTTCCTGGAAAGTTCACAGCAGTGAACTTTGCAAAGAAAGGTCTGTGACCTTGTGAAGCTTAGTTTTGTGAGGGTGGCCTGCCTATTTCCCCCTGAAACCACCTCAATTTTCCCCCCCAAAACCCCACCCACCTACCACAGAACAATTTTTGATATCCACAGGCACACATCCAGGCAAACTGTGAAGAAATCTAAATGCATATTTCATAAGCACATCAATAACCATATTCACTATGCCAAAAATGAAGAACAGTGACACTTGAGTGATAAAAGGTAGTGTTCTGCATACTCTTGAAGTCAATCAGGTGAACAGAAGCAAATGAAATTGAAATATCAACTCAGTTTCTGCTGCCTCATGTTTTCAGACAATTGGATTTCTTTTTATGCAGAGAGAATTATAGATGATAGATTGCAGTTCATTTACACTGCAGCAAATTTTTCTGGATGTTCCTGTTCCATGTACCTGCTTAGCCCCAGTTGATGTGTTGAAGATCCTCCATGAAGTGCTTGCTGAGTGTATTTTGACTCAAAAGTGCAGTGACCTTTGCTTGCTGCCAGCTCTGGCCACTATTTGATCTGTAACCTTGGCCTGTCCATTTCTGTAACTACCACAGTTTCCTCAAGATGCTTTTTCTGAATAATGGTTTTAGAAAAAACTCACAAGAGGAATGCTGGCTGCCTCAGCCCTTGCCACTCTGACTGTCCCTTTCATTTTGTGCTGATGCTCAGATTACAGGCCTGTAAGACTCAGCTGTTCCAGTTCACCAGAGTTCACATAAATATTTCCTTCTGTTTCAGTTAGCCTAGTTTCACTCCCTCCTGCCTGACCTGGAGGTCTCAAAGAAAAACACAGTTAGCGTCTCCATGTTTTGTCCACCTTGGGTCAAAGGTACATGTTCTACCACATTTCAGGGCACAGGAATAAAAATCTCCATGTTCCTTTGACCACAGACTAAGCTGACTTGCAAGCTTTGTGAATTTAACAGCTATCTTAGCATGTAAAGTGTCATTTGGCTTTGCAGATTACTGTAAACACCTTACCAAGCTGCAAACCCATTTCACCATCCAAGACCACCTGTGCCTGCATCTCAGTGTTTGCTCTGACCTGGCTGAAATCTCATCTTTGCTAAGACTTTCCAGGTTAAGAATACGAGCAGATAACGGTTTAATTATTTTTGTTTCATTTTCTTCAGTGAAATTAATTTCACTGAATTTCGCATAATAACTTAATTTTCTTCATTATTGGTGAGCCATCTCAAAGGTGAACCCCACTGCAAACAATATCTACACCAGGGACACCTCAAGTGTCCACGTCTGCAAGTTGCCAAAGGGCTTCATGCAGGTTTTTTGAGTCTAGATACCCAAGAAGCAGCTATCCTGTGCCCAACACGCTGGCAGTGGGCCTCTTTGCAGCTTCTGTGCAGCTACTGCCTTAGTATGATATTTTCCCCCTCATATTTAGATCCCACGTCAGAGGTCAGCTACTCTGGAGGATGGTGTTAATTGACTGAAAATTCCTCAGAGGATCTAAATGAACTCTCTTTGCCCCTGCAAACAGCCACACCTGTGTATATGATTTGACTATTCACAGTGGGTTTAGGGGAAATGCTCTTTGAAGTTTAGCTTGAAAGTGGCAGGCAAGGCTGTGTAGCCACCTCTTCTTCTCTTTCCCCAATCCTTTAAATGTGTCTTAATACAGACTGGCAGGGCTGTGTTACAAGGGCAGTGGAAGGCTGGGTAGGTGGGAAGTGAGTAGAGGCAGAAGATCAAATTATCCAAGGAGAAAGAATTCATGTTTGCCAGCAACCACATTTTATGTTAAAACTGGCAAATGTGAAAGAAAAATATGTGATCTGATTTCTCCTGCTCCTTTACTGACCACTCAGGGAGAGGTGACAAAAACGGCTCCTACCAAACCTGGTTAATAATTATCCTGCCTATTTTGGGCTGCGTCTCTTCAGGGAGCTACTTACTATCAGTAAAAACTTTTCCATTCTCACAGTGCATGGAGTGATGTCTGTGGTTGTTGGACCTGCTGGTGAGGTACACTCCTGGCAGTGATGGTGTTGCAGGATTCGGTTCCTGCACGGTGTCATTGCAGGTGTAGCTGCCACCTGCTGAAAGGGCCCTGGCTGGCTCCTTGTATTCCTGAGCATGACCAAAGTTGCTTCACTTTGGAAGTGCTTCTGCCAGTGTTGAAGGAGATGTACTAGGAGATGTGTTCAAGAAACTTACAGCAAGGATAATAGCCCCTTTTATTAATTACGTTGTGGCAGCAGGGGCAGGGCAGGATCACTATGCTTTAGGCTCTATACAGGTATTTTTTTTCCAGAGACATAGTGATGTGAGCAGAAAAAAAGTTAACATGCAAACCCCCCCTTATGGGTAAATGCTGAAGATACATTTCTTCTGTCTTTCCACCTTCCCTAGAGCTCAAACAATACCTCCTTGCAATGAGCCCCTCTTTCTCAGATATCCCAGCCAAACTGCTCCTTTTCTCTTCTCCATTTAAATTAGCTTTGCCCTGTTTCACTGGGTTAGCAGAGCAGGAAGGAGGCAAGTATGGAAAGCAGAGATCCAGAGGTGCTGATGAAAAAGTCTGGAGGTATCATGAGTAGGCCTTGCCTGGAATGACAGATGGAGTCTGGCAGCCCTGTGACTTACCAAAGATACACTGTCCCCTTTCATAAGTCCTCCTGTGGACATCCTTTGTGGGAAGGATACTTGTGTATTAGAATTTAACTGGAATGAGTAACGGATGATCCAGTTAAAGACCAAGACAGAGAGTTTGTGTTCTATAAACCAGTTTGAGGAACTGCTGCTTACAACCTCCATTCCTCATTGAGCTATCATGAAGGAATTTTGGCTATTTATCACATTCACCTGCCAAAGACTCCATCAGTGGGTGATGGATGTGACAGGCAACAAGCTGGACATCACATTAATTCTTCAGCCATCCTGGGAACAAAGGACTCAAGAGGCGAGACAATATCTAATTCAACAAAGACTAACAAAGCTCTGAAAGGTCCTAACAGAGTTTCCACTAAAAGGACATGAATTCTTCCAACAAAACAAGCAAGGGCAACTGGTTGTTCCCTTGACCCCGTGTGACAGAAGATAAAACCAAGTTCCCTTGTCAAGCTCGTCACAGAGATGGAGGTTTTAATGATAGCAGGGTTGTTTGAGGAAACAAAAGGAAGGAGGAGGGTAGATACAGCAGGGGTTAAGTGTGGTAACCTCTCACCCTCTGAAAAGTCTGCCAGACAACAGCTGTAGACATAGGTCTAAAGCAGGGTGTGTTTCTCTAGTGTTCATCTTATTGCTTTGTCACAGATGATACACAGTTTTTTTCCAACAATGATAATAATATTAATAGTATTTTTTAAAAAGGATTGGTATCTCATTTGTGTAATCATTTTCCACGCATGTCACTGCACATGAATTGGCATTTCTTTATTTTCTCATGCCTGGTAGGAGTGCAGTTGTTGCTTTTGTTGGTCCCAGGCTGTGCTCACGCTGCAACAAAACCTGCTTAATGAATGACATTTTTCGTGTGGTGAAAATTTATGGAGAGTGTATGTGTTCTAAGTCAAGTGGTAATAGATTAAAATTTAGGTTAGATGGAAAGATGATGTTCCAGATTTACAAAAAAACCTTGTTCATGTTCTGATAGGAGAGTCAATGTTCTGACTCAGCTGGTTTGACAGGTTAGTGTTGTCTGACACAGCTCAAGCATGTACAGTTAAAAATCAAGATTGACAAGTGGGCAACACAGAGAGACTTCACTGTGTTTTCGTCTGAATCAGCTCAAATGAAAATCTTTATCTTCATTCTTGAGAAACTGATTTCTCTAGTTTAATGCCCCAAATTAGCAGACATAGATGTTTGAAATGCCTGGTATCAGAATTGATGTCCTTTCCCATACTTTGCAAATTTCCCAAAAGAGGAAGAATATCAAGCAGTTCCTGAAGTTTTCAGAAGGCAGAACAGACTGTTACCTCTGTGGGCTGAAAGAGAAGATATAACCAATCTTGAGGATTCTTCTTTGCTTTATAACAAGGTCAGTTCTTCTTCCATCTTCCCTTTTAGCCAGTGAAAGATGGGAACCTGTGGTATTGCACCTCTAATAGTGGATGTTTCTTGCCACCCTCCAAAAGCACTGACGATCAGCACCTGATTTAGGATTTGGACATGCACTACCAGCTCATATTTTCAAGTATGTGTGATCTTCAAAACACTAAGTGTCATAACTACTACCATACGTAGCCAGGGATGTTAAGTTTTTTTTTTTAAGAAATGAGCTGTGGTCTCAGCATTCTTGCATTTGTTGTCTTTCTCTGAAATATTAAACAGATTTTCTCTGTGTGTGTGTGTGTGTGTGTCTTTGCAGAACTTCAAGGGAATATATGAAATAGTCAGGGACTAGGGAGCAAAGTGTTGATACTTGCTGTAATGAATTGTTTACTCTCTTTTCCTCTGTTTTGGACTCTCTCAATTAGCTCCAGCCAAACAATCTATTTTTTATGCAGCTATATAAACATGGAAGAGTTCAGCAGAGACTGACAACTGTGCTCTAATTTCTGAAGTAGCTAAAATAGCACAAGCTTCAGTAACTTTACTATCCACTCACATATGTGTGGATTTTTTCTTTAAAAGCAAGGAAAGTGTTTTCATTTTAATTTTTAAAAGATAATAAAGTGTATTATCTTGACTGATATGATACAACAGATTGATAAAACTTTATGACAGAAAAAGAATACATTGTCATCTACAGTTTGTCAAAGATTTTCTTCTTTGAAATCAGAACTTTGTTTCAAGGATGATTTGACTGATTCCTTCGTATCAGTCATGATGAGATTTAACTATCAAGTAGATAGATTTAAATGCATGCTGTCATGTTATTCAAGAGATAAAAATGCATTTTGACAAATAACTTATTGATAAAAATACTTATATGTATTTATCTGTACGTTTGATTTTATGGGGGTTTTTTCAACTGTGTAGTTAACTTAGTTAGACAAAGCACATATATTGGATTTTCTAACTTGATTTTCCTATTCAATCATGTTGAATCATGAGTTGACAGAATGCCAGGGCTAGATTAAAAAAAAAAACAAAACAAAAGTTTGGGGAGTGATTTGGTGTTGTTAAATGGAACTTAGATCACTCTGGTAGCTGCAAAGAAAGCAGACCTGTTGAAAACAGTAATAGAAAAAAAAGTGACTTTAAACAAAAAAAAAAAAAAGAGTAAATGAAGTCAGATTCAAGTAGCCAAATGAACAAGCAAGGTGTGAGCATTGCCTTGTCAAAGCCAGTAATCTGAGATGCCATTAAATATTTAGTGTGGTCTATGTGATGAGTCTGGTCTATTTGATCTGCTTCTCACAAGCTCTTTCTTTGGGGGGTGTTTATTTATGATTTAATAGCTGCCCATGAATTTGGAACTTTGAATTAAGAGAATTAAATTTTCTTCTTCATCCGTATTTGGCATTTGACGAGTGCCCGTGCAGAAGGAAATAGGTTTTGAATAAGACCTTCACCTTCAATTACCAGCTGTCTTAGATAACAGTAGCATATTCTGTCCACAGGAGTAACTCTGGGGAAGAGACCTGTGATCTGTGGTGGTGCCTGAATTATAATTTCCCTGTTTACTTCAAAAGGGACACTTACTGGTACATGGGAAACAGAGTTTGAGTATAAGTAAATGAAACACTACTCCAGAAATATGTTTCAAAGCAAATGCCTTATAGGAAAATATCTCAAAAAGACTTTTCTAAGGGCATTTTTTTGTCTTAGAAAACAAAGTAGAATATATCCATTATTTCATCCTTTAAGATTTTAAATCCATGCAGCTATTTAAATTACAGTAGATTCTCTGAAGAAAACAAATTAATATTAATTTTTTACAATAGGAGAGGAAGATTGTCTCACTGCCCATAACCAAAGCATAGAATGAAACAGTCATGTCTGAAATAATTGTAAATTACCATTTATGACTGCAAATGAAATTCTATTATATAATGCAGTTACTGTATTGTTTCATGCATTTATTAATATTTCCTTATTTTAACAACACCATGAACAATGGGAATGACACATATATTGGCACAGAATGAATGTGACCCATCAAGCTTTTAAAAAAATTGGGAATGAAGATGTTTGAAATTGAGAACTCTCTTTAGAGCGTGAAAGATATTTTTTGTTGGGTTTGTTTGGTTTTTGTTGGGTTTTTGGGTTTTTGTTTGTTTGTTTTTTAAAGTTAGTGAGACATCAGCATGTTTTCATTATTCAGTTGAAGCAGGGTAGGAAAAGCTATGGCCCACATGAAATGATTTTCAAATGCCAGTGCATATCATCAGATTTACTCTTCACAGATGTACCTTTCCCTGTAGTTTCATCAACAGAACCTTGGGGGATCTCCTGGTTGATTGGTTGGTTTTGGATTTTTCTTCACCCTGTAGCTCTTCATAAGCCCAGGTGAGCTAATAAATCAATCTGCAATTGAAAGGCAATGCCTGATACTGTAAGCAGTTTCTCAATGGAGTTTCCAATGACCTTATTCATTCGAGCCTTTATCGATATTTTCTTGGTTTCCTACTGTTTTTCTTGATTTATGCATTTTCTGACTAAGAGAACTAAGAGGCCTTAGAGTGCTCTGGGGCTCTCTGGTATTGTATCATGTCTATAAACAAAGACCAGTATCCATTGTAGCACATCTAAGTAAATTTTTATTAGGGTTATTCTAGAAAAATCTGATTTTCTTAACTTGGTAAACAAGTTCTCTGAAGTGGTTATGACAGACATTTACCTCACCCACTCAGGACAGTGCATTAAAACCCCCTTACAGCCTTTTGTTCTGAAAATGAAATCAATATGTAGACGGAACTATTATTATTCTGTGTTAGTATTGATGACCCAAAACTTTATCTATTTCAGACAGGTGATTCTGGGGAGAAAGCTCATATTTTTTTCATAATTCTAATGATCTATGCTAGCATAAAGCCACTTAATCTATTACCTAGCTGGGGGATTGAGTAGACCATTGGAGAGAATTGACAATGGAATATCTCCATACAAGTACTGGATACCAAACAGCTGACTATAATTCAGAACATTCTCTAGGCTGCTTTCAGCATTCCTGCAATGGGAATTACTACTACTAGAAGGCAGAAAAAGTGGCAAAAACTACTTTGCCTCAATTCTTAGTTGTTATAAGTACATATTAACTTTAGCCATAAATAAAAAGAACATTTTAATGGTTGTGGTATATATTTAGTATCCAGATTTCAGAGTTCCCAAAGCAAGAGGCACAAATTTATGTGCCAACATATCTTTCTTGTTGAGATCCTACAGATTCTTAGGATGCTTAACCTTCCATTAGGACTTCTGGAGGTATTAGAAGAAATTTGCTCAGTGGTGTTTGCAGGATGATATCTATTTGATTTAAAAATAATTATTTTTTCTCAAGCAGTCGATGCTCGGGCAGGATCACTTTTGAAAACTCTTTTGAACAAACTCTTTTGAAAACTCTTTTGGGCATCTCTGCTTGCTTTTAAATAGTTGCTGATTGCCTAAGTTCATTATCTGCTTATCTCCAAAGCATACATCATGTGGACACATAGTCACAAATACTAGCCATGCCTCGAGTATGCCAATAAAAGTCAAAGTTTCTCAGTACTTTCAGCCAAAAATACAAAAATACATCATACCCGCTGTATTAAACGTTCTTGCACCAATTTAGGAGGACAACTAATGTGGAAAGATACAAATTCTTAGGTTTCTGTGTGCAATATTTTGCCAGAGGAGAACTTCGGAAGAGTGTTTTATTTTACAGCATCCCTTACACAGGGCATCTTTGTATTGAGTGTAACAGAGCCTGACATCTGAATCCGCTTGGTTCCTGGCAGCTCCGCGGTGTCAGGTAGCTGCAGCCATCTCCTGGTTACTGCCGGGTGAAACCCAGAGTGACTTCTTTCAGCAGCTGAGCTTCACTCGACAGAAACTGTTCCTCTCCACCCAGACTTTGGCCCCTGTGGGGACTGATTCCGGCCAGCTCTTCCCCAGCATCACGGCGAGGACGGGAGCGGATCAGCACCACGGCCAGCGCCCCGCGCCCGCCCGCCGTCGGCGCCCAGGGGAACCCAGGAGCGCGCAGGAATAGTGGGACAGGGAATTCCTGCCTCCGTGCTGATGCTTTTTATGGCGACCAGATGCCAAACAAAAGGTCCAAGCATGATATTTGACCTCCTCAACCATATTTTAAACCAAGGAAAGGACAAAGCTCTTTCGCTGACACAAACGGAGTAGAAAAGACGTTTCTGCATTACCATCAATTCTCACAATGTTAGACTGAAAACAATTGGTGCACGCATAGGTTTCTTTTTTCTCCTCATTACAGTGAGCGGCAATTTTTGTTGTTTTTTTTGTCTGCTGAGGGCAAAGGTAACTGCTGCTGATTGCCAGACCTGGTGTTAAATTAAAGAGCTGAAAAAGTATAAAGTGGAGGAAGTGCCACATGATGTTCAAAAAGATCCATTCTATATTTCACCCCAACTCCCAGCAAAGAAACGTGACAGATGACATCCCTTACTGCGATGGTGCAGGGTCTGCAGTGAGACTGATCCGCAGCACTTCCATGTATGTCCTTGGAGGCGAGCAAGAAAAAGTTAGGGAATCACTAAAAAAATGCAGAAGTACAACCAGCATCGACTCTTGCTTTCAGCCAAAAGAGGAAGACAGAGACTGGATGTACTCTAAGACACAGGACTGTCTGAAGTACCTACAGGATCTGCTAGCCTTGAGGAAAAAATATCTTGAAAACATCAATAACTTGAAATCCATGCATATGGCTACAGATTCTCCAGCATCTACAAGATCATCCAAAATTGGAAAAAAGTCATTTCTTCCACTTCCTTCCAAAGAGTCTTCTAAGGTAATTTCCAAGAACTTTTGCCATGTGCTTAGTCTTGAGCAACAAAATCATTGGAGTTATAGCACCTATATTGATTTTCTGCTTTATTGCTTTCAGCCAGTTGTCCTTTTACTGTCACATCATTTAAAATGTTGCTAAATATCTTAAGATTCTTTCTAAGTAGTGTAAAATTAAGAATGAATGACTGGTCATGGAAAGAAATGTATATGTCTATGTTTGAGGAGGAAATGTTGGGAGAGAGAAAGTAGGAAAAATAAAGTGTTATGAGAGTATGAAAAACATGTTATGGAAGAGCAAACTCTGATAGACTACTTAAGTACCTTGGAGTCCTTCACTATGATTATTTACAGCTGTTAATGACTGACAAGTGCAGTAATCCCCAGATTTCCTGGCAAAATTACTTACTTGACAAAATAACTTAGACAAAATAATTATAAATTCACTGAAACAAAGAGACTTTTTTTTCTGAGTGGTCAGTTAACTTGTCAGTGCTGCATTTAGCATGAGTGCAAGCTCTACTGGTAGGATGTGGGGCATGACGAATTCTTAAGGGTTCCTTTCTCTGTTTGTGGATAAGTTGGTGGGTCATTTCTAGACTGTGTAATTCTTCACCCTATACTGTAATGATACTACAAGAATAAAACTGGAATATCATCTTTGGTGCAGATTATTTTCATGTATCCTAGAAATAAAAGCTTTATAGATTTACACGTCACTAGACAGTTCAGTGGTTACTTTGACTCTAGACTTGATTCAGTGAGGACAAAACAAAGGACTGCGGCAAGTGGGATGATCTGTTCAGGTAACATGACTGCAAACAACTTCAGCAGGAGACTTACAGGTTATCCAGTGAAGTCTTTAAGCTGGATAATAATGGGGATGGTGGAAAGAAGGGATGTAAGGCTGAACTTACTGATTAGGCCAGGTCGACTTTAAATAATGTTGGTGCCATATTTATATGTTCTGTCACAGCAGAACATCAGAATGGTTTGTGAACTTCTGAGATTTGCTGCTGAAAATACTGCCTGAGAAAAACACCAAAAGCTTAACTTGCTTTTTGGCAAACAATCGGATCTCCCACAGTCTGAGGCTAAGAGTGCTGTCATCTGACTTTGGCCACCTAGCTCCTGTGTATGAACAGTCCTGGTACTGACTGGCATGATCACTCCGTGAGCCATCCCCTTGGAAACAGACAAGAACATCAGCAGGATGTGTCATCCATATGAATCATTCTTTCCAACACAAATGGCAGGGTCACAGCTGCACACCTCTGGCTTTGTAAAATCTAGGGAGAGGTCAAGAAGACTTTTACAAGATTCAGACTATTCTTCTTCCTAACTACACATTTTATGTTCACAGACTGCAAGGCTTGTGTTATCACTAGGCTTGAATAGTTTTGTCCCAAGCTACCTGTTCTTGTTAAATTATCTGTCAGTGGAAATTCACTTCTTTCTCTAACCTGCTGCATGATTAATGGGAAGGTAATTCATCCAGACAAACCTGTCCTCATGGGAGTTTTGATCCAAAGGTTCTTGGGTCCTGTGCTACAGGCTGACCATGGATTCAAAATGTGTCACTTGTGTCTAGTGGAAGAAAAGAATAGAGAGGTGGGTCAAATGGTGGGTGCACATAGGCATTTCTTTAAAATGCCTTTTAACTAATAAGGGCTTAGTCATAATAGCAGTCACTATTTCCAGGAGATGTGTGGTAGCAGCTATCTTTTAACACTTTTGAGAATGTCAATCAACCCATAATGTCAGAAGGGGAACCAGCTAGTTCATCTGTCTGCCTCCACAGAACAAGGAACAGGCTGGTCCTTCAGAGGTGTGACATGGCAAGTGTCCTTTTCTCTCATTGAAACCCGGGGTAGCAACTTTCTGAGCTGGTATTGCAGGCTGACAATACACCTGACTTGGACTAGCAAAGAAAATATATGTCCCTTCATTAGGTAGAGCCTGGCAAGAATTATTCATCCCATATGTACCTTCAGAACCACTAACCAAGGTTTTATGACTGCTTCAGCATTTATAGATAGGCATTTGCTTTTTTATTAAGACAGGCTCCTAATTTTAAACTGTGTGGCTTTCCTGTGGGAATTATCACAGTGTTGAATGACTCATATTTTAGCGCACGCCATCCTTTTTCATTTCAAAAAGACTTCAGCAATTTAGATCTGGATTAATTTCACCTAAGCTAGGCATTTTAATAAGATGCTTAAATTAGTAACAATGTTACCCCTCAATTCCTGTTCAGCTGAGAGAAAGAGCTGCCTGCAGAGGAGGGTTCAGCCTACTTAAGGCCTGACTCATCTTCTGAAGGTACTGGAGCCCAGCATTAATTACAGAAGGAACCCTGCATGACTACATTTCCAATGTGTGTCTCCTTAGGAGCCTAGTGCTAGGCAGAATAAATCTGGACACAAAGCCCAGATGTCACTTAGCCACCCAATTAAATGGCCTGGTACATGGATTCTGGGGGATTTTGGCCAGTTGTGCCCAAGTGGAAGACACTTGTTATTGAACATGCAACAGGATGGGTATTTGTTAGACTGTTGTCCTGCTTTCTTTGATTTCGACACTGTGGAGTAGTCTGGACCTGTGTTTCTTTTCTGACAGCCTGAAGTGTGGCATCGAATACATCTTTCGTATAGAGTTTGCTCATTAAAAAAATCATTGTGCCCAACTTCTGGCTAACTTTTTTCTTTTTTGTCTGATCAACAGGCATCCATGGAAAGAAAATGCCCGCAATCCAGTTCAGATGTAAGAGAAGCAATGGCTTTCTTTGACTCAGTCATTGCAGACCTGGATTCAGAGAGATGGCGGAGAGCTCCTGATGTGGATCTGCCAAATGTGGATGTTGACTTTGATGGTGCGGTATAAACCAGCCAAATATGATGTTTTTTGGTGTGCAGAGGTAGAGGGAGGAACAGCATTGTGAGACCATGTTTGTTTCATTAATTTATTTAATTAATCAGTTGTCCTCTAGTTTTGCTTCCCAAATCTAGGACCATTACATGCAATATGCGAAATTACAGTAATACATCACTTGTTCCCTGTTGAATGGGTGCAACTGTTTTATGTGTGGTCATTACATGGCAAAAGTAGCATGTGCAGGGTTGGAATAGTGCCTGCCTTCTGCTCAGGCCTGAACTCCACCCTTGCATTTCTACCTCAAGCTGTCTTTGGAGAAATATAAAAAGTATAAATGTATTTTTTCTTAATCTTTTTTTTTTTGTTGTTGAGAAAAGGCTGGGTGACTCCTTTCCAAGTATCAAAAAAGAAGTCATTTAGTGATTAGGCTAAATAACTGGAGGTTTCCATCAGAAAGGATGGCATTGCCCACAGAACTGAAGATGTGCTGATCTAAGGTCATCATCTCTCCTGTACACTCAGCAGAGGGATATAGATATTTCTCACCTTTGCTTCAGGCTGAGGTGAATATCTGAAGCAGGTCATTTTAGCTGTGCCCAAGGAGTGTATTTGAAGTGACTAGCTCTCACATACATATTTATGCAGCAGGTGTTGAAATTCTAGATAAAATGATATCCTACAGTGAAACAAAGTTTGTCTCTTGACCTTACCTCCAGGAAAGACCCATCAAGCACCCTGTTCAGATAAAAATGTCGCTGACAAACTGTTAATCCCAGATTATCTTCTGTCTTTCAGCTGCTACCAGTACGAGTGAACACAGTTTGCATTCAAACTGGATCCTTCGTGCTCCCCGGAGATACTCACAGGATACTGCCCAGGCAGCGAAGGCTGCAAACCAATCTCAAAGAAACAGTCAGCGGAGAACCACTGGCTCTAGGAAAAGGCTGGAAAGGCATCCCATGTACTTGCCCAAAGCTGTGGAAGGGGCATACAGCACTTTAAAATTTAAGCCCAAAACACGCAAGAAAGAATGTTGAAAGAAGAATGTTCCCTTTATATTTAAAGACAGAATATATGAAATAGGGCATGTAAGACCTGCATTTTTTTTTTTTTTTACCACTGATCCATCACTTACACTCTGGAAGTGACCTGTGCAGTCACTGAAGGTTCTTCGTGGGGGGACGTATTTTAAGCCATGGCTATTCCAACGTTGGACTCATATGAGGGGTTAACTCATCAAATTTTCTGTGCCTAACAATACTGCTTTGTCATTCAGCTTGGGGGGGAGCTCCAGCTTGACAAGCCTTTTTTCTAGTGCTGTTAGAGAAAGCAATGATTCAGAGATTGCCTGGTGCAGTAATTTTTCTTCTGACTCCAGTACTGCAAAGCAGTTCAAAGAATTCAGCGAATACGCTGGAGCTTTTGCAGCAGTGTTTCCAGTGTCAGAGCAGTGAAGCAGAATTTTCTCCTTCTGTTGCTTGTGAAAATTTGTATGTGCCATCATTGACTCTGTGAGTATACAGCAGCACCGAGATACCCTCAGTCAGCAGTACAAGCAGAGAAGAGCTGCAGTGAGACAATCAGCATTAGAAACTTGTGTTTGGGGGAATGGTGTGCTCCAGCGTTTTGTACTCTGCTTTCTATTGGAAATGATTCTGTTGTTGGATACATCAAAATATTCACTGCATGCAAAAATGTATGCAACTTTTCTCATATAGTTACACCATGTGTGAGTTTTCATCTATTTCAACACACAGCTGATGAATCTAGACACTCCAGTGTACACTAGAAAAGCTTAAAGTCATGGAGAACATTTTGTGAATAAATTGGAGCAAAGGTTGTTCTCAGGGGCAGAAGACAACTTGCAGACAAAGCCACCACATCACCTTTAGATTATACCCAATATTTGGAATTCTGCTACTCCATCATTAAAGACAATATATTAGGATGAATGCAGTCTAGAAGTGTTCATCTTCATCTTAGAGGTGATATGTATTCCATGTGATACTTGGAATTAATAGGACCCATGCTCTGCCTATTTTGCCCAGCTCGTACTTTATCTTAAGAATTTGGAAAGGTGTTTGGGATCAAGCTTTTTCTTACTCTGATTTTTTTCCATCTGGCATCATTCAGCTGGCGCTGGACTATGACAGATGGATCATGGCAGCACTGGTATGACCAGCTGGTGATTTACTAGTGTTTGCTTGTTTCTATGATCGGTAGTTTTTGTGTCCACAGGCTTGGATGAATTTCCTAAGGCACTGGCCATCAATATAGCCCATCTGATATACCAAAACCTCCATAAACCTTGTGCCCTCACAAAGAACATTTGGCAGGTGGCAATTCTTGCTGATCTGTGTTCCCAGTCTTTAGGACCAAGTTATTCAAAAAGCATTTCTGCCATGGGTTGCAAGTATCTCTCCAAACTTAGTGAGCTAGGCCACTTTCTGTCATAAGATCCAAAAGTGCCAAAAAGCCATATGTTCCTCCATTCCGAGCTGGGATCTCCTGTTTGATTAAAGCATTCTGATATTTTTTCTAGTGATGTGTGTGAAGGGAAGGGAAAAATTGTTTCTGTCACTCTTCTATACTGGAGATGCTTTTGCTGCTCTTGACCTAGATAGCATCCTTTTGAAAATGAGGAGTTTAAACAACATAATTGATACATATTCAAGAAGAGTTTAAATTAAGGTCTAGGTTTTGTCTCCCTGCTGTTGGTGCTTTTCACAATAGCCTACATTCTTTCTACTGTGTTGCTGCCTTTGTACCTCCCCCGTCCTGTACTGTCTGCCCTGAGCTGAATGCCCTTAAAACTATTCTGCCTCAGAATGTGATCACTGAATTCCACTCAGCCAGGTGGGACAGCCAGAGCACAGCATGTTCCAAACACACCCCTAGGTTCTGGCATGCCTCGAGGCTGCAGTTCTCTGTATGTGTGAGAGAAGGGGGACAGTGCTCAGAACCGTACATTTTTGGCAACTGTGTCACCCTGAAACTCCTCTCCAAACAGAATTTCATACCGAAGTTGACGAGGAACATTTTTACTGAGTGTGTGGGCATCTTTTTGCTACTAGAACCTGCAACACGGATGGGTGCTGACAGAAAATCTCACCATCTTGTTTGAGTTACTATAACAGAATTAGGCATGTGCATAATTAAAACACTGATGAGAAGAAAGAAGAAAAGGATCCCAATGTTTTTCTGCCCTGGGCTGTGTTTCATGTTCATAGTGCCAAGGTTTTATGCATTGGAGTAACTGATCTCTCTGTTATTGTTTTAAGAATGCATTTTGATGTGCAGAACCAGACTGCTTCAGTATGTGTGACCTTCCTTGAAACCTCTTGTCTGTCCTTGTAAAACAGAGACATCTCTGGTCATCTGGCTGTGACAGAGGGTGAGGATCCCCCTGCTGTCCAGCACAGAAGCTTCAGTGTGAAATTGGGTTTGCTTTTATGAATAAGAGACACAGGGGGGAAAATCAGATTCATAATTTCAATTTGGATTCTGTGATTTTTCCCCCCTTTTCTTGAAGTTCACTTCAAGCCAGTCATCATCTTTGGAAATTCTAATTAAGCTAGTAAAATAAACCAGTTTATCTCTGAGAACATGTTCTATCATCTATCCCATTCATGCAGGCACCTTCCTTCTTCTTCTAACATATTAGCCCTCACTGGACGTGGCTCAGCTCCAACAGAGTTATGGAAAGCAGTCCCGACATCTCAGGGCACTCTCTGGGGAGGTGGGAACTGAGGGTTTAAGGGTCTTGTGCTACCTCTGCTAGAGCAGGCAGTTCAGCAGAAAGGGAGCAGGAGAGAGGAAAGGGGAGCATCTCCATCCCCAGTGTCAGCTGCCTGCTCAGAGAAGGATTTAGTGTGGATGGCAGCACCCTCTGTATTAGCCCAAGACAGAACCCTGCCCCTGCCTGGCACTGGCTCATCCTAGGCAGCTTTCTACAGTTTCCAGGAGCTGTTGGTTGCCCTACAAAAGCGCTCCCCATCTGCACTGAATCATTCCCTTATGGCTTTGCAGGCAGAGCTCTCTGCGTGGACCTGAAGGGATTCTCTCTGTAATGGGTATGTCCTCTAAATGACCTTGCTGCAACATGCAGTTATTTCCAGGCATTGCATCCTAGAAATTAGGCACCTACTAGAGGTGTTCTGACAAAGCCAATCACACAGAAGAATTGTCCATGACCGGCAGAGCTCTGTATGACCTAGATCTTTTGGAGAGATCATTAGTGAACCCTTTGAGCCATGCCCCCAGGCCGTGGTAATGAAGGGCATCAACCAGGAGCTCTATCGATCAAGGCCGTGTGCAAGTGTTCCCTGCAGCACTGATTCCCAAAAGCTCTTTCCCAGAGTGCACTGGAATAATAGGCAAGATCTTCATGAGAACATCTCATATTTTGTTGCTTCAAATTCAGCTCAGTTGAAGTATTAGGATATGTCAGGTCCCTCTGTGTCATTGCTGAGTACTAGCTCTGAAGGAGCCCTGGCTACAAATTTCTGTGACACCACATCCCCAACTGTCTTTGAGAAACTAAAGACACTGTGTACAAGAATCCAGCAACTGGAGAGAGGTGGAATCTGTTGAAGAAGTCATGTCCTGGAGGATTCAAAATAATTTTGTTGTTTTGCATTGAGCAATTCAGTGCAACCACAATGCATGTAAGTGAGGTCAAATTGCAAGGGTCTTTGGCAGAAACAGAAAAAATATAGGCAGCTAATGGAAGGTTGGCAGCTGGACAAGATGTATGCTCTGGTTTGAATCTTGCAGTGCCATAAAGTTATGATGAAGGCAGAAGGTATCAGCATCACCTTGAGTAATGCAGGAAGTCCTCCAAGGGAATGCATAGAAAAAATACATGGTTATCTACTGCTCCAGCTTTGAGAGGGTGTATTAAAAATATTAGATTAGCACCTGGTGGGTGTCTTGAAAATTTGCACAGCTGTAGGGTCAGTTTGTTGTTCTGCTTGGGTAAATTTGGGAGAGTGCCTCCTGTGACTTGTGTTGGGGCAGGTTCACAAGGACACGAAAGCAGCACGAAGCTGACCAGTCACAGCAGGCTGTGTTTAGGAGGCTTTTGCCAACTTTTGGGCCTGTAGCTCTGAATTATGCCCATGGTAAAGAGAAATCAAGCTGCATGCAGCCAGTGGAATGACTCTTTAACTACTGTGAGTTTAACAGGTAGAAAAATATGTTCCAGAAGAATTTTGAGGGCAAATCATGACAAACGAGCCCAGCTGCTTCAGACCAGACTCAGAAGCAGAAGCCAAAGCCTGTTGTTTGATCAGCAGCAATTTAGTGCATGGTGACAAGTTTTCTACTACTAGGCTTGTGATATTAAAATACTGCCCACCTTTTATAAGGCAGGACCAGGCATCATCACCCGAATGACTCAGTGACTATGATACCCTGACTCCTCACAGAAGATGAGGTAACCTATTAGAGAAAAAATAAAAAGAATTTATGGAATTAAAAGTGATGTATTCCACCCTTTTATTAAAGTGAGATTAAGAAGGGAGCACGACTTTACCAAGAAGCTTATGGGCGCTGATAGGGAGACACATGGCACATGACACCCAAGTAAAATGTGTGATTGAGCACAAAACTTCCACAATTAAGTGCTGGGGACTGTCACTTAGAGTCTCTTGAAATCTCTTGAAGATTTCTGGAAAGATAGCTAAAACTGTGCCTTGGCCACACGGTGGCAGTTCATTCCCAGCTATTCTGCAACCCTCCTATTTCTGTGAACAACTAGAGAACTGACATGAAAGTGAAAGGGAAGTTTCGTCCTGCTTCCTTGAGAGACAGTCAGTGTGTGTATCTGTTATTCCCTTCTGGGCTCCTTATTTCCCAGGCAGTTGTTTGGCAGTTTCTAATCAGCATTAGTTCTTTAAATGAGTTTACTTTTCCAGGGAGATGATTTCCTTAGGATATAAACAGCCATGACATCATAGGGGACACTGAGATCTCAGTAAATCATGGCTGAGATGGTGAGCACTTGCCTTTGACTGTGTCTGGAAACAAATGGACAAAGTAATGTCATCACTAGGAGTAATGCACTCTAAGGTACAGAAAATACAAAGATGGATTAATAATAATAAGCAGAGGAATAAGCAGAGGAATTTAAGATTCAGAAGTTCAGTCTTGAGATAAGTCCGAGCTAAGGATGCTGACCTGATTCTGGAGTTTCTTCCAAGGCCCAGAAGAATTAATATATGAGGTTTCCAGCTTCTTGGGATTTGTAATGCTGTTATTCCAGAATTTGCTAATCCAAGCAGTTTGGTTAGTCAAAAACTAACCTGCTCCTGCTCCTGCATCAGCTGCTGCTGTGTCTTCCAGGGTTATGTTTATATTTAGGGCATGAACGCTAAACTTCTAGATTTTTTTTCCTCTGTTTTATGCCAAAATACAAATTTGAAGGAAAAAAAAAAGGAAAATGTCTTTGCACTGCTTATGACTAGAAGTCAGGAATGGCAGATTTAGATGGCTCTGTGGTCTGAAAATGTTCAGACTGACAAGGTTCCCTGCACTAAAAAGGCCCATCAGCGCTGGCACTGCTCACATGCAGGTTCCCAGTCTGTGCTTGGTTGTGTCTTGATGTGACACTGAGTCCTTTTTAACTGACAAACATGCTGCCATCATATTCAGGTATTTGTATGTGGAACAGCAAGGGGAGGAGGGGCTTGATCAAGAATAAATACGCTGTTCCTATGTTCGAGCTAGCTTTAGTATCACTTCACTGAGAGAACTGATTCATAGCATTCTTACCCTTCAATAGCTTCACTGTTCAGTTTCCAATATGCAGAATTAATTTCACCACCCTCACATCAGGGATACAGATCATTGCTGTGCCAGGAAAACGAGGAGATTGGTGGAAGGACCCTGGTGCAAGCAGAGCTGACCTGCAATTACAGTTGAATAAACCCAAGTGAGTGCACTTGGGGCAAGATTTGCAGTCACCCTAAGCGGGATTTTCAAAAGGCACGTAACTAGCATCAGTGGGAGTAAAGTGACTCTGAAAAATGCACTGGTGCCTGACTGCTTCTGGAAAAGCTGGTTGGGAGCCAAGCTTGAGCAAACACAGCTTCACTTCTAGGAATTAAATTAGACTCACGAGAAGTCCAGAATTAGCCCAGTCTGTCTGCCTGTAGGCCTACTAACTTAAGCCCTGGAGTTGTCATTCTGAGAGAAAGGACTGTCCCACACCTCTGTCAGATTTCTGCAGCCCTTGCTGTTCTCTTCCTGCAGGGCTGTGGCTGTTATTGATCTTCCCATTTAATTCAAGCCCCAAGAATTTGTTGACAATGTTCCTCAAAATGCAGTTACTCACAAAACCAGAATTTATACAAATGCTTTGTGAATTTGAGAAATGCTGCTGCTCTTATATTCACACAGCTAGGCCTGAGGGCTCTTGGAAGATGCATTCAAAACTGATCTCCTGTTAAAAAAAAAAAAAAAAAAAACATGAAGAAGAAAAGAAACTCACATCTACTGTGCCAGAAGAGCAATGAGCAGGAGTAACTTGGTTGCTGCAAAGAGAGGAGAGCAGAAGCTGCAACCAGATAGTCTAACTCTGGTGAGCTTCTTCCAGAATCACTGTTTAACATGAAAATATGAGGTGAGAGAACAAAAATCCAACAGCAAGCTTTGAATGTCAGATAAAAATGCCAATTTTTGTGTGGTTTTCCCAAAAATACCAGTTGCCTTCCACTCAAATCTGATATGAGATCCATTAATTTCCTCTTTTTATTCTGTCAACAGTTCTGTTATATTGTTTCTAAAAAGATTCAAATTGCCCAGAGATTATTTTCTTTTAATTGCCTTTAGTCACACTCTTCCTTCAAAATTTGCTGTTTCCTTTATGGAAACTTGAATTATTGATGTGAAGAATTTAGGACTGGGGGTCAAAATGAGCAGAACTATAAAAAAAAAGAATGTGCACAAAAATGAGGGCACTGTTGTTTTTTTAGGGGCTTGCCATCACACTTTAACTAGCATTTCATGAGCTCTGTTTTTTCCCTTTTTATTCCATGAGGTAGAATGTGTTAGTGTTTTTCCTTCCTTTAGTATGGATTTATCAATTCATGTCTGAAATGTCATTATAGAGACCTCTGGCAAAGAGACCTGCAAAAAACTCATGTATTTTATCCTCCAGAAGAGAAGTACTGGTCCAAATGAGGATTTTTGTAATGGGGTCAAAGGGGGTTAAAATCTGATTACATGGTGAGAAGAATTATCAATAGAATTGGGGCCCCAACAGCTCTGCACTTCACAATTATAATTAATTCTGAGCAGCTTGTGCCAAAATTCAGTGCTGAGTCACATCCCCATAGAAGTTGAGTGACTTGTGCTCAGTGTAAATCAGGAAAGAACTCAGAGGAGGCAAAGACATCTCACATCAGTGGTGACAGATTCATTTGCCCCTGAGATTAAAAATGCCTTTACCTGTTGCCAGGTCTACCTTTCCTCTCTGGGGTTTCATGTGTCGAGTGTGACACAACAGACTCTCTCATTTGGCCAACCTGTGTCGGGAGGCAGCAAACAGCTGGCAGAGACCCACTGGGCTCAATGGTGACCCTCCACCCCCTCCTAGGTAGGGGAAAGCTGTGAGCCAATGCCACAGCAAATGACAACAATCATTTGAGGGAGATGGCCTTGACTGGAAGAACTTCCTGAGCCAGGGAAAGGGACTCTGTGCAACTCATCCATGAGCTGGGAAACACTCCACTGGGAAACTCATGCAACTCGTCCCTCCACAGCCCTGGTTCACTGACAGGAAGGATGATTTCATTAGCAGACCACAGAAAGTACATTTTTAGCTCAAAAAAATCCTCAAGGAGTTCGTAGCGTGTCATTAACTGAGCTCGTTACTTTTGGGGCTTGCTCTTATTCAGCAGAAATCTTAAATAACAGGCCCATGGCAAAGCACAGCTTAACAATGATGATACTTACATAAAAATCAGTAGTTGGGTTTCTCGCCAGTAACTTTTGAAACAAGAGTTTCCATGCCTGCTAGGTGGTTTGCACAGCACACAGCTCTGTTCCTCAGGAAGGAATTTCCATCCCATTCTACGTTGCTTGACTTAATTATTAATATGAAGACTAAACACAGACAGATGGCAAAATAAACTCTGTTAGGTTGGTGTGAATCTGACGTTCCTTCCACCAACATAACTGGGTGCAGATACTGAGCCAAAACATATAGAAAGCTCTTGATGTGAGTCTGAGATGTCACAGTTTGCACAAAAGAAGACCTGAGAGTCAAGTTCTTGGCCTCTGGGGCCCGTATATCAAACCAGAGTGGATGGTGACATTTGTAGAGATTTTCTGGCTCTTTTCATGCACACACATGCTTAAGTTGGGCCTCACTCTCATTTTTTTCTGGATCTGGCAGCTTGCTTTCTATGCTAAGCTGATAGTAGTTTTGTCTTTCAGATGTTTACTTGTGTTGTGCCTGCAAGCTCGCCAGAAACACTCAGGCTGTTCTGCCTGTGCTCTGATTTTTTGCTCTCAGCCTCTGAAATGGTTTTGCATGCGGTGTGTTTTATCTCTCCTTCCCCCCACCCCTGCCCCTCACCTCCCACTATAACTGTATTTCTCTGGTAGTGGCTCATGGCACTAATATCAGGAGAACAGGAAGAAAAATGTAATGATAGGTGTAGCCAAAATACAAGAGCATGCAGAGAAAGTGGACTGACTGATATAAGAATTTTCTATGAGGTATAAAAATCTCAGACATGCGAACTCCTCTTGACAGGGTACATGGGCTCCTCCTCAATCTGTCTGGAGTGACTCTTACCAGCTAAGGACTTGTGCACCCAGCACAAGCCACGGCTCAGCTCCCTGTGCAGTCACCAGAGGCTGCTAGCCGTTCCTGCAGGATATTCATCTCGGGGGGAGGGTGGGTAGGATGAATCACCTTCTCAAAATACCTTTCTCTCACAATCCGTAAAGGGCTCCAGGCAATTAGCTCTGACTACATGCATGACTTCTGGCAATCCCAAGGTAGGTGAAATGAATGGCAAAGATTTCTTTGCAACACGTGTGATATCTCAGAGCAGTTCAGCCTGACTGTAGCCTAAATATAGGCTCTGTCTCTTCCTCTGCAGTTTTCATGCTGCTTTGTTGATGCTTACAGGGCAATCAGAAAAGAACTGAAAATTAAATCAATGTCAGTAGCTGCACTGGGAAGGTGTTTGAATTTACTCCTGGCTGCTTGATACCATTGGTATTGAAGATCTAGAAAACAATCATGACAGGACCTATCTATCAGGAGTTTCACTAGGAAGATAAGAGTGACATCTATTTATTTATTTCAAACTGGGAATCCAAACTCTACTTTTGTCACCTTGGTGTTAACCACTCCTATAAACTCATGCTATCTCCATTTCTTTCTCAGCCTTTCCCTGCTCCCACTGGGCCAGAGACTCTTTATTACTCAGGTTTTTGTAGCATCTGACACACCAGGACCAAGGTCTTGTCTGGGCCCTCTAGAAGTTGCTCAGATGCAGAAGAACACATGCTCTGATGAATGATTGATGATTCAGTGCAGTTTTTTATCTATGGCATCGACTGATCTTCTTTCTCAACAGGGGAGGAGACAAGAGCTCTGCACTGAGTTGAAAATACATAGGTTAAAAGAGATAAGGCTCTCTAAAGAGATCAGGTTAAAGGACTGCATTTTCTTTCCTCATATGGCTATTTTTTCCACTTGTGTTTCTGTTTGAGGGATCATACCTCCTGGACAAAGCATGGAGGAACCCTTGCATGCCCACTGTGTTCCCCTCAGCCTATCACTCCAAAGACCTCTTGACATGGATTGATCCAATTTCTTTATTTTTCCTTGGAAATTGCTCTTATAAAATAAGAAGTTTAGAGAATGCTGTGTCCTGCTTTCTGGCTCCCCTGTATCCAGCCCTATCACTGGCAGGATCATTTTCAGAGGGAACTGGATTGGATGATTTTGTGTGTACGTTACCTGAATCATTGTGCTCCATATTCTTCAGAACCCAGGCAGGAATCAGAAATACCTTCATGACTTGTGCTCTGTATGATGATGTTACTGATTCAAGTAGCATGTGAGTAAGTAAAGACATTTTGCTCCTTCCCTATGGCTTGGAGAGCACATCCATGCCAGTTCCTCCTGGCACACCCTGCTGTCAGACCAAGATGTGGAGTTGTTAGGAAGTTCAGACTTCTGTATGTCAGTATCCACACCTAAGTTAGAAGTCTAAGCTCCAGGATGATGGAGATCAAGCCAATGGATCAGGTGAAGTCTGTGGTTATTCAGCTGACCAGATGTATACAGCTCCTCCAGGAATGAACTAACTCCACAGACCCTATCCGCTCACTCAGGAGGAGCTCAGATTCCAGTGCCCTTAAGCCTGTCCTAGAGGCTGTCCCTACAGAGTGATGGAGACATGGACATGACCACTCAGCACATGGAAAGCACAGCACCTCTGTGAAGAGGCAATCCTTGTTCTCTGAACTCACACTTGCACAAGATCCACAGCCTTCCCTGTTTCGCCCTGTAGACAACCAAAGCTCATGAGAGAGGAGCAGCCCTTCTGTGGTGCTTGCCCCAAACTAGCCTTGATTTTCATTAACAATATCTCAAAATATAAATAGAAATCTCCGTGAAGAGGGGATGCCTCATTCCAGTAGGTTAGTTTGTTTTCCTGATCTTTGCTCAAGATATATTTCCTAGGTGAAACAGGTGCATGCTGATTCCACTAGCAGCTTCTGTGTCCAAGCTTTTCTTAGTGTCTGTAGGTCTTTGGAAGTTCTGCTCTGAAATGAATGCACTATCTTTTCATATGGACAGAAGGACAGACAGAGCAATGCTTCTTCACTGCTCTTTTGCCAGGGGAGGCCTTCGTGATGTCATGCCAGGCAAGCGCTGTCTCCCTTGTACCGCACCTGGCCAGGCATGCCCTGACAGTCTTGCTTTGAGGAGAACTGAGGAGAGGACACTTGCTGAGGAAGAGTATTCACATGCAGGAATTCATTATGCAAAATACTTCAATTTTTCAGCTCCAGGCCCCCCCTACTCCTCCCCAGAATTTAATGGTCACTTGTCTTAGTCCTAAAGATTTAATTTGATCATGTCCAAATAGCAGTGGTTATGCAGCTGGTGTATGCAGTGACAGACACTTTATAAATACCATAGGCAGCAAACAATTGCAGTAACATTTAAAGAGTCAGATGAACATCATAATTTTTTGTTTGCAATTTTTAGTTAGGTGTCTGAGACACAACTTTCTTTCCCAGATTTTATGAACAGAATCATAAAATTGCCTGGTGTTTCCATTTCAGAAAGACACATCATCTTGCACACACACCCCCCACCCCCCACCCCAGCCCAGCACACGCACACAGAAGCTTCATGATTTGTAGAGTACTTTTACTCTGGATGAAATTATGATCCAGATGTTGAATTTGGTTCTTCTGGTGTAAATCTGGAATCATTACGTCTTGACTAATACTCTTTTTGAGTTTTATAAATCTGTAGGAATATAAATCATTATTAAATCTGGCTATAGTTGTTACCTTATGTGGCACATTATATACTTAATTTTCCTGTTGATGTGCTAGGCAAGACCTAAAATGTAGGTTGAACCAGAGAGAGAAGAGAAAATATGTTTAATCAATAAACTTGGGTGGGATTTTACATTGAATAACTTACTTTAATCATTAGGAAATTATATGAAGCTATGGCTGCTTTTAAATAAGGCCATCTAGAGTCTGTTGCCAGGGTTCTTCAATGGTGAGTGCCAGTGGAAATTTTTAATCAAAAAGAAGAGTGCAAAGAGGGAGAGAAGCATGTAGTATTTCTTGTGCTGCAGAAGTTTAACAGCCCAAAGAGGAAAACAAGAATAGACACAAATTTAGAAAATGGTGCCTTTCATAAAGGTAATGAGGTCCATTCAATGATTTACAGAAATGAGGAAAATGGCTTACAATTTTCTCTTCCAGTTTGGCTTTTTTTTCATCTACCAGAAATATTTCAGCGATAACACACATTATAGCCTTGAAGTCTAAAGAGGGATGAGGATGAATGAGTTGGATTGTCTTTTATCTTGCCATTCACACAGAGCAATTGTCTGTGAGCCAAATCAAGGCAAGTGACTGTATTTTATACAGGTGTAAATGACTGAAGGGTATTTTTCAAGGGTGATTCAGCTGTCATATTTTGGATGTCTATTTTCAGATTAGATGAATTGCACTGCAGAAATGCTTGTTTCTTCTTATTGACTATAAAGGGATCCTAGGGTGACCAGCTCAGATAATGGGAAAACATAACAAAAATGTGCAAGAGAGTATTTGAGAATGTGTATGAGCATGTAATGAAAGAATGCATCATCACCCTTTTGCAGACTGAAGCAAAATTAATCTTGCATGCCCCACTGCCATCTGATGTTTAGTAAGTGCTTATCTTTCAGCCTTTGTGTTATCTAAGTGCATCATGTTAAAACAGTCTACTAAGATGATTCATGTCACACATAGGAACATGTGCACACTCACTATGTTCTTCTCTATGCTGTTCCCTAGACAGCACAAGCTGAAGCTTCACAGCAGACAAAGCTCTGTTCAACATTTTCATGAAACTGAGAAAAGAAATCCTGCTGGGATATCGTGCAGAGTGTGTGAAAATAAGGCAAGGTGAGTGAACATCCTCTTTATCTCCCATACAAGGATCAGATTGAGTTATGGGTCTCAGCAGTGCAGACACTTTCCCATGAGGGAGACAGCCTGCTGAATATAAATATTGTAAGCAGTGAGTCACCAAAGGTGATGTCATTGATTTATGCAAGGATTGCAGAGTTTGGATTTGGTGGGAGAAGTTTTCTTGTCTAAATGCAGCCAGACCATGATATGCAGTGAGTTTATGTTTTTCTGATTGTCGTAGACTTTTTGCTTAACTTGTGTTTGTGGTGCATTGGGTTATCTTCTCAGGAAAAATATGTTTTCTGGATCCCTCTTCATTTCTTTCAATTATTTTGAGTACATTTGTCCTGAAAGGAAGTTGGTTTTTCAGCAGTTATATAATTGCTGTAATTGCTTATACAACTAGAGGAGGAGACAAAAGTGGTCCCACCAGCTTTCCAGAGAAGAGTCTGAAGTGAAAAACTGCAGCACATCTTTGACAGCTGTTGTCAGATGGGACATTGATGTCCGGAATGATGATGAAGAGGAAGAAACTATTTATTCTTTGTCAGAATGGTAATTCCTCAGATTTTAGATAAGCACTGCTGACGGCTGTCTTCTACCACCACAAGTGTTTATACACACGTGGACATGCACATACACCGGCTAAAGGAGACGTCCCAGTTTCAAGGACCATTGATCTAGAATGTGCCAGGATTCGTGTACAATACATATTTGTATACATTCACAGATGTGCCACGGTTCAGTGTTTTTTGGGTGACCGTCTTTGGCTTCTTTTCCTTGTTTTTGAACTATTCCACTGGTCAGCCACAGAATTTCAGTAGGCTGTGGCAGCCAAAGTACTGCCATTTCTACCAAAGTACATGAACTGCAAGTATTGCTTTTCTGTGTCCGTGGGAATATTTGTAATGGAGAAAGGGTCATCTCACAAGTCACTGGAGGGAGGCAGTGTCCAGTGAATACAAAAAAAAGTTTTGTATAGCAATAAAAAACCTGTTTTTTTCTTGTTATTATGTGCAGGTTCTTTTTCTGTCACCATTTTCACAAAACTGGTTTTCTGGACTTACCACAACCTCCAGAAACCACTGTTTTCTATTTTCACATAAAAATCACCCCATGAAAAAGACTTGAGAAGGTTTTACAAAACAGTTTTGTTAAGATATTTTGTTTTGTGGAAAATAAAAATACTTTTCGATTAATCAGTTGAGGCTCTGGTACCAGTTTATTACGGATAAAGACGGTTTCTGAAAGTACAAAGAACAGAGATATGTTTGAGACCTTCAGTAAGGTTTTGGGGGGTTTTTTTAGCACCATTTATAGCTCTCAAAATCCTCTCCATGGTCTCGGCGTCTCTATTTTGTCTTATTATGTTCTTTTACAGAGAACTTGTAACTTATTTCTAATCCTATTATTCAGAGAAGCTTGGGGCTGAAGATAGAAGATTCTGCTGTGAATTTGCTTCCTAGTCTGTGTTTGTTGAAGAAGTAGGGCAGTATATTTGGGTTAACATGGAACTAAACCTCTTTTTCAGAGAAACAAGTCTATTGGCTGGCTCCTTACCTCCACAACTTGCCCCAGCCTATTGTGGAATTGATGCACTCTTTCTTACCTCATGTTGGAAATTAAAGAACTTGCTGCTTGCATTAATGTACCTGGGAAATGAAAATCAGCTTAGACAGCATGCCTAAAATGAGATGTATTTTATGGCTGGGAGACTGGGGCTCTGTCATCTTCATCATTAGTGTTTCCCAAGGGAAGGGGCTGAGTTTGACAGAAGTCTGGTGTCTCTGGAGTCACAAATCTGTTAGAGATTAAAGCACAGAAATTAAGGATTTGGTTGGCTGAGGACCACTCTACAGTCAGTGGGGAGAGGAAGATCTTCCAGAACATCCTCTTCAGAGGTTCAGTGTTCAGAGTTTTTCAATTGCCTGTTTTTATCCATTGATTACAGGGGGAACTTAGGGGGACCCTTGTCCTTATATTGTGTGATGAAGTCCCTACATTAAGTGGCTTAGTGTGTCATGGACAGTACTGATATAAACATTGGTCTCCTGAGATCTTTTCTCAAGACAATAGGAGCAGCAGGTCCTTCTTCCAAAGCGGGGATGAAAAACATGATTGCATGTGATTCAGTCTCCTCTCCTCTCCTCTC
>WAAE01024032.1:0-10624 GCA_013400495.1 Nicator chloris
AGAGAGCACAGAAATGGGGGAATTGAATATTTATTTTTAACAAATGGGGAGTAAAACTTTATGGGGTTAGTGTTCAGCTATAAAAGATCATGGAATGGGTCAAAAGAAGTAAATAAGGAGGCAGAAGAGTGATAGAGCTAAATTTTCATCTTCATCTGGAGATGAACTGGACTCTAGGAATTCAAGTTAAGCAGAAAACAAATACCAAACCCAAAGATCTGCAAGCAAGAAAGAGAAGAGCAGAGTTGTCAGAAAATCCTGGTGTGGGTCACAAGGAGGAGACATGGACAACCTGGAATGCACAACATGGAATTGAAAGCATTGGAATGGATTTTGGCACTAGAAGGGGTTGCCCAGGGAGGTGGAGGGTTTGCCATCCCTGAAGGAGCTGAGGAAACCACTGGACGTGGGACTTAATTTGTGTTTATTTGTGCTTTATTTGACAAGGTGGTGATTGGACTCGATGATTTTGGAGGTCTCTTGCAGCCTTAATAACTCTGTGTTTCTGTGATTCTGTGAATGGAAAAAAACTGTGAAGCTTCACTACATGCTGACCATTTCTGGATTTTCCAAACTGCACAGACAACTCTAACCTTGGCATGTGCTGTCCAGTATTGAACTGAACACTGCCTTACAGAGAATGTAAAATGTATTTTGAAGCAATACACATAAAGTTCAACTATTTTGTCACAGCATATTGACTTAACATTACAAATATTGATTTAAGCTGAAAAGAAAATTAATTACCCTAGAGGACAATAAACATTGATACTCAGAAAAAATGTTTATTACATACAAACCTCAAAAATATCTTGTCCAGAAACCAAAATATTCCATGTATTTTCTTGTTAAATTCCTTCTACATTTTGAAACATAAAAATAATGTAAATGGGAACAGATGAAGTTACACCAGCAAGTAAAATATGAGGAATTAAGACATGGACATTGATCTTCCATTTTAGAAAAATATTAGGGCTTTTGTTTTAGTACGATTTAACTATGGCAAATAACAGAAATAAATTCTTAACATATATGTCTCTTTACAGTAATTATGAGTTATTTTCACTGGAATATTAGAATATTACTGACTTAAAGGACTTTTGTGATAATTTTGTTATCCTCAGTAGTAATGAGAGTTATAAGAGTTAATTATTTCATCACTTATCATAAAGCTAAGATATGAATCCCATCCTTACACGGTTGTTCTATAATGTCTAATAATACAGGTCTTGAGCTCAGTTTGGGTTTCTGTTTCCAGCAGACCTGGAGATTTAGATTAGAATCATAAAGATAGGTTCACTGTAATAATAAAAATATTGTTGTGGTACCTTTACAACCGTGTGTGACTTCTGCAAGAAAAATATAAATAAATGTAAGAAAAATATGCAACTCCTAGTTAACTCAACAGACTTTGCTCTGAAAACACACAAGGAGAAAAAAATGTGAATAAAAGTGTTATTTTTACTAATATTCTTCATTTTTATTGAAGTTAGATAATGTTCACAAAGTGTTTTCTTATACTTGGATGATCAGCATGAAATAAATTGACGTGAAAATCTGCTGGATAAGCGTTATTAGTAAAAATATGAATTGCTAGATAAAGTGATGTTTCATGATCCAACACAAAAATAAACCATGACTCTTGAGGTAGAAACTGTTTTGCTTTGAAAAGTCAATGAATATTGATTTTGATATGAACTATGTTTGTTTTATATTGCTAGCTATATAAAAGATTTTGATATTTTCAATAGAATAGAAAGACATATAATTGTAGAGGATTTTTCTCATTGGAATAACTAAAAATGTAATAAAACAGACCTTTCAAAAATACAAGGCTCTTTATCTATTAAAGTGTACATTTAAAAATGTTGATTACGCATATGTTGGAATTTAATTGAAAATTAAACTACATCATAGAGACTATTAAGAAATAAGAATAAGTGGATGGGCTATCTCCTTCAATGCCAGTGACTGCTTTTATCAGCCACTTTGAGAATAAGCTTCCAGAAATTGGGAGAAGCAGAACCTGCCAGTCAGGGCCTAGAGTATGGAGGCATCTCTCTCTAATGGAAAACCCTTTTTCTCTCTAGTTCCAAAAGATATAGTCACAACTTATCTACCTCACAGCCCTTTGCAATACTAAAAATGGAGAAATTAGCATATAATCAAAGCAGTGTATGAATGTGAGTAAATGAGTATGTATATGTAATGGGTGTAGGTAAGACTGTTAAAAAGCTTTTATTTTCTAAATGCCAGTATCCTGGTGGTCTTCTGGCTGTGCAGACAACACTCTCCTCTCACCACGCTGGATCAATGCTGTGCACATTCCTGCAGGAATGCACATGCACATTTACACATTGAGGGTTCTCCACTCAATTGAGTAAGATATCATTGCTGGAGGCTTCCCTGCAGAAAGATAAGCTTTGCTGTTTATCCTGTTTAAAACCCACTTTATTCAAAGCCCTTCTGGAGGAACTGTATGTTTGAACTGTGTTGTGGTCTAATCTGGCAGGTATTAAAACACCACACTCTCTCTTGGTCATTTGCCCAGCCCAGGGGAATGGGAGAGAGAATTAGGATAAAAAAATGTAAAATTCATGGATTGAGATAAACACAGGTTAATAGGACTAAAAAAGAAGGTATAATAATAACAACAATAAAATAAATAGAAGTTACAGGCCAAGTGATGCACAATGCAATTGCTCACGATCTTTTGACTGATGCCCAGCCAGATTCTGAGCAGTGGCCCCCAGCCAGCTTTCCCTCCCCATTTTATACACTAAGCACAACATAGTATGGTCTGGAATATCCTTTTGGCCAGCTGGGGTCAGCTGTCCCAGCTGTGTCCCCTCCCAGCTCCTTGTGCACCCCCAGACTCCTCTCTGGTGAGGTGGGGNTAACAACAATAAAATAATTAGAAGTTACAGGCCAAGTGATGCACAATGCAATTGCTCACGATCTTTTGACTGATGCCCAGCCAGATTCTGAGCAGTGGCCCCCAGCCAGCTTTCCCTCTCTATTTTATACACTAAGCACAACATAGTATGGTCTGGAATATCCTTTTGGCCAGCTGGGGTCAGCTGTCCCAGCTGTGTCCCCTCCCAGCTCCTTGTGCACCCCCAGACTCCTCTCTGGTGAGGTGGGGTGAGAAGCAGAAAAGTCTCTGACTGAATGCAATCACTAAAACATCCAAAAGTTTTCAATGCTATTCTCATCCTAAATTTAAAATGCAGCACTATACCTGCTACCAGGAAGAAAATTAACTCAATCTCAGCCAAAACCAGGACAGTGAGTAAAAACCAATTAGCATAATTCAATCCATCTGTATCTGCTGAACGCTCTTGTCATCTCCTCAAAGATTGAACAGTGCACTTCTTTTGCCTGACCTTTGCTCACTCTGACAATAATCTCTGAGAGTATTCCAGGAACATTTCTACACAAGACTTGCTAGGAATTGGGCAACTTTTAAAAGCTGGAAACATAAAAAAGCTGTCTAGGAAATATTACCTGCTAAAATGCAGATATTTTGCAGTTTGCATCATAATTGTTTGTGCTAATTGACAATAGCTCTTAAAAACAAAAGTAACCTAGGATAGACTTCAGTAATCAAGATGATTTTACCGTTATTAGGATGCATTGCAATGCTCACTGAAACAAAAAAAAGACTATTTTTATGCCTACAGATGAGATACTCTGTGTTATTGATAACATTTAAAAAAATAAAACAGCAATTTCCCAGTAGGAAATGGATCTGGGTTTGATTAAAAGCTCATATAGCCTCATATTCAGTCTGTAGAATTGACCACTGTGAATGGTGTAAGAAAAAGGGACAAGACTGGGACAAGGAAATTGCAATTTCTAGAATATTTTCCCAGCACCATGATAGGTGATTCAGAGGCCTCCTTAATGAGAAGACTTTTCTTCATATTTAATAGCCTGTGATAGATATTTGTCTCATTAATTTGTCTAATCCCTGTCAAAAAGTTCCTTATCTTAGAAATCCATTAATGATGACATTTATCTTCTCCAAGTTTCCATTTTTCCCTATTCACCTTCTCCGCGCCATATCTGGTTTTACAGACCTCTATTGCATTACTTTTTCTCTGTCCCTTCTTCCACTGCTTCCAGCTGTCCTCTTCTCAAACAAAAGGCTCTTGATCTTGTTGAACAGCTTCTTGATCTTGATCTTGGACATATTCACACAATCATAGAATGGTTTGTGTTGTAAGGGGCCTTAAAGATCATCTTGTTCCAAGCACCTCTCACATCCCCTCTAGCAGAGCCACATTCCGCTAGACCAGATTGCTCAAAGTTCCATCCAGCCTGGGTTCAGGGGTAGGGGATTCATAACTTCTCTGGGCAACATGTGCCTTACCACCCTCACAGTAAAGAATTTCTTCCTAATATCTGAGGAAAATCTGCCCTTTTTCAGCTTAAAGTCATTCCCCCTTGTCCTATCCCTGTTTGCCATTGCATCTTCTTCAATCGTTTTTCTCAACAAGATGGTTCAAACTTGGCTTTAGTATTTTTGTTTATGATTTTACTCTTTATAAAGAAATATGACTGTATTCTGCTGTACATACATCCACACAATTTCTTGTTGAGAGGGGTAGGAGTTTTATAGGAAAAACCCCAAGCCCTGAGATCTGTAGTCTGTGTGTACACAGTCTATCACAATTAGAGAACATAGCATAGCTATGCTTCTTTCACAACCTAGTTAATTCTAGATAGCTACATTTTCTGCATCTAAAATTTGTCAAAATAGAGAAAAATCTTTAGTTATAGTAGTGTAAATGCTGGTTAAATCCTTAAGGAATAAAAACTTCACTAGTAACTACTTCACTAGTAGCAGGACTCTGATCTCAGATTTCTATGTTTGCAGGTCATATTCTGCTGTAAGCAAGTAATTTCTCATATTAATCCAAATATACAGCTTATTGCTGAACAAGCTAAAGAAAAATGGAGGGTTCTTCTGGTTTTTATAATCTATGCTTCTCTCTCGCTGAAAACAATCCAGACATAAATAGATAATTAAAGGCATGACTGACTTATTCTTACTTTGCTAATGCATGTGTTTTTAAAATCCTGTTACATTAATTATATATTACATTAGCATCCATTCTTGCAATTAATGTTCTGTTATGTGAACAGAAAATAATTGGTGTTTACAGATTAATGGAGCCAGTTGTGCAGGTGCTTTTAGTCAAATTTGGAAATGGTCAGCAAAACTTTTTTTCACCTCTTTCTGATGGTTTTGACAGCATCAGATGTTACCAGTGTGGCTGAGATCCTTCTGATGTAGTTTTACAGAAGGAGACTCTAATGTGCTTAGCATGGGTCTTCAGGGGAAAACAATGCAGGAACTGATGAAGAAGGACACATTTTACTTGCTGTGAGTTATTACTCAGCATGAGAACCTGAGCTGAAGTTGTTGAGCACAGAAATAGGGGATTCTGGCAGTCATGAAGGCTCTTCGTGTAGTTTATTGATTGGCACAAGATCAACTCTACAGACTTAAAGACTGTACTTCATAAATCTGAGCCACCTTGGGCAAGCCCATGAGTGCAGGAGGTCCAAGTGCTAAAATAGCATTCACAGAAGGTGCCACCCTAAACTGGGAACTGTCTTATTCCCTTTCTCTTGTTGGACCCTTAAACTTACATCACATCTAAAAGTCAACAGGACCAGAGAGAGTTAACCTTGGCTGAGGGTCAAAGTCCCCCACAGCATCTCACTCTGTCCTCAATAGGATGGGGAAGGAAACAGGGTGGAAGAGCTTGTTGGCTGAGATAAGGACAAGGAAATCCCTTACCAGGGATTCCTGCTGTGGGCCTGAAGCCCCCCTGTCTCTCCTTGTCCTCCATCCCCCGTGTGGTCTGTCTGCTGCTCCTTCCTTGGCTTCCTCCTCCTCTGCCACTGCTGCCTTTGGCCTGTTCTGAAAAATATTTCTCCCTCAGACATCACCAGCTTGGTTGGCAGGGATGTTCCCTGAATTTGGGCCACATGCAAAGAACCTTATGAGAGACATCACACAGTATATAAGAAGCCATAGCATCTTACATGAAACTTAAGGACTTAAAGTTCTTTTCCTGATTTGAAGAGTTATGACTCAGAAAGTTATGGAAATATGTGTAGTCTCACATGGAGTTAGAGAGACATTCTGGTAAGAGATTTGCCATATGTCTTCAGGTCTCCTGTAAATGGCTGTGGTTCTATTCATAGGTATTATGCACAAGCCCTGAAGAAAGATGGCTGGAAAAAGGGCTTTGACAACAGGAATATATCTTTGTTAATAAGCTCCTTTGGAAATCTGAACAATCTTCCAGGATATCTTCTGTTCTCATTTCCCTTTTCTTATATTAATTAATTTTCTGATCACCACTGATGGATATGTTTCAAGTGAGCCATAGTATGTCAAATTGATTTATAGAATAAAATGTGTATTTACTATTCCTGGATCCTTCTCCAATTAATATTTTAAAAGTGTGCTATTTATATAGTCAGGGAGGCAATTTGTCAGGACAGTTGCTATTACCTCTTCTACCTCTTATCCATAGTATTTCTTACAGTAAAATTCCAAAAGGTGCATAAGAGCTCTTACAGGCCACCCATATCACACCCATTGCTTCCATATTTGTAGACAGAACTGAATTTTAATTTAGATTTTAATTTCATCTTAAAAGAATGTATATTAACTCGAGTTAGCTTTGGGTTTATATCACCAGTTAGATTTGGGTTTATATTATCCTTCTGTTAATGCATGAGTCCCTCAAAAATACAGAAAGATTCAACTGGTTTGAAGGCAATGACTCCACCCCTTTGAGCTTCCACACATGAATTTGTATCCCTGAAATACAAGAGCAGCCTCATTAGGTCAAAACATCCACGGGATGAAAATAGGGATGAACAGGGAACTACCCTTTCTTAACCATTGTAAAAGTACATACTACACATTTGCTGAAACTGATCTAAAAAGAATACGGTTCCAAGGTTTTGTCTGGGATAAACCTCACGTTCTTCAAGTTTAAAAACAAACTAACTCTAGTGAAAAAAATAGGAATATATTTAGAAAATCTTATCAAAATACTGTTTGAAAGATGTGTTTCTTCACTTTTATGGTGCATGATGGGTTTACATTTTGTCTCCTAATTTCACCCTTTTAATGAAACAAGCAGGGAAAGACAAAAGCTAAATGAACTGATCCACCTCATCTGAACAACTGAACCACTGTGATATATACACTGACTAAAAATGTTGACAACTGAGATGAGATATGTGGAGGCTCTTTTAGGAGTTATTACCCAGCCCATCCTGGTCTTTGAAGAAAGGTTGTTGCCTTGACAGCAGGACCGGCAGATCTGAGCAAGTACCAAGTCCTCAATTCCTGTGTTCCATTCACTTAGAAGCACTAGACAATATCCCAGGCTTTGTAAGAGGTACAGGTTCAATGTGTGTTGTAACAAAGTGAAAAAAGTAAAATATTAAATGTTTGGGTGAGTTATATGGCACAGAGTTAGACACTGATGTTAGTCAAATACTTGTTTTCTTCCTGCTAGACTATATTGAGGTTATTATCTCTTGATGGGTGGCAGGATGACTGAACATCATGGAATGAAGAATTGTACTGAAACATCTGCTTTTCAGATTTTCAATTAATATGAAGAGTCATTAGCAGTGCAGTTCTCAAAAAGATGCAGCAGAAGGTCAGAAGTTTTCCTGATGTAATGGTATTTCATTGCCATTAACCCAGTCAATGAAATAAAACAACTGACTTTTCATTTAGCAGTAACCAGGACTCAGGGAGTCTGGCTAATGGGACATGAAGATATCACTAAGTCAATGGTTTTATTTAGCCTAAGTCTTCAGTCCAAGTGCAGTTACCTGGCAGTGGCTGCTGTGAAAGGAACTGCTGATTTCAGAGGAACACAGATTCCCGGTTATTTTTGTCTTCACACCTAGTGGCAGATTTACTAAGCAGTTTTCTTTTTTACTACAATTTATGCAGGAAAATTATGGGTAACATCTCACCTTGCATCAGTGTGTAGAGAACTTGAAGATCAGATCTGGAAAAAAACAGTAAATAGCTGCCAAGTTTCTCAGGTTGCCAAGTTTCTTTAAATCCCATGTGATTCATGAGCAAGAGTCAATTGGACTTTCCAAAACACAGAGATAAGTCCTATTGGAGAACTTATACCAAAAGTCAGCCATTTAAGGTTACCTCTAACATCATCCAAATTCAGAAATTACTATTCCACAGTCAGATCCCTTTTCCTAGCTTTGAAGGAATTAAAATGAAAAAAAAAAGTTTGAAGAGTGAAAAACATAACTATGAATTGTTCTTGATTGAAAAGTTAACCCCATCCCTCTGTTACTATTTCATAGCAAATGTACTGTATGAGTGCAAAGAAGAGACAAGAGAAGCAGAACACACTAACAACTGCAATCCCAAAGTATTTGAAGTAATGCTCACAAGATAATATGTTTCAGTGCTTTTTTTTTGTTAATCACTGCAGAAGATTCTTAACTTTTCATAAATTTTTTGGGAAAAATAAGGTTATATCTCTTCTCAGGGATGCTCAATTTCTTCATTTTTACTCCAGGATGAATTAAGGTAATCCAGTGTAAAAAATATTAAAAATACATTAAGACTATAAGGAGTCTTGAGTTGATTTAAAGCAGAATTTAGCATGATATTAGTTTATATTCCAAAGAACATTTACACTAAAGGCATTATTAGGTTTCTCCTTAAATTTAGTAGTAGAAAAATTTGAGCTACCAAAAAGAAAGTTACTTTTTGCTCTTTTTACTCTAGATATACTTCTTGGCAGTAAAGATGTGTGACATCCACAGATATGGAGTGGAAAAATAAGCAGCAGGAAAAAAAAAAGCACAGGAAGAACTCTCTGCCTTGTGCTGAGGCCACTGAACTATATGGCAGATTTTGAGTATAAGTCTTGCTTCTCCAGTTTTACACAGTTCACACAAAATAGATCTTGGGCCAGAAAGCAGATGTCATTTTTGGATTCAAGGCCAAAACTCAGATTGATTGTCCCAGCTAATGAGTCACCTAGAAAGTTGAATGCATTTTCATGACAGCTTTTTGTAACATGTCTCCACATAAACCTCAGGAGTTTTCAGAATCCTTGCAGAATATACCAAGGTACCTTGACTCCCATGGGACTAAGACAGGAGCAAGTCTATCCAGTCATTAACAAAAGGGCTCTAGACTTGTTCATAGCTGTGCTTTCCAGACACAGAAGAATATTTCCAGCTAAGCAAGAAGAGACTTTAAGAAATTATTTTAGATTGCTAAAGTTGGGTTTAGATCCCAGTTGCACCAGGGTATAAATGGTACTTTTAGCTGATAAAAGTAAGAAGATTCTAAAAATTAGGATTGTGTTCTGGCTCCAGGGGCTTTCTGTCCTGACTAATATCCCAGCACTACAGCAAAACGATATGGGAATGCCAGCCATCCACTTCCTTTCCCCTCTATCCTCTTTCCTGATATGATTTTCACACTAGTGAAGCCCAGACACAGGGGATGATCTGCAGGTCTGCCAGCCAAATTATGGGGAGACTCGGATTTCTATGACAAACTGCAGGTTTTAAAGTTGTCCAAAAATCTTCATTTCTGTGTTCTCTGTCCTAGCATCGCTGAGTGATTCAGACAAATCACAGAGTTCTAAGGCTGAATCATCGGGGCACTGAAATCTACAGTTCATATTCAGGTGGAGTATTGGCAAGTGACCAAAATGAGAGAAATTTAGTGCTGTTATTCTGTGCATCGCTGTATTTACTCTGTCGCTCCCTGCACTAGGCATTTTCTGTAAATTGAATTGAGGAGAAGTAAAACAAATACAGTCAAGATACCATCAATCCCTTAGAAGATTTTGACTATAAAGAGCAATGTTTGCACTTTAAATAGGAGATACCAAAACTCATTTCCCTTCCTGTTATCTATATGCAGGTGGTCCTGTCTTTTTTAAGTGAGAACAAGATAAACAATGAAAAGCAATTTCAAGAAAGGTCTTTTAACTGTGAAAATTAAATAAAAAACCCAGTTATATTCTGTGTTATGTTTTGTCATATTGCTGAACTGTGGCAGCCACTATGCAGAAGAGCATTGCAAAAGGGGAATGGTGTCTCATATTGAAGTGTTATTTCCTCTTTTTTTTAAATTTTATTCATGCCCTGTGATGACAAGAAGCACACAGGTGACAGTGATGGGCCTGTAGGAAAATCAAAATAAATTTACAAAACAAGCAAAGGCAAATAGTTGGGCCAGTTATAGTAAACTTTTTTTTTTTTTTTTTTTTTTTAATGCTAGATCCTGAATTGATGCTTTGGTTGATTTGACTTCTTTTGGTTAATAATTCCCTATCCATTTTTTCTTGATCTAACAAATAACTCAATGCATGATGGACTCTTTGCTTCCCAGAGTTGAAAAATATGGTCCAGATCCAGGAAAGAATTCCTGCAGCTGATTCTGTGTCCTATCTCATCCTCAGGAGGGAAGAACTATCATACCAGTATCAGTTTAAGCATATACTTTTACCCTTCCAAAGGACTTGACCACTTGGAAATAGAACTGGAATGTATATGAAAGAAGAACATTTCACACACT
>WAAE01024037.1:0-15419 GCA_013400495.1 Nicator chloris
GGCTCTTTACCTATAACAAGAGTATTTCAAGAAAGTAACTTTTGGTCTGTTTTTTCACTCGTCTTGAGGCATTGCCTGTTAGTTACTTCTATTAGCACTCTGCATTCACTTGTATCTATGGTGTGCAACAGCCTGAGCCCAGAGAAGATGAAAATCACAACCTGCTCAAGAAGAAAATTATACACTGAAGTTTGGCTCTACCAACACAGCAGAAATTTCCACAATGGTAAATCTTGCCTGCAGTTTTTGAAAATCTGACTCACAGATACCTCTCCCACCTTAATTGTTATGCAATCTGACCACCAAATCTCTAGCTTGAATTCTGTCTTGATGCTGATGTACTGTAGTGTTCTCAGTGTTGAGACAGAAGATGAAGATAAAACCTCATCTCAGAAAGGCAGATCCCTGGAAAAGGGAGGCTGTAGGTACCTTCATCAGCAAAATCTGAAATAAGCAGCCCGCAAGAAAAGAGACTAGAGCTCTAAGACTGAAAAGGATTTGCACTCTGGAGCAGACAAGAACACATGGCATCTTACTATGTTTAGGACAAAAGATGTGCTCAGCATGTGTTTCAGATACTTAATACACAGGAACAAACTATTTTAAGGAAAAACATTGTAGCTATTTTCTATACTTAGAACCTAGTCAGAGTGCACTGAAGATAAAGAAAATAAGTTCATGAACTTTGGAGGCCTTTGGATCGTGCTCTTTCAGGATAGCAAACATCAAAGCAACAGCTCACGTTGTGTTTTAACTGTGCCCAATGCCAAGGACTTCTTCCCTTTTAAGATTTTTTGGGGTTTTTTTTCCTTTTAAAATAAAGTCATAGAGGGCATCCTTGGAATGAATTTCCCCTTTTCTAAAACCAGACAGTCTACTACATAACCTAAAAGACATTTTCAGAGTCTGTAATAGGTTTCACATGTGCTGAGATGCCAGGAAGGTTATAAAGAAAGCTGCAGTGTAGGGAAGTCTTGAGGTGGGTTGATGTGTAGAGCCAGCAAGAACACAGTCCAATGTTATTCCTCCTGAATCAAAGCAGTGTTTCATTTTCACATCTTGACCTAACATCTTCTCAACCAAGAGAGGAGGAGTGGGATATAAATAATTAAAAACTTCTGCCTTTACTACCACTCAAAGTGTAAGGGAAAAGCCATTGAACATGTCTCCAAATGACAAGTGTGTTTTTCCCAAGCTCCCTCATATCCTCAAAGCAACAATATTCAGGAAAGTCCTGAGACAACACCTCAGAAGGATTTTGCCTAAAGTTGCAATGGTTAATTGTGCTAGCATATAGGTCTGAAAAAATTCCTTCCCAAACAAAGCAACATTTCATGTCAGGTTTTTGTAATATTTATAGTATGTTCCCTACACATAGAGTTGTCACTCTGGACACTATCAAAATAAGCTTTTTAGGGAATTCTGGTAACCACATTAAATAAAGGCAGTGGAAGGTATATTTTGTTGTGATGAATTTAATTTTGCTGGTTAAGCACTGCCATGTGATCAGTTCAAGGAAATTGCAATTGTCCAAAGAGGTATTTTTGGGTTATTTAACTTTGAAAACACTACTAAATTCACATGTATTTTTTCTCCATCTTGACATAAATGCACACCCACGTACGACAAGATACATCAGCAAGGCACATTTATAAAAAAGCCAGCTAGACATATTGGACTGCATCAACAAGGATTCCAGTGAAAACAAAATAAAAATCGAGTTCACGTCTATTTTTTGCCTGTGTCCAGATATTTCATGAGTTGGACAAAATGACAGTTCGTAGCCCTTATCAAACCCATACTTTGCTTGATATCAAAGAGAATTGCCTTATGCAACAAGAATATTTCAGGAAAACCTCGACAGTTTCATGGAGGAACAAAAAAAAATTGTAAGCCACTTGCATCCATCCTCACGCAGAAAACACATACCTATAGCTTGTTATGATGACAGTATCTAAAACATAAAACTAAATATTAACTCAGAATGAATTGGGCCTGAAATGAAACTTGCAGCAGGCAACTTAGGTCTCAGTCTTGCTCCATAAGGTTTCAAGGTTTGCTAGGAGACTATATAGGTACCTGTTAAAATTTACATGCATTGCATCTGTTGTCTGTGGGAGTAGAAAATAAATGTTTCAAGTCACTTGGTTACCTCTGAGAGGCTTTTGTTGAGAAATTGCCCATGCATTTATGATCAGTTTATAGTAGCATGGGAAAATGTAGAGATAATTCAGCTGGCAAATCAGGAAAGAGAAAGCCTTGGACAAAACAGTTTTGCCTGCTCAGTGTAAATTAAGAAACAGTTAATTTAGTATATGGCATAACACAGGATGCAGCATTTCTAGCTTGGTGCTGGTGAAACATTTCTACTAATTAGAAAAATCACACTTTCTAATTACAATTAATGTAAATAAAATGCACACGTATCACTTTGCAGAAGGAAAACGTCTTGGGTAAAATTCTGAAGAATCCTGTACAGAAATTGTTCTTAGTGTCATTCTGTTTATGAAGCCTTGGTTTACCAACCTCACTAGATGAAGAACACGTTTGACCAGAAATTGCATAGTTTCTTCCCTGAACATGATGTTAAAACTAAAAGGGTTTTGGTTTTTTTTTATTTAAAAAAAAAAAAAAAAATTAAAAGTAGGACACGATTTTGTTACAAGACCTTGCAGTTCATCAGGCAGGACAGGGAACATGTCACTAAAGTCATCCCACGAGAAAAACTACATGCTCTGACACAAGGAATGTAACAGATCATTTGAATTGCAAAGAATTAGTGTTTTAATCTCTAAATTACACACATATTCATAGTCATAGGATTAGAGCTTCTTTCTAAGGATGGTGTTCGTTTTCCTGTTATTAATAGAACTAATATTAATATTAATATTAATAGTGTTCGCAGGCTGCTGTTCAGGATTAGGGCTTTGTTACATCAGATGCTACAAACACGCACGCAGTGATAATGGTCCCTCAGTTCAAATTAAGCTTCTTCAACCCTCAACTTGTATTGTTTTTCTTGTAATTCAGCCTGTTCCTCAAGACAGAAATAATTTTTAGGAAATCAGAGTTGCAGTCTTATCTAAAGATGTATCAGTAAAAGTTTTCCACACATTAATATCTAATTAAGGCCAGATCTACCACACCATAGAGCCCACTACTGAGAATCTTTACTTCAGACTGGGTTAATGCCAGAAATTGCTTAAGACTGGTTTATACTTAACATTTTTGCTAACTATACCTCTTAGCTATTTCATTAGGTAAATTTTTAACCTAACTCCATATTTAGTTTTCATCGTTCTTTTCCCAATTTCACTCTGTCCATCAGAATAAACCACTTGAATGTTATAAAAATACAACCACAGTTTTGATTAGGAAGTTTGTTTAAATACAAGACCAAAGCATAATCATTGCTGGTAAAGTAAATGTTGTGGCCTATTCATAAAACAAACAGAGAAATTGAGCTAAGTTTTATATTCTTTCGAGCCAGAAAGAAAAATGTATACTTCTTTCCATTTTTTTCCAACAAGTGTGAATATTCTCCCACAGTGGCGAGTGCAGGCATGGAGAAGCTGGTACTTGCAGCTGGAATACCTACATGCCTAAAGATGTTGCTGCCAGAACAACAGTTTCTTTTCTCAGATAGCCATGAGAAGATGGAGCAGATTCGATCCCGACACCCACTGCTGACTAACTCTCCCAGCATAATTTAAAAGTTCAGATTAAAGCTTTTTACTTTTAAAATTAAATGGCTGCAGGACCAATAATTATGATGGGAGGAACCAGGCATGGTGTGTTGAAAATCCAAATGCTACAGAAAAAGGCCTGCAGGTGGTTGAATGATTTTGGAAGGCCTGTTGTACTAACCACTGGAGCTGGGAGGAGGCTGCAAGCACTCAGGTCTGTCAGAACTGTTTTCTGAGTTTCATGGATCCAGTAAGGTAAGTAAACGGGAGAAGGAACCAAGAGAAGAGGTAGAGCTAGAAATGGTACAGGAAGGCTCTGTATATCTGCCACCCTCTCAGATGCCCTTCAGACAGCAGTCCACAGGAGGCAGCTGCCTTCAAAGCCTTGCAAACCATTTAGAAAAAGCTCTCACTGCAACCCTGAGCCTTCTCTTTCCTTTGTGTACTTTCAGTACGCTCAGCTTAAAAAGTAAATGGCTCCAAATAATGGCCTGGAGTTGGGTAAAGTTCTAGAAAAAATGCTGGTAAAATAATGCACAGTACTGAGCAAATGTTCAAACAGAAGCATAAAATCAGGAAATGCTCTGTTTGTAGTCAAGCATTACAAAATCCACTTAATATGGTTGTTGTGGTAAGGCAAACTTTGGTGTCTGAGAAGACAGTAATGAAAGCTAAAATTTTACATACAAACTAATTAGCTAACATGGGAGTAATAAATTCCAGAGTTTCAGAGACTCTTATAATGAGCTAAGGCTTAGACACACTTTGTTCTATTGTGTGATCAATACAAGCACAAGCACTGTTTCAAAAATCACAGCAGTGTTTATGTACTTTGAATTCTCATTGTCAACATTTCAAAAGGAACTAATTCTGCAGTAATGAGCAAACAACCTGAAAAGTTTCTTGTAAATTAGGTTTGGTTTAATCTGGAGGAGTTCAAAGAAAGTAGCTATGACTAATGAGGATGTAGTGTATTTAATGGTGGTTTAAAGATTTGAATTATAAAAATATTTTCTTAGTTCCACGTCCAGATTTTGGGAAACGTTGCAGCAGCAACTTTCTACAACCATTAAGAGAAAATCTCAAGGACGGAATCTGCCTCCCCAGGCCATGCTAAGCAAAAAGCTAACACACATCAGTTAATTCTGAGCACGGGCTGAGTTTCTGCAGCTCTTGAGGAGCCCTTGTGAAGAGCTGAAGGTGACCCCATTAGGCCAAACACTTTGCAAATGCATGAAAAGGAACTTTCTTGACCTGTGACAAGCAGGCTTCAAGTATGGGGGAATATACAGATCATATGAGAAAATATTTTCCCCAGAAGAGAGTGGTTTCAGTACACCGAGAATCGAACCACTGGTGAAACCACCAGAGCACTGAGTGAGAACTGCAGTGTCCCAGTCTGTTCAAGAAAAGTTTTATAATGCTTAATGAAAGCAGCAAGACATGGAAGCCAAATGGAGATGTGTGAGGCCAGGACAGCAGTGCACAGCACAGTCAAGGAGCTGATACATGAGACAGAGAAGAGCAGAACAGTCTGAAGGGAGAAGCACACACATTAGTCAATTGTAGTTAGGTTTGACTTGTGACTAAAAAGTGTCCAAAGAAATAACTGTGAGTAGTAAAGGGGAGCTGGAAATTACTTGTTCAAGTGCAGGTGAGGAAAGCAAAGGGAAGCAGCCCAGAGATCTCCATCCCTGTGTATGTCAGAAAGTGAGAGAAGAGAGTTGTAGGAGAAGTCGTCAGCAAAAGGATTAGACAAGGGAGAGGACAGGCAGTCTGTCAACTTTCTCTTTGAGGAAAGCTACAAGATCCCATCCAGCAGAAGAGATAGAAACAGAAAAGGAGGATGTAAAAGAAGTGACAAAACACAGTAGAAAACAGCAGACTACTACTAATCAAAGGTGGCTGAGGCTGAGGCTGCTCCCGGGTGCCCCTCTCCCTGACTGAGGGCAGCCAGGCAGGGCTCGGTCAGGGACCAGCCCACCACTTCCTGCCCACCTGACCTGCTCAATAGACAACCTTGGTTTTGCCAGTCTGGACAGCAGTCAGAAGGACTTAGTGACTTCCTAAATTTTGTTCTCCTTCAAACTCCTCTGTAGTCTGCACTCTCTCCAGTGAGGAATGCAGTGACTCTGGGTCTCTCACACACTGTCTGACATAGCAGCTTCACTCCAGTGATCCCATGAGGCCACAGACGAAGGAGTAACTAACTCCATGATTTGGAGTCAGGTGTCTCAATTCCATCAGCTTCAGGCATCCATGGTCTAAGTACCTTAAAATATAGGCTTAAAGCCTCAGATATCTCCTGCAAAGGTAGCCTAAACTGGTCACAGTGCATCAAATAAAATCCCAGTCCTAAAGACATTCTAGCTTAGTCATTGGCCAAAAGTCTTATGCCACTAGTTATGAAAAACACAGCTGATTGACCATTATAAAATAATTTAAATTGATCTTTGATGCTATATTTGGAGATTTAAAATATGCCCTTTTATCAGAATCAGGATCAGAATATATGTTGTTTTAAAAGAGTAGGGAAAAGGTATTAAAGTGTGTTCTGGAAGTCTGTTACATAGTTTGGAAGCAGAAGAGACTAACTCATGGGGCTGTGTATTATTACTCCCTGGATTATTATCATGGCAAAAAGCACATTTCTCCCTGGAAGGAGTGAGATAAATTCCAGCACCCTTCCTTTAGCAAAAGTGTAGCCCTCCATCACTCCTGGAGCAATCACTCCTTAGTCAAAGACCTGCAAATAAGAACAACAGTTACCATGGGGTGAGTTGAGGTGAATTTTCACTATACCCGTTGCAGTTCTGAGGTGGGACTGTATGGAGAACGTGAACCTAGGCCTAGATTACCAATTTGTTTTACACTATAGGTAAACCCTTGGATAAAGATGTGTCGAGGAAGTTTTGTCTAGAAAACACTTTAAATGCAAAGCCAACCTGATTCTTATCAGGTATCTTCTTAAACAGTTTTTAAAGGATACTATTCTTTAAGTTTTAAAGTGTGTCCTGTGAAGTACTAAGCACTGTTAGTTTTCATGGTCATCAATTATTTCTTCCAGTAGAGAAATTCAGGACACTTTCCTCTCCAAGGAACGTTAAGGTCAATGAGCAGCAGGGGACACGTGAAGAGAGAGACAAATACACGCAGAACTGCCACTGCTGATCTAGGGAACCAGGTACAGGCAGTAGAAATCCAACTATTTAAGTAGTCATTGTTAAGAAACCTGCTGTAGTACCCCATTTCTTATAATATTAGTGTTAAACTTTGTGAAAATATATGGATTTCACTTGACACTGCTAACCCTATGAATGCTGTGTAAAATATTTAACCATCTATTAGAGCCTCCAAGGCTTCCACAGTCAGCTGAGGACTTCTGTGCTTTCCATTCATAGCATATGAATAATGCATATAACCTTAACATCTCCAAAATCTTGTTAGCCTTCCTATAATGGGCCTTCTTATTATCAGCACCAAAGTTTCCATGGGTTTTATGTGTAATGAAAGTAACAATGCAGTGTGAAACACACACCGGCCTGCTAAAATCGATAATCACTTAAATTTGTGCAAGTGAAGCCTGTACATCTAGAAGGAAAAGAATCTTCCTGCCAGTTTAAGAGAATGCCTTAGGAGCTCTGTAATTGTAAAAAAATGGCCATTTTTCTTCATCTTCTCCCTTCTAAATAAATTCATTTTTTAGTCTGTACAATGATTATTGCAAAACTAGTGCTGGGAATGCCTTGTTGGGTTTTAAGCAGCAGAAGTTACCATTATGTGTCTCCAGAAGAAGGCATAAGTGATCAAAACCCTGGCCTGAAGCTAGATTGTATGCACATAGAAATGGATCTATAAGATACTCACTGTATTTTTATTTTCTGTCTTAAACTGGAAGTCAAATTAGTCAAATGTGAGCAAATTAAGAAGCCAGAGTAATGGATTCTGCTTTCTGCTTGGCACTGATTCACAGTGGAATACCACCAGATATGCCTGATACCACATTCAGCCATTTCTTCTGCAAAACAGGCCTTTAACCCCTCACATATGTGCTTAGTAGTCTAGACCTGGGTAAGTATTATAGCCATGATAATATTTTTTTTCTTCAAAATCTTCATGAAGATTTGTTGAAGTTCAATGCTGGCATGGATGAGAATTACCCTCGGAAAATGAAGTAGTGTTTGAATTTCAACCAGTTGAATGCACACATTTAGACATGCTCAGCTAGTGACTTCTAGTCCTTGTCAGCTCTATCAGTGAATAAAAAAATATTCTGTAAGAAATGATCAGGACACAAAAGAATGGAAAGCACTTTGAGAAAATAATTTCCATCAAGAAAATACAAACAAATTATTTCTGCACTCAAGTGATCTGTCAATAAAATATAATCTTGTAGAAACCTTGTTTTGAGCACTGACAGTGCAGTACAGCTTATTTTCATTAAAGTCACTGAGGTTTCTCATGGGTGGACCACAAAACTACTACTGGGCTATTTAAAGCCCCTTGAAAGTAGCTGAGGATTGCTCTTTGGGGCATTGGAAGCATCTGCTGATGGTGTTCTTAGAAGAGAGAAGATTCGTTCAACTTTCAATTTATAAATCATACTTATATGGAAAAAGTCTATCAGCCTTTAGAACACATTCTCATATTGACATATGGTTGTATTTCTTTGAGCAGTTTCCCTCCTATTTGTCAAAATAATTCACAGAATCCAACAAATTGCTTTTTGTTATATATTTGTCATTGATGTGAGTTCTAGGATAGCATTAGGAAACACAGAACATTGCACAAAGGCTTGATTTATCTTTAATATATTATGTATCCATTAGTTAGATAATTTGAGTTACTATCAATATAATATTATTCCATTACTCAGCGAGGGAGCTATCAGGAACATATGAGCAGATTGCTGAATTTTTCTTTGGCATTTCTAGTATTTAGCATAATTATTCAAAAAAATACTACAGAGGACAAGCAAATAGATTCCTGTCACTCAAGGCAGGGAGAAAATAGAGAAGATGCTTCTCTAGTAATACATTAAAGTACAGATAAATGAACACAAGCCTTTGAAGCATTGACACTATATATATATATATATGCCCAAACTTCCCAGAAATTGATCTGTGTGAGATTCATGGCAGAGAGTCACGATAGGAATTTTGTTGATATAATGTTTGAAGAACTCTAGTTTTGATCTGGTTTAATTTCTGTTGATTAAATTATAAAATCATTTATGTTTCAACACTTTGTATGCAAATTATGACCAAAATTTTGATATTTCTTGCTTTGACAAAGTGTATCATGTCACAATTAGACTCTCAGACTAGCCAATGTTTGCTGTACAGGAAGGCAATATTGAGAAGAGCATAATTTGTAGCAAATTTAGAAATGTTTATGCATGTGCCTAATTTTTTGCCACAAGTGGCCCTGCTGAGGTCAATGAACCTATTCTCAGCAGCAAAGTTAAACATGTACAAAATGCACAAAAATGTAAGTGGTAACAGGGATCCAGGCTGCATTTAGATTCAGACAAGAATTGAAGGGGGCTTGGGATGAGATTAGAACACAGGTGTCAAAAAGTATCATGTTCCCTAGTCAGAAATAGTTTTGGAATTGCATTTCTGAATTTCAACTCAGAAATGTATTTGCAACACTGAGTACATCCTTTGTGTTGTCTCAACATCCTCAAGGAAAACATTTAGCAAGGCTGTTATTTATAACATGACTTTTAAAAACACAGAGGGGAAAGTGATGGAAGGGTTCATTCCATCATACAAGAAGGAAGAATTTCTAAAGCATTCTCTGATCTGGAGATAGATTCCCCCTGATTTTAGGGGCAGGAGAAGATGATTTGGCTTTCATAAAGCTAGAAAATCTGTGACTTGTCCTAGTGGAAGCTGAAAGAAGAGGAGCAGGCTCTTGTGCAGAAGTCCTCTGACTCTACGCCTTCAACAAAGCACTGCAGCACATTAATGCCTCAGTGTGGGATCCTATCTATTTATTACATAACTAAGAAAGTGCAAGCACATGAAGAACAAATTTCAAGCCCTAAATTATGCTTAGAGACCTTAAATTAGCAAAATCAAACTTGAATATAGCTCCAGATATGGAACGACTGGTTTATCATTCTCAACAGCTCATTTATCATTGTAGCTTGCATCAGAGCAACTCCACTGAAATAAATCAGTAAGACCAGTGCATATCAAAAGGCAATCAGAAGTGACCTACCACCCCCTTCTGCCATGCCCACCTGCAAAATTAGACCAATGGTTGTATTAGTGGAACACATCTAGGTGGATGTAATCTCTTACGATTCATAATAACACGGAGACATTCACCAAAAAATTCAAGATAGATACTTTATTCTCTTGAAAAAATCCAATCTTCATTCTTCCCATAAAATATTACGGTAGTTGAAAGTCTTGGCAAAAGTAATGGTACCTGATGAAAACTAAATTTAAGAACTTAGGAAGTTTTTTAGTACAGGAAGAAATTAGTCTTATTCTCCTCCAGAGAATTCAGCATTTTTGGATAGAATTAAATTTAAAAATTGATAGACAGAAGAAAGAGACAAATCAGGGACCTACAGCCCTGCTTAAGATAAGTGTTTACTTATTCATCAGTGAGCTTTCCTGTTTAATGAAGAATTATATCAGCCAGTTCATCTTGTTCATGTGGAACTACAGAAAAATAGAGATGGAATGGACTGGAATGGAGTAGAAAGGATAGTGTAATCCCTCCTCCTGCTCTGTAGTACAAAAAGCTACACCAACATCATTCATGACAAAAATAAGCACCCTTTTCTTAAAATCACCTTCTGCTGAAAACCTTTGAGCAGTGTCGCTTGCATACGGTGTAGGGAGGAAAGTGGGGAATTCATGAAAAGGCATCAAGAAGACCCCAAAGAAGTGAGCAGCAGAATTTTTCACTTGAAAGTAAGAATGGGTTGTGACCCTTGGTTGTAACCTCTCATGAGAATAAAGAGGCTGATTACAAACATTATGGCAATTCTCCCAGGGAAGGCACGAATATTTTCAATGCAAAGCATTGCATGAAAGCAAATGATCCAGAAAGAACTCAAATTTCCAAAAATTTGGAGGGGCACTGGTTTTGCATATCTATTTTCTATGCAGATTTCTAGCCATTCTTTCCTCTTAATTGTAATACACATAATACTTGCTTCAGTTTAACCTGATGCTTTTTATTCCAACCAAGTTCTCAGTCTTTTCTGATGAGAATTCTCACTGCTGGGTTCATTTTGATTTGACTTCATGTTTCACGACCACAGACATACAGCATACATGCTCCTGTTTCTTGTACAGCTATTAATTTAAGTGAGCATGTATTTTCTTGAATGAGTTGTATGAATATGTAATAAAACTATTTCAGTACATATAAGACATCTACTACTTTTCTCCCACTCAAAGAGTATATTTTCTTGTCCTAGAAGTCCAATATGATTTGTTCTTGAAAAATCTTTTTTTCTCATTCTCTGCTAATTTTTACACATGTTTTGCTTATTTATTCCAGAATTTTCAGGATATTTAGCTGACCAGAGCCAAAGCTCTGGCTCTTCTTTTTCAAATTCTTCAGAGGTTAATATGTCTAGACTTTCCCTCCTTTCACAAACATATCCAGGAGCCATGGTTCTTCATATCACCAACTCTCTGTCATGAAATAGCCTTTACCTGCTCTCAGGCTCTTGTAACTCATCTGAGAGCTGCTGAACAACTTGAAAATATCTTACAGAAACTAACCCAAGCACCTGAACTTTTTTCTCCAAAATCTAGCCTGGCTTTGTACTCCTTTAACTACCAAGCTATTTCTATAAGTTGACTGTTTATAGTTAGTCTTTCAAAAAGGTATCAACCACTTCAGACTTCTTTCCTCCACTCATTAATATCATTCATCCATTGTTGAATAGCTAGAAAAAGTATTTTGTCTTTCTGTTAATACTTCAGATACTAAAAAATGAATTCCTTTTAGCTTTTCTTAGCCTTTCTCTTGGCATACCCTTTCATAACCTTCCATTTTTCCTTTGCATACTACAACCACTTACTTTTTAAATTCAGCTTTCAAATCTGATGTTGCTTCTGATTCATCTGCACTTTTTCCCCGGGAGGCCGTTGCAGAGCTGTTGGTACAGTTAGATTAGTTTTCTATTACTTTTCCTTTGCTACTCTCACTGGGACAGTTTGCATTTGCAGTTCTGGTGTTACTACTTTCTGGAGCAATCAGTTTCCCAGAATCTGGTCTATCCAGCAGCTTCACTCATGAAGAACACAAGCTGAAAGTCATCATAGTTATTTTGATACTTTAAAATTTCTCCATCCTCTTCTCACTTGACACATATAAGACCACATCCAGAAGTGGAGGAAAAGCAAGGTTATTTTACTTCTGATTCTGGATGGGGAAATGTTTCCTAATTGTATTCATGAATGGGGAGAAATATTTTAATTCTTTTCAATATTCTAAAAACAGATAAGCATGGAAGCATTTTCAACATCAAAAGAAAATGAATCACATTGTGAATATTTGCCTAAAACTACTGAAGTTTCGGCACTGAAAAGTTTATAGTATTTCAACCAAATTGAATATTGCTGTCAATAATAATGCTTTATGTAAGTATGAGATAAGAGCTCATTTTGGTAAATGTGTCATCTCACAAATTGCTCGTAAATTTTAAACTTTTCAGGTATCTGAAATGTGCATGAAAAATTGATCCTCAAGAACATGTGGAAGCAAAACTGATTTTTATGCTAGTGCAATGATAATGGTAGAAGTTCTGACACATCTAGCACTTTTGGAGGTTTAGGTCTTTTAAAAAAACATGCTAACATACAAGATTTTATATTTACTTTTCTGTTCATTGAGAGACAGAGATTGAATGACACCACAAGTGTTAGGTGTGGTGACTCAAGCACAGAGTATTTTATTCATAGCATACCTAGATTCTCTGATGACAATGCTAAAAAGATCTATTTTTCTCTTTTTCTTTTTTTTTGACAACCCTTTTTTTCACAGTCTCTTGTGAAATTAACATTTTTTTTTGCCAACACTGTAAAACCTTGGACTAGTAGTCTATTCACAAAGCTCCATTTTTTTAATGGATTGTAAAAATTCTCCTAGCACCAGCTGATGTACTCCACTTAAGGGAAAACTGTTGATAGTTTGTATTGCTCAGAGTACCACAGATATAAGCAAAGTATGCTTTTACAAGACTTCAAACAAACAAAACCCAAAAAAGAATGAAGTTTCTAAATATTCCAAACAGTCTTCAGAATATCTGTTTATGTTCCAGTGTGACATGCATGACTCTGGGATGTCACATATGCCATATATGGATTTTCTATTGTCTCTTAATAGCAGAGAAACAAAATAAACTAATATCCTTCTTAGATTTCCATCAAGGGGTAGGAGGAAGAATTTAAGAAATAGAGAGTTATTTTTCTCCAGAGATGCTCAACTATATTACACCAGGTCATAATTAAATCAGTCGAGAGTGATATCTCTGGAACACCCATTTTATGTCAGACTGGTATTAATCATCTCCAAGGTGATCCCAGTTTCTATGGGAACAATGATATTTGTTTGTCTTCCTAGCACTGGCTGGTCTCCCAAGTTTGGCAGCCTCCTTATAGTAATCTAGCAGATTAGAATGTTAAATCTCCGTCATGAATTTTTCATTGCTGCTGTCAGCATGACACTGTCCTTTACAGAAATAATTACTAATTAATAAATCCTGCTCTGTCTTCAGTTGGGAAAGGTTGCCTATGCTAAACCTGCCCTTTTGTAACCAAGCTGTTTAAATCCTTTTCAATTTTGTCAAGTGAAGAAAGCTCATTTTTTCACTTGCTAAGCTCTTTCAGAAATGTGTAAACTCCTCACCATTTGTTTGTTTCCCATGACTTTTAGAAATACTTTCCTGCTTCAATTGATACCTTTCCTATGTGGAGATGCCATGCTTTGTTTCCCTTTTTTATTTTGATAGGAGGGAAGCAGACAGACCTTTTAAGTCAGTTCTACTTGATTCATGCAGGAAATCTGGTCTCCCTTCACTACGAAGCAATATAAACTCTCAAAGACACCTTCATTGTCATGGCAAAGCACAGAGGTATCACAGGACCTGGTGTCCTCACACTTTTTCCCCCAAAGACATGCTTATCATGAAGAAGCTGCCCCTTCTCTTTTTATTGCCATTTATTTTTTCCCTTTAAAGGGCCTGTTTCAGCATTCATACCTAAAGCTCGCTCAAGCCTTTCTTTGATCTGAGCCAAGAACAGAAGCTCAGGGGGCTCACTGTGAAGACTTTTGGCAGGAATGGGCCCATTCAGCAGGTGAAGGGTCAAGCCTCAAGGAGTGGAGGTGTCATCCAGGATCCGTTGTCATCGTTCATCAATCCTCCAAGTAGAGAAAACCGCAGAGTTCGCTGAGACACCCCACTCAGAGGGAGGTTGCAGGTCAAAGCCTGCTGTGGGCCAGGAGACTCCAGGGGTCTCATTTTGGACTGCTGTTTATAAGGCCTCAAGAACGTGGGGTTTAGTCAGAACACTGCTTCACTCTGGCCACACTTCAGGTTGGAAACTTTCCTTGAGAGTTAGAGAACAAAAATATCATCCTGATTTTGCTGTTATTCAGGCAAAGAAAAAAGTTTCCAAGGCTGTTCAAAAAAAACCAAAAAAAACCTAACTAGGAGCTTGTTAGACAGAACAAGTTCCAGACATTCAGTAAGAATCACTGCAAATGTTTACATCAACTTTGTGGCATCACAGAAAAAAAACCCATGACCATTTACAATTTCAGAGACACAAGGGAAATAGCTGACAAAAATATTGCTCACAAAGTTTTTGCTTCATTTGTAAAACCCAATAAATAAACACAGATTTCTGAGAATATTGTTCCTTTGCCTATTACAGAGAACTGACATAAATTTGTACCGAAACCTCAGATTTATTACCAAGAGTAGATAATGTTAAGGAGTTTATAAGTAGATAATTTATGTTTTTAGAATTATGTCTGCCACATATTATGTTCTTTACTGCTATCAAGTATTCATCAGAAAGATTATTTTATGCTGTAAAACATTCACAATTGTAATCTTCCTTTTTTGTTTTGTTTTCTACTAAAATATTTAATCAAAAAAGTTTGATTAATTTACCCTTTTACTTGGAGAAGGAGCTTTCCAAAAATGAAAAAAAGCAATAGTGCCATAGGCAGGAATTTAATCCAAGGTTTCTGATCTAGTCTAATAACTAATCTAAAGTTATGGCATACGGCACTTCACTTAGACATAAGAAGTGAGAATTTTTGACATTCTTAATTTGAAAAGGCAAAGCATCCTCATAGTCACAATTCACAGAACTTTGTGCTAGCAACAGCTTAGCCCTTAGTTGCATGTACCAAAGAAATGCCCAAGGTTTGTACCAAAGTATTCTCAACATCAGTCCTTCAGTCCAGTCATAGTTACTCCAAACTTAGACACAGTGTGTGAGTCAGACATGCAGATATGATCAAGCTAGAATTAATTAAGATCTGTTGTGTTTTAACTCCAGACAGCAACAAAGCACCACTCAGCTGCACTCTGTGTGATCCTCAGTAACACAGAGCATGCCATAAATCAAAGCAAATGTTAAGAAGAAAAACAAACTTGTTTTCAAGTTTCCCTCAGTGGATGCCACAGCACACAAATTAGAAATTTGGGTTATTCTCTGCTCAGTCTACCATATTTTATGC
>WAAE01024038.1:0-22273 GCA_013400495.1 Nicator chloris
GATTATTTTTGAAATATTACTCTTTCAGAGTTTTTATTCAATAATTATTTCTATAATTAGTCTGTTGACAGTTACAGCAAATTTAGCATTTTACTCTGGAAGCACGCTAGAACGCTCTTAGTGTTCATTAACACGATTACCCATTAGATTTGTTCTGCTTTTGCTCATAGGTTTCCATTTTTTACCCAAATTTTCTGCAATCTTCAGCCACACGTTAGACAAATCTAATGTGTGAAGCAAGCTAAAACAAGATGTTCACTGGCACTCTCCCAAGTCATTAAACGCCTACCACAAGATTCTTCTCATGCTCTCAGGATCAGACTGCAACTGGATAAAAAGTCAGTTTGTAATGCTATTCCCTCATTCTTCTATTAAATATGAAAAATCCTTTAATGAGACAATGAATGCAGCAAAATCACATTTCCCTCAATGAAGACCAACACAGCTCCAGAAGGCTCAAAAGGTGGCTTAATGCAATTTACAAAATTTAGCAAGCAAAGAGATAAAAGTATAAACAAAGTATGGTAAATATGCTCCTACAGCAACCCATCAGAACAACATCAGTTTTGTAAAAGAGCTTTGGAAACAACAGTAGGTTGTTATTAGATGAAGAAAGTAGTAACTGGCTAATATTTACCAACATAAGAGGTTAAGCATGTGGCACTACGCATTTATCTCCCAATGAATACACTCCTCTTCTAAAGTAACTTGGACTGCAAGCAATGGGTAGTGAACTGATTTTTTGCCCAAGGCAGCACAAAGCCATGTAGCCCTGAAAACAACATACCACAAACACTCACATTAGACTTTCTTCCTGAGAACTGACTGCAAACACTGCTCCAGACGTTATGCAGAAAGGAGAAATTAGAAGTCTCTCACGACTCTCAAGACCTGCAACAGAACTCTTCCAGTATCTCATTAAGCATGCTTTTAGCAGTAGCAAATAACATTTTTCTAATCCCAGCAGAAATGACATTATTCTTTTATGTGTATCTTCCTTCTGAAATGACAACTTTGGACTGTCTGAAGAAAAAGAACTACATCTTTCAGATGTTAGGTGTATTTCTTACACGATACCATGACTCACTAAGAATATAGCAGACCTCCTGCATGCTTATTGCTTCTAATTTTCTAGTCTGGGCACTAGTGAACACCTGATTATTCATATAAACCATTTAGCCATTTGTAAGAACACTGCTGCAATAAAAACACAAAATACATGTGCATCCCTAGTCAAAGTAGTAAGAGCTGCTGTACTTGATTCAGACTCATTTCAAGTCTGCTTACTGTCCTGCTGCAATGTAGCTGAGGCAAACACCAAGGAAAAGAACAGGCTGAGCAGTGCACAGACAGTCCAAGTCGTTTGTGCTATGAGCAGTCGGCCTCCAGCAACACACCGGATCAGGGATCTAAGAACCAGACACTGCTATCTTCCTTCAGTTACCTTAGTTTTCCTGTTCTGATAATTCTGGAATTGTTATTCAGTGGTTAACTTTCCTATCTAAATCTGTGATTTTTAGACCTCCTACACCTTCCTTCAACTTCCCTCCCTTCCAACCCACAGATTCCCAGTCTATTTTGTCTCTGTTCATACCAAAGCAGTTTTGCATCAACAACTTTTTGATTCCCCCTTGGCTCTACCTTTACTAGTGCTACTGTATCCCTTCCAAAGTGGAAAGAGACCAGGACAGCACAAAGACATTCATCATCTGAAGATACCAGGGATTTATGTGGTTGACCAAGTCTGATTTGCTGTCAGGTCTTGACTTGAGGTCAACTCACTAGAAAATCATTCTTGTGACTTTGAATTGGTCTTTTTTGACTGCTCCTAATCTTGGAGCTCAGTACAGAAAAAGAGTGACAAAGATTCTCCCCCAACCCTCAACTTGCACGGAAGTAATGATCATTCAAGAAGCCACTGCTGTCTGTAAATAGGTAGGATAGTTTCTCTCCCATTTCCACAACAATAAAATTCAAAGATGACAGACATAAACATAATTTTATTACACAAGCCGCACAGTATTATGACATCTTTTGCACAGGTTAGCAAAGTAACAAAGGCTAAGCAACTTTTTATCATCAAACTGCCACCTGGTGCTTCATTTTCCCTTGGGAAAAAAAACAAGCAAGCAAAACCAACTATTTGATCATACTCTGTAGAAAGAGCTTTAGAGCTATTAAAGGATGCAGGTCAGAGACACCTCTGGCACTAAAACAAAGGAGAAAGGGTCCCTCATTTTTCCCCAGCTCAATTCAGTCCCTGAGGAGAAGGCTGATTTCTTATGGGGCAATGGACTTGAAACTCACTCCAGAAAGAGACGTAGGAAGAAGGTGAAGGAAAATCTGGTCTGGAGAACCATCCCAGGGAGAAGGGAATCAGCATGGCTGCCACAGAAGGAGAGGAACACAGGTGCATCTTACCAGCTGCTCTGCTCAGCAACACTGAACAGGAGAAATAGCAGAGCTGGAATGAGAAGTGAGGGTAACTGCAAGACCTTGGAGAAACTTGCTAGATCATGTGAAAAGGATTCATGGACTACAATGATGTATCAGTGATGAGGAATGCAACTGGCTGTGTAAACAGTAGGGAAGAGGGGGAGGAGAAAAAAAAAGCAGGGGACACTAGCAAAGCTGAAGACAGAAAAAACGGTGTTGGTGAGGTGAGAAGTAGGATATGGAAGTGTAAAAAGGAATGAACTATGTGGGAAGAACAGAGGGAAAGAGCAGTGGAGGGGGAAGGCAAAGGGCAAATACAAAAAGTGTCAAGGGAGGAGAGATGCACAGAAATGTGTCCAACACAGCAAATGCTCCTCCTAACCTTGGCACAAAGTCCAGAGGCTCGCCAACCCTCTGGCAAAACTGTCCTCTTGTGCTCTTTTAAGCATTAGTTCCCATGACAGTGAGGTTACTTAAGATGGCAGGCTGTGTTGTGAGCAGGTCAGAAAGAAGAAAAAATGAGGCATAAGGGAAACGAACCAGTGCTGGGAAAAGAAGGGGTATAAGGAAGAAACTTCTATTTCCAAGGACAGAAAATGTAAAAATATATAGTCCTTGTCAAATTCTTTTATTCTTTGAGCATGACCTTCAGGAATAAAATCGGTTGGAAAGATATGTATGGGAAGGGGTGGTGGAAGAAGAGGAGGGCTCAAAGTTTACATCAAGGGTGATGAGAAGAACCTGGGACTGACAATATGTGATACAATTAAACTGCAAAAATGGAGAAAGTTCTCATGAAAGCAGGTGAAAAATCTGCAGAGGGTGATTAAGATTTTATTATAAGTAGTCTAGAATACAAAAGCAGCAGCAAAAGCAGTAAGTATTGCTGCTGACAGACCCTGTGATAAAATAGGGAAAGGCAAGGAGAATCAAAAACGGTATCAACAGAAGAAAAGCAAGCAGGAACCAAGTCACAAATGAGAACTTGTGAATACTTACACACCAGATATCATAAGAAGGTCTAAGCAATAGAATATGAAGGATACTATAGAAAGAAGAAACTGTACAATAAAGAAAAGGTTTGGAATAGAAATTAGAGATAACATTTGAAAAGCCAGGAGCCAGAGTCGAAGGAAGGGCGACAAGCAAAAGATTACAAGTTATATGCAAGGATTCTGGTAAAAAGGATTAAAAAACCCTAGAACTGATAATTTTTTTCCTACTCAGACTGCAAATATTTTACAATAGTTATTGAAATAACGGAATGTAGTACGACATTTTGTCCCAATCAACATGTCACTACTATACAATAGGATAACTCAGCCAAATAATCTAAGAAGAGCAACATGTACTTTGTTTCCACTCATTATGACATTTTCCACAGTTAGATAAAAATCAAAACAGCACGTCCTTTATCAGAGGAAAAAAAAAAAGAAAATAGAGACCAAGTCAAGGATTCTTCCTTTATCCTATTATTGCCAAGACAAAAAACATGTTTTTGCAATGCCCTACCTAAAAAACAGAATATTTGCCTGTATATTTGGCAAGAAGCATGGAAAAGTTCAGGCGATGGGCCAGATCTTTTGTCTAAAATGCATAACATTATGGCTTAACTTTGCTAAGGACTCACAAACAGTGCCCTGAGAATCTGGTCCCAATGTCCTCTCTTCTTATTTAGTATCCAACATCAGATTTTTATCCCAAAGGTATAAAAGTAGATTTACACAGACACACCTCCCCTTAAATCTCTTATAAAAGACAGGAGCTGTAAGGACCACAACAATCTCCCAGACTGACAAAGCCATATCCATAAAGAAAACAAACACTTGAATCCATACATGAAGTTACTTTAGCATAACTTTTCACAAAAACAAGGCACACTGCTGACGAGTGCTGCAGTGAGAGAGCTCAGGCACTCCTTGTTCCACACTGTTGCCTTCAGCTCTTCTCTCTTTCTTGCCACTGTCACCACCTGCTTATCTCAGCACACATAAGTTGGGTGCCCATTTAAGCAGCCGGAGGTGGGGTTTCATGTATACACCTGTCTATATGGCTTCCTTTTGCCCCAGATTTAATAGCATAGTCCCTGAGTTGCTGTGCTTGGATTTTGCCACCAAAAAAAACCCCAAACAAACAAAAACCTAAGAAAACATATCACTTAGAAAAGCCCTTCCATCTCTTATTCCATTGCAGGCACCCTTTTACCCCATTGCCTTCAGGTTTTTAGGTATTTTAAATGAACATAATAAATTAATGTGATCTGACACAGATGTGATGGGGCAATGAGACTCAGTGGATCATGAAAGAGACACCACAAATATAAAATAGAAAAGACTGGATGATAGAGAGAAAAAAGAATGATAAATGGAAGTCTTAAAAGGCACATGGATGAGTGCTATTTTATAAACTGCAAATATTTTTTAAAAGCCTCATTCAGGAAAATCCATGCAAGGAAGACTCCTTCCTTTACATTTTCTTCACTATTCACAGCATATGAATCAGACGGTATGCAACAACAAAGCAATTAGCTTAAATACTGCCAGTGCTCTCACTGGTGATAATTGGTTGCTTCTTGTAGGAACATCTGTTCCATCTTTCTTAAGAAATGAAGTACAGACCCTGTTACCTAGACAACAGAATCCTTCTGAGCATCATGCACTGTAAAAGGGCAATATCAGCCTAAGTCACACCGCACAGTCGCTCTCCCCACCACGCCCTTATCTCCACTAATGCAACCAAATGCTGTGATTTTTTAACATTAAGCCCATAGTTACTAGCTCACTTACACTCAAACCCACTTTTACATGCACTAAAAGCAACAGCTGTGTCACAGTCCTTTGGCCAAGCCACAGTCACTTTGAGGCTCTGTACTCAACCAGTTTCCACCACCGTGATTGCCAAGCTGTCAAGCTGAAAATGCTGCAGTTTACGAGCACTCTGAGAGTCAGTCTTATCAAATCTAGAACTGTCAGCTCAGTCGCCATGAATGTGATACAGAAACAGTCACTTTCACTGCCATCCCTCTTGATTACTGGAGCTATTCTAGCACTAAAGGGACTCATCCTTTACTGACACTCACTAGTGTTCTCTAGCCAAATTCAGGAGAGAAGCAGCAGATTGAACTTTGAAGATGCCTTTTGTTGCCTTAAATTCACCACAAATCTATAAATATTGATAAAATGTTAACAACAACAAAGTGCAGCAGATGACCAAATTCCTTTGCACGCTTTAGCAAGATGGATGGATTTATTTTTTCCCATGTGCATGTGATGGAAGACCAACAAACACAAACTGAAATTGCAGAATCATTAAGGGCAGAGAGGAGCTTTGCACAAGAGCATGTTGTGACAGGACAAGAGGCAATGGCTTTATTCTGAAAAAGGGCAGGTCTAGATTAGATATTGGGAAGATATTCTCCATTGTGAGGGGGGTGAGACACTGGCACAAGTTGCCCAGAGAAGCTGTGGATGCCCCACCCCTGGCAGTGTTCAAGGCCAAGCTGGATGGGGCTAGAAGCAACCTGATCTAGTGGAAGGTGTCCCCACCCATGGCAGGGGGATTGGACCTAGATAATCTTTAAGGCCCTTCCCAACCCAAACCATTCTATAATTAAATGAAAGTAATCCCAGTGAGAAAGCACCATAGATCTCTTTTCCAGGCTCATTTCTGTTGCGGGAAAAAAAAACAAAACAAAACCAAAAACAAACATGAGCTCTAAAAGTACTGAAAATAAAAAACAAAAGCTTGAAAATGGTCTGAATTTGAGATGCCCAAAAGAAGCAAAAACTAATTGATCCATCTGGCCTTAGACTGAAAATCTGAACAATGGAGATAGCTGAAAATTATTAAAACATAAAATCACAGTAGAATTCCTTATTTTGACTACAAGGCTTTGAGCAAAGTTTAGTGAATTTCAAATGTGAAACAGTACAAAAGACAATTTAGCAACAGTATTTTTAGGCCAAAAATATAATAAAAATTTAGAGACAGAATGTAAGGCTGCAAGGATCACCCATCCTCAGAAAAATTAAACAGACTAGGTGAAACCTAAGCAAGCAGAAAAATCACTAATACGTAACAAATCTAACATGTCAAAAAAGAAGAAACAATTATTAGTCTGAAGGGCGAAGATACTAAGGCAAATGGGGCTACTGAACAAACCCTAGAGTTTGGTAAGAGAGAGATCATTAATCACAGTAATAAGAAGCTTTTTTAGAGTAGGAGCTTAGAGAAATCAAACCAAAAAGGATCCAAGACAGAACCAGCAGACACAAAACCTCTATATTGCCTGTAAATATTAAAGACATCTGGAGATAAAGGAAAGCAAGGGAAATAGTACAAAAGGCAACTAAGGTAAAAATGAAACTAAAGTAATCTAATAAGCAAGTGAAAATATGGAAAGACAATGGCAGTTGAGAAATAAGCTTTGCAGGGGCCATGGGATGGAGTAAATTCATTAGCACAGAAAGAAAAGGCAGGGACTCAATGTCTTCAAGAACTGGCAGTAGATCTCCCATTTCATAACTGCCTCCAATCAAAATCACTCTACTGATAGATTTTTTCCGTATTCCACATATTCAAAAAACCAGTAACTTTTGCCGGAAGTATAGCCTGTCTGGACTATATTACCTTCAGTATGCTCAGGTGGTAGAACATGAAAAAGTTCAAGGTCAAGTATACTTGTGGCATGTTCACATACCCACAGCTTAGTACATCCACTATGTGCAGGCAACAAGCAGGTTCCAGGAAGCATCCTGACACTGCAGTGACAGAGGAAGCATGAGTGTGATGCTCCTCCTACAAGCCAGAAGCATTCTGCCAATTAGACGGCCAAATGGAGCAGCCTGTGATGCTCACATCTTTCTTATCAAAATGCAAACAAAGCATCACGCTGTAAGATGCATCACAGAAAAAGACACCAGGCTGTCCACTTTGTGTTGTACCCTTAACTACAGTGTCAAAACAGGAAAGCCTCCCAGTATCTTAAACCCCCCATACGTTAATGTCTCATGTCATCATAAAGACAAGAAAAATCTCAGTAGGGCACAGTAGAAGCTGTATTTAAATAGAGCTACTGTTCAGTTTACCACAGAAATAGACACAGAGCTTCACAAGCAAACAAACACCACACTGAAACTGTTCACATAATGGAATTCAATTAAGTGAACAAAGTTTTAGTAGAAGGTGACATTTTGCCTTCAATAACAAAGCTGACTACAATTTGCACACAAAAACTTGCACAATAAAATATGATTGCAGACTAAAAACACTGTCCACTTAACCATACACAGGACTGAAGACAATGCCAGATAATTTATTGAAAAAAGTAACATTTGATCAAATTCCTAGAATTTTTTTTCTTCCAGTGATGATCCATGTGCAATCCAGCCATCTCTGTTCTGTATGAAATTTATCCAGTTTAGGCACAACTAATAGTATTTCATTTCTGCCTCACATAGGAACCAAAAAGTCTCAGGCAGTTTACAGATCTGAGACACCAGAAAGACCAGTAAGGAGGACATTGTATTGGGAATACATTACAGAACCATCTGATAAGGATGGGGAATACGGTGAAGTCTTCTCTATAACACAAAGAAGTCTCTGATCCACAAGCCATCATTCTTATGAGAGGATATTTACCTCCTTGACATCCACTGAAATTAACTCAGTTAATTTTGGGAGGCTATCAGGAACAGCTTCTTGATACACATCAAGAATATATATTGGAAGGGCCAATGAAGGCAGCACACAGTTGTTCTCAAGCAATGAAGAACTGGTTGGAGATTTGATAAGGTAGCTTTGGCTGTCCCAACCAACAAGTAGTACACCTGAAGATATTCAGCACAGAGAAGAGAAGGCTCCAGGGAGATCATCTGCGGCTTTCCATTACTTAAAGGGGGCTTATAAAAAGGAGAGGGACTTTTTACATGGACAGACAGTGATAGGACAAGGGAGAAGAATTTTAAATTAAAAAAGAGAGGAAAGGTTTCTTAGAAGTTAGGAAGAAGTTCTTTACTCAGAGGGTGGTGAGGAACTAGAACAGGTTGCCCAGAGAAGCCGTGGAAGCCCCATCTCTCATAGTGTTCACAGCCAGGTTGGATGGGGCCTGAGCAAACTGATCTAGTGGTGGCATCCCCGGCCCATGGCAGGGAGGATGGAACTAGGTGATCTTTTAGGCCCCCTCCAGCCCAAGCCATTCCATTATCCTATGATTCTAAGATCCTGAGTAAAGAAGGCATGAGCAGAGCACAGACCTGGAGCTTCAGGACAACATACTTCAGCTTACTGAAGAAACTGGTAGGTAGCCACAGGAAGCAGCTCTGAAGAACAAAGTTGCTCAGGAAAACTGGCAGGTCTATTAAGAAATACAAATAGAAGACCTGTTTGGCTAAGCAGATTGTCAGAGCTCAAATGCAAGTGTATAGAGAGGTGCAAACGGGGACAGGCTACATGGGAGGAGTTTACAGACATTGCCCAGGCATGTAGGGATGGTGTCAGGAGACCCAAAGCTCACCTTGATTTGACACTTACGAGGGATGTTGAGTGCAACAAGAGCTTCTCCTACTACAATGGTTATTAAAGGCTGAACAGGAAAATGTGAGTCTGTTTCTAAATGAAATGGACAATTCAACATTAGGAGTTCCAACTTAAATTATCCATCATCTGAAAACCCATGCATCACCTCTCAGCCTGAGGCATAAAAATAGTCACATGTAATGTTAAATTAGAGACATTCTAGTTATGAAAAGTCAATATATTAATTCAAAGAATTTTACAACTCCACACAAAATAAACTGAAAACATGTAAAAACTAATTTCACTTAACTACAGGGAAAGCACAAATGGAGGAACATAAGGAAAATATGCAACATGAAAGAAAGAATGAGAAACAGAAAACTGAAAGTTTATGACAAATTCAGAAAATAGAACAAAATTGACAAAACGTTCCAACTGAAGCTTTAAAACACATAAGTATATATGTTCACTTGTGCACGCACACACACAGTCTCCCAGTGAGTATTGAGGTTTGGCAAGTAAGTACTGAAAAATCTCTTCTTTGCATTATCGGCAACTCTGTTTTTCTTTTTCTGTGTGATACAGTAGCTACTTGCTCTCAGCGCATTGCTGCCTAAAGCTTAATCTGAAGCACTTTGGCTTTGGTTTTTTGTTCATTTCTGCTGAAGGCACTATCAGCTGGTTTTGCATTTGTGTGTTCTGAGAATATTCAGAATCTGAACAAAACAGCAAATTCAAAGCGAAAATAACTGAGTCTAAATAGCACTGAACAGTCATTTTCCCTAGTCAGCTGCACTGGGAATTTGGATTATATCCTTACTGATATCAAGTACCAAACTCAGAGACATTTCCTCGGCTCATACCATGTTAGAATGGGGTAAAAGCTTTCTTTTTCTTCTTTTTAATGTACTTGCCATATATTTATTGATATTGCTCTCCTGCTTTGAGCAGAAACACAACTTCAAGAAAAGAAAAGTAACCTCTGCATGAAAAGAATTTGCAAATTCTGCATTTAGAAATCTAAAAGCAGCATTTCCCTTTTCCTTTATCCTCTGCATGAAAAGGAGTTGCAAATTCTGCATTCAGAAATCTAAAAGCAGCATTTCCCTTTTCCTTTATCCTCTGCATGCTCTTTTTTGTTGTTAAATTGCTGAAGGAGATAGCTGTAGTTAAGACAATGGAGGTGACTAGCTGCTTCAGATAATGCTCTTCTTCTGTCCAATTTCTTGATATAAAATTGTACTTCAAGCTGTGAAACTTTATTTTCATAAATACTACAGTGTATTTATGGGCTGATAAAAACACCAACCTAATGGATTAAACGAAAACAGTTTTATTCCACATATTTACTACTTGAGTACTTTTTACTTAATGAAGGTAATTGTTCTTTCAGATGCAATAAAGAAGACAAAAAATGTCCACAGAACCCTTTTGAAGAACAACCAAAGCAGGAATTTAAGTACTCCCTTACAGAAAAAGCATTTAAATTACACAGATTATACAAGATACGTCCATGTAATGCAAAGAACTCTTATTCTTCCTGTGGCATGCAAAACACAAGTTGTCAAGTAGCTGAACCAAAAACCTTTTTCCAGCTGATTCATACTCATAAAAATCACAATGCAGACACTTCTAGCCAACACATGCCTTAGCTCTCTAATAAAAATACCTTCAAAAAAAAAAGTTTTTTTCACTTATTTCACTACCTCCAGCTATTGAAAGAGGGAGTGGAGTTTCAAAGTTTCCACAAACAATCTTTTCTAATTAGGTAGTAGAGAATTTATGGGGAGATTTTACATTGCCAAATATTCTACTCATTTATCCTGTCTTGGCATGGGAAAAGAAGTCTTGACATTCAAAAGGAATCTCCTACAGCAAATGTACTCAGGTACACAGACTTTTTAAAAGACTTTTTTTACCCAACTTTGCCTCCAACAAAGCCAGGGACCAAAGTCTACAAAAGCCTACACAGCAGCAAGTACTGCAAGCCACTGTGATAGTCACGGACAAAGAAAAGGTTGATATAGCTGAAGCACAGAACTTGTACCTATTATGAAATTTTATCCAACTTCACGTGATGAGAGCAAATGGCAGTATAAATCTTCTAAGTGTTTTATAAATACATTATTCCTGTACAGTTGATCTTTTTCACATTACTAAGAGATGCAGAGACAGGTCAAAGATGTTTAAGGCCAGCCTGGTCCACAGTCTCAAATTAAGTAACTTCATGTGTAGCTAATTTGACTAAGCTGTTTCCAACCAGGGCGGTGAGGGCAGCTTGTAAATGATGTGCAGCACCTGACAGAGGTAAAAGCAAATAAGTTTTACTAGCTCTACCAGCAAGGCACAACATGTCCCCTTGAGTCCCCGTGCCACACTGCCAATGGCACCAGAGGAAACACATGGCAAAGGCACAAAGGGCTTCAAGATGGAGGTGATAAGTCTGGCTGACTTCCTTGGCTCAGCTTCAGCACCACAACATCACAGTGTACCCAAACCCAAGAAGCAGGGGACACAACCCCAGAAGAACTGCCCACATGGAAAGGAAGGCCATGGACAGCAGGGAGGCAGAAAAGAATGTAAATACAGCGAGAAAGTGCCACCTTCTAGAGAGCTGACAAACACAAAAAGGCTACAAAGATGTAAAGGCTTCTAAAACTTTGCCCACCCTCAGAAACCAAAATATTTGTATGCTGTAATACTTTGGAATATATACTGCATGAATAGGCAAAAGGCCTGAGAACGATTTGTGCATGCTAAATTGTTCAACTGAGCTTTCAGTAACTCATTTAACATTACAGTCTGAATTTATTTTAGCCTGTACCCATAAATGCAAGTTTGAACAACCAAGGCCAACTAATGCTCCCACTAGTGTGCCACAGCACACTGGCACCATTTCAAGGCCTCCCAGAAGGAGCAGCCTTCCCTAGCAACCAGCACACATAGGCACAGGATGTGGCAACTAAAATGGTTGCAGGACCCAGACCCAACATTCACACCGGGCAAAACANAAGGGAAGTTCTCACTGGCAAGGGTGCAAAAAGTCTATAAAGGATGAGTAGTTGACCAAAGAACATCCAAGTCTTGACTCAAGTCACTGGTTCATGTGATACCTTTAGTAGAGTCATTTTTGTCTGTAGACTGTGTTAGCTGCTCTGTGAGAATATAATGGAAGATACCACTGAAAACTTTACTAAAGTCAAGATAAACAGACATTCACAGAATTCAGCCCATTCACCAAGCCAGACACCTCATTATACAAGACAAACAGGTTGCTTTTCCCTTTGAAAATCCGTGCTGACTACTTCAAATCACCCTCTTGTCCTGCATGTGTTTAGAAATGGTTTCCAGGAGGATTTCCTTCATCACCCTCCCAGCAACTAAGGTGGAGCTGACCAACTTGTAGTTCCCCTGATCTTCCTTGGAAAGAGGAGTGACACTTGTTCTCTTCCATTCGCCATTATCTTTCTAAGATAACTGAAAGTAGTTTCGTAATGAAATCCAAGCAGCTCCCAGCCCTTGTGGGTGTCACTCATCAGGTGCCACAGACTTGTGTATGTCCAGTTTGAGTGGTCCCTAACCTGGACCTCCTCCACCAAGGCAAGGCTTCCTTCCTCAACCTTCTCTCTGGTCTCAAGAGCATGAGAATCCTGAAGGCTGGACTTACTGTTAAACACTGAGGCAAAAAAATTATTCAGTTCCTTGGCCTTTTCCATACCATTTATTCCCATTCAGCTGCAGGCTCATGTTTTCTTTAGTCTTCTTTTTGATATTCATGTACTTGTAGAAACCTTTCTTGTTGTCCTTCTGGTCCCTTGCCAGACCCAGCTCCATATCAGCCTTGGCTTTTCTAACCCCTATTCTTGCAAGATCAAACAGTAACTCTATACTTCTCCTGTTCTGCCTATCCCTGCTTCCAATTCATATATAATTCCATTTCATGTCCAGGTTCAATAAGGAGCTCCTTGCTCACCCACACAGGCCTCCTGTTGCCCTTGCTTGCCTTCCCACTTGCTGAGATGTAAGTTTCTTGAGTTTGGACAGAGTGATCCTTGAATACCAACAAGTTTTCCTGGATCCCTCTTCTCTCCAGGGCTGTATCTCACTTCATACTTCCAAGCAGATACCTGAAGAGGTTCAAGTCTGGTCTCCTAAAGTCCAGGGTTGTGATCCTGCTTTTTGACATGCTCCATTCACTTAGGATCTTGAACCTCATCATATCTGCTAAACAAGCCAATAACAATTGCACTGAAGTTCTTCCATGCTCAGGGACAGGATACATATGCATATATTTAAAATTTATATCATTGTTGAATGGCACTGACTAAGAAAAGGCTTATTACTCTTCTTTTTTTCTGAATCAATTTTTCCCAAAATCCACAACTAAAAGTTTATAGTCTCTTTACTGTGAAAAACAAAGTCCTTGAATTAACTTGGATGTACTCTCACAGGAAGTGAAACCTCTGGAACAAGAAATCTCAGATAAAGCTGTATTACCCTGGTGCTTTTTGATAAAAAAATACCAAATTCCATTACCACTACCTGTTGGCAGATGTTTAAAGTCATAGCTACTGGTTCTTAAGAGATGATGACCAAGATGATGGCCAGGAAAAAAACAGCCTTAACGAATAATACTCCTCTGGTCTGTTTCTTGTGTCTCCACTTCTTGTTCTAAAGAACCTACTTAGGTAAGGTAAGGAAAAAATGTAAAACACAAAAGCAGCAGAATTAAAGTCTTCCTTTCAACCAACCTCAGGTTCCAAAATAAGGTAATGCAAGCCTTGAGCTGAAAGAAATGTCACATTCATTAACTAAATAATCATCTAAAAATAGAAACACTATTTCATTGCTCTCATTCACATTTTACAGCTCTGCTCTTCAAAAAATGCTATTGCTTAAGCCAAGCAATAACGTGCCTCATAACAAGAACACAGAAATAGTCAGCATTTCAGTTATCTTCAGAACGCACTTGAGTTACAGGGAATTAATTAGGTTTTTCCACACACATACAATTCTTTGAGGAGTAGAGTCCTTTGTTATACTTCCATATTCAATACAAGGGAATTGGCTGAAATAAGGATTCTTTAAGCAGGGATCACCCTACAGCTGAAATAAAGCAACAATCACTTGCCACAGGAACCACTTCCTATATGACGTTTTTACTGACAAACTTTCTTCCAGAAAAAGCTCCTATGAATGAATAGCAGCAAGAGAAACTTTATGGGTTTTAAGTCCTAAGCAAAGACAAACCAACTTGATTTGTAATGTCAGAAGAGAACAGTCATCTGCCTTTTCCTTTCAGGAAAGCTAGCCAGCAGAACTTATTATAGCTATGTACGCAGTAAGACACACAAAATGGTCTTGGACTGTAAAACTGAAGGCCTTTCAGTTCAGCAATTTATTTCTTGAGTACAGTATCAAGTGTCTAAAGTTTATGGAACTATTAAAATATTCTGACCATACACACACAGAACAAGGCACACTGGTCCCCCTGTCATTTTCTCATCTTCTAAACTGGGATTTGGGTTTGTTTTGCTGTTGGAGCAAAGGGGAAGGGTTAAATGCCAAAAGAACTACTCATGACATTTTTTAAATGGCCTCTGTCCAGGCTGATAATCTCTATTTAGTCAGTAAACAATACCATCTTTGTCACCTATCTACGCCTTTAAACATAAGATAAGCTATGGATGCATTATTTAGAACTCTGTTTCTTTTTATGGAAAATGCACTTGATTTTGGCCTGTTTCCGTATGACAAAAACTTGGTGATTGTTTTTCAACTATTTCACCTTTACCTTTTTCACATTTCTAATATTTGACCTGAAATTTCACTGAGGCAAATGCTGATCTGCTCCATTAGCTGAGGTTACGGAGTCTTACAATAAGGTTTGAAGAAGAAGAAGAATGAAATATAACTCATGGAAGAATTAGCAGAAGAACCACTGAAAACAGTCAAGTAACTTACACAGCAGATGCCAAAATTCACAGGCTGTACTGACCTTTGTACAAAGCTTTACTAATTAAAAAAAAAAAAAGGGATGTATTAAAACACATTTTGACATTCTCTCCTTCCTTACATTGTTGCATCCAAGTAGACAGAACCAGCTCCATATCACAGTGCTACCATGCCCATTGGACAGTCCCCTTCAGACTAATCCACACATCTCCACAGCAGTACAATTTAAAATGAAGGACAAGAATCCAAGAAACAAAACCCCCTCAATATTGTCAAAAATGACTTTGCAGTACTAAGACTATAACCTAGTGCTGATTTTAAGAGAGGATTTCCTATTTCCTCCAAAGGCAGAAATATTAGCAAAAAAAGGTTACTGGGTAAATCCTGTGTAAAGTGAGTGACAGCAACGCAGCCACCTCTCAAATCCACGAGTGACCTTGACCTTATAGTGATAAGCACTTTAAAAGGACAGCAGTTTTATCTGTTAAGTCTCTTCATACAGAATCACCATAGACACTACAGTAAACATAACCCAGTGGTTTGTTCAGCTCATGGACACCATGAGTTTCTAATGCCTCACATTGCATTGCACATCTGAATGCTGTATTTCAGTGCAACACTACCAGATTATAAAAAGCTTTAGGCACAACCCAAAGATATATTTCAACAGCTGACTGCATAGTGACAGCATTAAGACAAGTTAAATATTTAATCAAGCAAGTGCACTTCTTTTGCAATGCAAGAAATAGTTGCATTACAAAATTTTACTCAGTATCCAGCATTTTGTCAGTAATGCACATTTTCAGACATAAACATTTAAAGATTAAATTCTACCTTCATTTACAAACACTTAATTTTTACCAAATTTGAAGGAATGATAGGTATGTAATAAAAGACACATGTAATAAAAATATAATAAAAGCTGTTTTTCATTTTGCTATGAAACTTCTCTGTACTTGGCAAAACCAATTAAAAATGAGGAGAACAAACTGTTCTCAGGTACTAAAGAACAACAAGTTACCATTAGCTAAAATAAAACACATTATTAGTAAGTGGACTTCAGATGGTAGTTGTAATCTTTCAGAACATTTTTCTTTCAAGTCATTTTGAAAACATTCCTTTTTAAAGTATTAAAAACTTTTAAAGTATTCCTTTTTTAAACTTCTTTTCATTTAGAAGTTCATATTTATTTCCCTCTCAACACATAAAAGAAGATGAAATAAAATTATATCAGAAAGAGGCATTGCTATTACCTGAAAAGAACTAAAAGAAAATTATGATTTTAAGAGCTTCTTTAAAAGGCTCAGATCTGAATAAATTTCCTTGCTGGCATACTTTAAAGACAACATTTGGATAATATTTATGCTACTTAATTCTAGGAAAATAATATACCTGTTGAGTAATAATGTCAGTAAAATTACTTTTGTTTATGTACACTTACTGCAATCTCTCTACAGGCCGACATGGATATCCCTGTACCTTCAATTTGCTTCAGTGCATACTCCTTTTCATCTTTTCTGTGCATACATGAAAAAAAAAAAAAGAGAAAGAAAAATATATTTAACTCTGACTTACATTACACCAATCAATATAAGTATAATGATGAAACAATTTAACTTGGTCTGGATGAAGAAGCTGAAAAGCCAATCTGCTTTTATGCATAAATTACACTTTGAGATGAAAAGCAAGTTTTCTTTTAACAAAGACCTTACAGTTCCCAAACAAAAACTTCTTAATAAAAAAACTTGGTTAACTTATATGCATTTCTCTCTGAAAATAGACATAACATCTGCATATAACTACAAACACAGTTTTGGAGGACACTTTCCCTGAAATTCCAGAATACTGTTTACTACTGTGAAAACACCACAGTCGCATCCCATGTCTGGAAAACTCTCCTAGAAATACCTGGGAATGGCAAGCTTTTGTCTTGATTTTATGAGCTACTCTCAATCCACTTTTATTTCTGAAACACTACAATTTTAAACTAATTATATAATAAGCACTGGCTACTGACATATCCCTACACAGCACACAAAACTCTGTGCTCCGATGTACAAAGCCAAAATATGAGAAAATGTTCAGCCCAGACACTCTACTATCCTTTTAAATAATCACAGCTTGAAGCGATTTAGAGAGATCACCAAAAGGACAAGAAAAGCAGGTAGAATCTTGAAGCTTTAATGAAATAACAGAGCCAGCCTACAACACGGTTTTGCAGGATTCAGCTGTCAATGACAGATGCTGGTAGGCATCAGCATCCACAGTGTTGACACCCCTTAGCAGACTCATCAGTCACAATTCAATAACCCACAAGCCCCTACCCAAATTCCCCGTGGCATGTCTGGTAGACCTCAGTTAGCCCTTCTTCTAGTCCCAAGTCATTTTGTTTTGCCACACAGAAAGATTCTCAATTTGCACTTGCTTCAGTCTCTCTGGCTTTGAACTCCAAGCCTGTGTCCTGCCAGCTTCAGCCTGTTTCCCACCTTCTGCCAGACCCTCTCCCTCCAAAATTCACGGGATGAGAAGTGACTCCGTGGAAAAATGTGAGGACAAGATGACATAACTTGAAATAGCCATCTACACATGTTATAAGTAACACAGGCAAGCATTATTCTCAGTAATTTTCAGTAGCAGCTAAACCCTCATGTCTATAGTTAACACTGAGCTATACTTTTTGAAAAAAATTTTAACAAAAAAAATTCCAGATGTTTTCCAACTACACAGGAAAACATGTAACTTCACAGGTAATAAGATCACACTTTATCTCACAGGAACTGTTTCTGATTTCATTAATTATTCCAAATTTTAAACAGTAAATAATAAATGCCCATCCCCTCTTATACATAGTCCTGCTATCTATGCAGAGGATTTCCATACGCTGCCAAGTATTGACTCCATTAACTCAGGTCGCTTACAGAGCCTGTGAAGACAAAATTATGTTGTCTGCAGAACCAAAACCAACTCTGGACATACAAAATTTATCATGCCATTTAAACTATAGTCATGTTTAAACTATGCAGCACAAACAATCCCATGCACAACTATCAGCTGGAATCCCAAAGCAATGTAGTCACTACAGCACTGCATCACATCCTTCTTTTGGCACATCTACTGAACAGGCATGGGACCACACTGATATGGCCACCCTTGAACTAGTTCTACATGCAAAGCATTGCATCCAGTTACTCAGAGACCAGGCATGACACTTGGCACACACTGCCTTCAGCAGCACCGCTGAATGTCACTGCCACGGTGAGGCTGTCAGCACTTGACAGACAGCCACCCCATGCAGGACTTTAGGATACAAACGAGAAATTATGAAAGATGTTTAAAGAAAGCACCCAACCAATCCAACAACCTAAGGTATTACAGCATGTGGAAAAAGGAGGCAGTCTTACTGAGCTGCAACACAGATAGTTCTAAAACATTAGGTTTTGTAAAAAATGAGCAAAAATAGGGATCATGAAATGCTTATCTATAATAAATGGATGGCAAGGACAAAGAACTCTAAAGAGATGATATTCTCAACCTGACAACTTTTTTTTTTTTTACCAAGAGCTTTGAAATCATAAACAGAGTCTTCTTTAAATACTAATTACTTGCTTTGGCAGAAATGCAAGCCTATACGAATACTTCTCCAAAGTTAACTGTCATTATTATGGAATCATAATAGCTAATTAAAGCACTTTCAAAAAATGTCCACCAAGTGGTACTTTAGCTAATAATATATCCCATTCAAGATAATTTGAAAAAGAAAGAAATATATTCAAAACTTCGAAAGCAAGTCAGACAGTGCAATCTGATGGAACACACAACTCTGGTTATTCAGTGAAGTGTCCAAAGAAAAGAACACATAAGTACTTTATTAGCTATTTCCCCACTTGTAAGAATTCAATAAATAATATCAAATGGTGTGTGTGATAGGTAAGTACACTGTTCAACTCCCTAAAGACCAATGCTCTCACTAAACACTTGAGACAGGGGGAAGTACTTATATTTCATTTCAGAAAAACTCCAGTGAACTCTGACCACATTTCAAGAAATTCTACAGAATTATACAGCAGGAAAGTTTTTATAAATCCTTTTCTGACAGATCCTATATCAGTACATTTTTTACCGGAGTGAAGCAAGCATGATCAAGTTAACACCAATCCAAACAACAACCACAAACCACACAGCTGTGGTATGAGGCAAAAGGTACCCATGCCAGGGATACCCAAGGAGAAAGCAAGGTCTTTACCCACAACCATTTTTCTCTGGCCCACAGAAACACTGTCTCAGGAACAGGTCAATTAACTTGAAGGTCTTAAGCTCCAACTGTAAGGGCGTTTGTCTGAGGGCAGGAAGTAAGTGGCACAGATCAAGGTTTAATCAAGCAGGTTGTATCAAACAGCCACCCCAGGCTAATGGTGGCAATGTGTTCACGAATCTGAGCAAAACAGATAGCAAAGCAGAACTCAAAGGGAAACCATGTTTTAGGAGGCTGTGAGTTCACAATTTTTATTAACGCTTTTCAAAACTGATGCAGGAGAATTTGCCTGATAAAACAAGCACCACATCATACCACTACAAGGCTTCTCTATGCTTCAAGCTCCCTTATCCAAAACCAGGGGTTAAAGATTAAAATCAGCATTGCTTCTGGTTTCAGGAATATTATAATTCATGCTATTCTAAGAGGGACCAACTTTTTACCAAAATGACACTGCCAATATGAGATACTGCCCACCTGAAAACTTCCCAACTGGTATTTCAGACCACCATAGGCAGCACCCAAACACAAAGGTCCTCATGTATGACAGCAAGTATTGAGAACATTCCTCCACTACAAAAATTTGGTCTTCATAGCCCGGTTCTGCAATCCTTAAGGTTAATGTCAATATTTTAATTTGTACTGTGCAAAGGAAAACTCTCCTCTTGCCCCCCAAAATTGTACTCAGTGGTTGATGTCCAGCTGCAGTATTCAATCCAGAAAATGAAAGTATGATTACTACTACTTCTGGGTAAAACTTTCAGTTTCCATTTTCCAAATGCTCTGGAAAGAACAAAGTACCGAATTCACTTAAAAAAATGTAGTTCAGAAGATTTAGAATAATTAAAACATTTCAAAGGAGCTAAGCTGTCTTAAGTATTGCAATTGCACTTCAGAGACCTCCCATCACATGAGAAACTACTTTACAAACAAGTTAATGGAAAACTAGAAACAACTTGCCCAAGACCATAAGAAAAACAGGAGGATTTGAAAATAGTGCATGGTTCAAACAATTGTTTTATCCTATTATTGAAATTTGAAGACTTTCAATGATGGTCTCTCTTGAATTCTCAGATAATTTAACATACATCCCAACTTCAGAAGTAATCATCCACATCAAGGAACTGGCTTGAAAGACTGCAATCACTCTGAAGCTAGAACTGTGACTACTACATGAGTTAATACAGATATTATCATTACAATATATACTGATAATAGCTGCCTTAAATTAAGTGCACAATACCATAAATAAATAATAAAGTGCACATTTTCTTAAGCAAAAAAGTGCACCATAAAACCATTTCAAGATTTAGCTAGAAAAAAACTAATAGAAAAGAACAACAATTCAGCCCTGTAACAACACTAACGGCATTTAAGTATTTGTGACTTTGTAGGACAAAGCCTGGAAACACTATGGAGATCAGTGTCCTTCGCAGTACTGCCTGGAACACAATGTCCACACAGGTACCTGGTTACATTCTGATCACTTTGTTTAATTGCTGCCAGACAGCTTAAAGTTAATCACTCAGCAGGAGATGACAAAGAGTTGCAAACCCTTTTCCCCCAGAGACAAGGCAAAACCATGACACTGAAGTGCAACTAGAAGCTAACTGAAAACTTCATCTGGAACACAGCAGCCAAGCCACTAAATAGATCATGCTCAGCACTGGTTACCTGAGGCAAGCTGCTCATGGATTTAATCCTGTACTTAGCACATGGCCACAGCCCTTTACAAAGGTAACAGTACCAGAAAAGAAGTCTATAACTGACTGGAAGAAGGGACATAATCCTTTCCAAAAAGTAGTGAGTTCTTGTGCTTTAGTTTTTTATGGACATAGAAGCAGTCACTAAGCAAAAAGAATTACTAGACCAAAAAGTCTACACATGGTGTCTCTAGGGTGCACGATCTTTACCAGACTAGGAAAGTAGTTTTCTTTTACCACCATCCCCCAAAAGTATCAAGCCTCATCCAGTCAGCAGCTCAGCCAGCTCATTTTCATCCATGTGACAACCAGTCACAAATTACAGAGGCTGTGAATCTACAGATTGATCTTAATTTATTTCTAGTCAGCAGTATATATGTCATATTTCAATGCACTTGCATTAGTTCATTTTGAGACCTACATAAGAAACTCAAAATATTAAACAGTAAGGATGCTAGGCAGAAATTTGAAAAGAAATCCCTGACCACATCAGCCCTATAAAAGGTTTGTCTTTCTTCATCTCCATAGGCAGCAGCTAAAACTTCAGAGCAGCTACAGGCTGTTCCCTACAACCCAGACCCAGACAAATTCACTACAACTGGCTGGTTTTGGCCATGAAAAGAATGGATGAAGCCAGTAGGCATTTATCTCATTCTGCTGCCAAGAAGAGTTTCAGTAATATCTGCGGACTGCATAGCTGGCCTCTGTGTTGATGCATCCCCCAGAGGTTTGGTGAGAACTTTCTTGGTGTTGCAAACAGAACATCATGTGTGTCAGTCACAGGAAAGGACTTCTCATACAGAAAGAGCAGACACCTATGTTACCTGGACCTGGGCCTTCCTCTTAGTAGAAGTGCTGCAAAATGTGGAATATGTAGAATTTTCTTTAAGAAAGGATGTTCTTTAATGTTTGATCTTTGTATACATTCAAGCCTAATCAACAATAAGGGAGATTTAGTCTGTGAAACAGACAGCAGCCCACAAGCTCTAAGTGATGTCCAGGTGTTAAAAAGACAAATTACTGATGGTAGAATTGCCTTGTTAAGCTTTAGGGCCTGACTGGTTTCAGTGATCTCACACCTAGAGGGAGATCAACAAAGTTGGGAATAAGGATGTATCACTGACAGTAGACACAAAGAATGCAGAGTTTATGGATCACAATCACAGCCAGAGCTGAATCCCAGCATTACCTGTGTGAATGCTTCCAAGTGCTCCAATAAAGACAGCAAAACAAAGGAGGGACAAAGGAGGAAAAAACCTTCTGGCCACACAAAAAGGATTGATTCTTCCGTCAACTAATGCATGAGGAAAGCAGATCCATTGCTTCAAAATAGTGAAGCATACCTCTAGATTTCCATTCCAGCAGATTTAGCTGGACAAGGACATTGAGCAGAATCTCCAAGATAAGGAAG
>WAAE01024041.1:9700-22140 GCA_013400495.1 Nicator chloris
AAAAAAAAAGAAAAGAAAAGGAAAAAAAGGAGAGAGAGAAAGAGAGCCAAAGATTTTATTTTTCCCAAACATATTCAGTAATCTTAGTCCAAATACACAGATGACAGTTTTCTGGATATTTTCTGTGATCATGTTACACACTGATTCTGGGACTGATGAAAAGACTCCATACCACCAGTTACAGATGAGTAGCCTCCTTTTACACTAAAAATAGTATATGGAAAATACAGTAACAAGAAAACTGCAGTTTGTGATTAAAGAAGAAATTCAGCAGTGAGACGTCAATGGTTTGTCATTTGATCTAACCTTCACACTACGCTTACTTTGTTTTTCATGACTCAGTTGCTGTTTAAGTCATAATGGCTAGCTAAAAGCTATTTAAGTGGGAGAGAAAAGCCGACCATTAAAATAGCATTTTGAGGAATAGACTGGGAGAGTGGCTGATGACCTGTGTCAGAATCTGCTGTGTGGAAGGAATCTTTCATGACAAAAGAAGTGTGGATATTTACTGAATATTAATTTGCTCTGTGCCTAACCAGCTAAGCAAAACTAGCTGGGACTTTTTATGGTTCCTTAGATTGAAAAAATTAGAGATTAATTACGCCTCTTCCTGAAATATTGGTCAATCTATTTGCCACATGATCTATTCACCGTTCAAATATAGGGCTCAATATTTCAACATTTTCATATTATATGAAGGATAAAATCTGGAGTGTTGAGATTGTTTATGCTGAGAGCTGGACTTACACAATAGTTTTTCAGTCCTTCTTTCATTTAAGATCTGTCATTCAAGCAAGGAATTAACAAAGTGGTTTCTATTCTTACAATCCTGGTTGCCAAATTACATGGTATTTGTGGGTAGGCAGGTGACTGTTCCCTAGGCTTTTCCCATGCCTGAACCCATTTTCCATAGGATTAATGATCTGGGTCTTTTTTTAACACTTAAGTAGCTCTTTCCAAGTGCTTGACATTACTGCAGATATGGTGAGGAAAAATCATTCCACATCTGCCTTGAATTGATGAAAAGCACACTGTTTGTACCAGCTTAAGTGGGAACCCCTTTCTTTTTTTTTTTTTTCTCATCAGAGATGAAAATATCTTTCACATGTAACAGTTTCAGGGACCTTCCTCAGTGCAACACCCCAACAGAATGAATCTTCACAACAAAATTTTGTGAAACTCAGCTTTCAAGAACAGAAATATTCACTCTCAAGTTTAGTGTGAACTTTACAGTGGCCTTAAGTCCTTTCCATCTCACTAGTTAAGAAATATAAATCAGCATGACCTAACCGAGTCAGCACAAAATAATTAACAAAGCAGTGAATTATTTGTAACAACATGTTACTTCCTAGGGGCTATTTCCTACTGCCTCTTCTTTATTTGGCCGTGTGGAGTCTCCAGAAGTAACCCACATGCCACTCCTTTTTATTGCAGTGTACTATAGTCCTGCTTATCTGACAGGGTATGGTGAAGAACAGACTGTACATGCTAGAGGTATATAAACTCTGCAACTCTACAATAGCTATAGTAATAAATTGCTCCTGCTCTGACCTCAACTAAATTGAATTCCCATTATTTCTATATCTGTAGGATGATAGAAAATTCTCTCTTTGAAACTTAAAATCAATCCATATTTTATAAATGACAAATTTTACCATTTTCCTCAGGCAAATCTCCTGGAAATGTTTAATGAACATTTAGCCTGAAAACTATGAACCCTAAGACTCCAGTAAGTTTCTTACAAAGATGCTAGTTTTGTAAGAATAAATTAATGGCTCTAAGAATATGAATGAAAGATGTAAAATATCGATTTATCTGTGTTCAGTTCCCAGAGAGTTATGTCATGATTCAAAACAATTATGGTTTAAGAAAACTCAAGTTTTTGACAGGAAATATGGATACTGTTTTAGTTGTCTCTTACAGGAATTGCGTGATGAAAAACTGTGACACTTCAGTTCTGTATTATTTTACTTTTTGTGCTTGGTTTTCTATAAGCAGTCATGTATTTAAAAGAAAAGGAAGACGCTTTCCACTGTCACAGTCTCATTAATCTTCCCTCCTTACTGACAGTTAAATATTGGATAGTTAAGGATAGTTAAAGGTTGTAGTTTTGCTGCTTTCCTTTCCTCTAACTTTTCTATTTTTAGTAGGAGAGAGAAGGAGGCTAAATCTATCCCAATGTTTATGAAACACTCATACAGCCCAATGGGAATTACATACATACAGATAAGCATCTGTGGCACAATAATAACTGGGACTGTCTTCTAACATGCAGCGTGCTTCCTTCCTGAGTGAATCCTTAAGCCAAAGTTGTCAGTCAGAATATTTCAGCCCCTGTGGGAAAACCTGATTTCCCACCACTAATGCAGTACTATCCAGCAACTCTAAAATTTCCATTCACTAAACAGTAGCAAAGATCCATTATTTTCCTCTTTGTTCTCATTATAAAAATGTAGCTCACATATAGTGTGGGAGGGAAATGCTGCAGAGTGCACTTAGAGGACATATATTGTTGAATTAGAATTGCCACTAAGAGTACATTTCGAAAGTCACTGAAAACAAAGTAAGCCTCAATCAACTAATGCATTAGATAGTGATCTGGTCTGATTCACGCACAAATCTAATAGTCACAAGTACAGATAAAATATTCTTGGTTTGTCTTAATTTCTTTTTCTTTGTAATCACAGTTATCAATGTCTTTTTTCTGATTTTCTGTTGTAGCACCATAATCCAGCCTCTACCCTTGACTATCAAGATTTTCCAAATGCTGTAAGCAAGATGTATATTTCTAAGGTTTATTTTGCCAGGTTCATCTTCCTGTGTGGACTGCCATTTGGTATACACAACCAAGCAACTTGACTTTCAATCAGAGATTGTTGTAGTTCCTGTTCTTGCTACACAGTCATAAATTCATAGCTGTGAGAAGACCAGAATTTGAACTCTTTTTTTTTATTATTTTTATTAATGCAAAATTTTAGGCATGATATTTAAAAAAATTATTTGTATGTAAGATAAACTCATAATAATTTCTAGGATATGTCATAGGATTTCTGTTTCTGTGGATGAGAAATTCATAGAGTATCCCTGTGGAGACCAAAGTAGAATAACAAAACCACACTGCTTAAAATGTAAAGTCCTTTAAATACACATACATCCAAACTGTATTTCTAGACACTGTGTTCTGAAGATTTCTAAAGACAAAACAAACATTTCCTTGACTAAAGCGTTGTCCTTGAGTATGAAAGACGTGGTTTTGCTTTTGACATTGACCTGCTGTACCTGAAAAATACATTGTAATCAGCATAAAGAAGTGTTTGACTTGGGTCAGAGATTACAGTTAGAAAATTTCTCTTTGCAGAGTTTTATTTCATGAATTGCTCTTTGATTTTTTTAAAGGATCGCTAGTTATGCTCAGAGTGATGGAAATCTTCACTTCATATGAGCAAATGCTTAAACTATCTACTTTTCTCTCTTCTCCTCCTGAAATTTCTGAGGAATGACAGGTATTTACCAAGTCTCTGTGTGAAGGCCAAACAGTTCTCGATCCCTTAAAGATCATTCTTCCCCTGTGTGGTGTATTGCTCCCAGTTATTCTGAACACTGAATTCAGGCAACAGAAAAGGTCACCTTGCCCTATCAAGTGTTGCTTGAAGTGATGGCTTACTTGTATCCATTCACCCTTTAAATCAACTGAGGAGTCAGAAACTATCCCTAGCGATGGGACTTTTGCTGTTCTGAAAGGTGAGATTCATAGATTCAGAAAGGAATATCTGTCTGTGATCTGTGCCTGGTCATGTATATATATACATATGTGTGTTTATGTGTGTTCTTTACATGTGCTCTCCATGTGTATGCCTAGTGTGAACATATCTTGGGCCAAGCTGCTGATTGGACCAGGAGAAAGAGATGTGTCTCATGACACCCTTTATATGCCCTTAAAACAAGGCCATTTAAAGTATTCTTTCAAGTTTTTTATACATTTGCATGGGTATAGAGATAATAAAGGCCAGTTCATTAGACCAAATATAATTCATCTTCACATTTTCATAAGTGGCTTCTCTGATAAAGTGTCAAAATGTACATAGCTCTTCCAAATTCTGTGGAAGACAAAACCAGTGCTTAGGTGTGGGATTTCCATGGTAATTACTGCTAAATGGGTGACCACTGTTCCAGGTCCTTCCAGGCAACAAAACTCAAAATAAGGAATATTTATTCTCCACTGTCTTTAAGGAGTTTCAGGAAGAAAATGATCTTATATTAAGCCTTTCAGGAAAAAAAAAAAAACAACAAAATCAAAACAAAAAACCAAAAACCCAACAAAAAAACCCCACAAACAAACAAACTAACAAAAATAAATACAAAACAAACAAACAAACAAACAAACAAAAACCCCACAAACCAACCAACCAACTAAAAAAACACCAAAAACCCCCAGGTTTCACCTTACTCAAACTTTTAACAAGAAGAGACAGATATTTGAGCACAACTTCATTAACTTTTCACTACATATGTATTCCAACTAGATAAGCCACATCTGGAAGACACCACAATATGTAGCTGATGAAGATCAGTCTTTGTATGTGCAGATTTCCTGACAGTTTATGCAACCTCAAGTTCTGATCCTGGCTTATTCTCTTCAAAAGTTATTTGTAGGTGAGCTAGAAGGAGGGAACAGGAATTCACAAAGATCCAATATCCCTCTTTTCTGTGACTCCCAACTGATTCAGAAGACTTCTGCTTGGAAAAGGCTTGGAACACTACACCTTTCCACTGGATTCAGTCTTGGTCTGTGTGTGTGACTTTTCTTCAGCTGTCTCTTGCAATCATCATCTGTGTGCCCCAGCCAAAGATATTTTGATACATCTGTAAATTTTGAGCCAGATATCCTTCTTTTCTAAGGGCAGATCTACTCACCTTATTCATTAATTACACAACTTTCTCTTTCAAATTTTGGACCACGAACCTAAATCTTCAACTAATTTAATATTGTACCAACTTTAGTTCAATTGAAAGTGGATGCACAGCAAAAGCATTCCTTATCCTCAGCAAGCAGTTTATTTTTGAAATGTTCTCATTTTTTTTGTTCTACATTCTCTGCATGCTGAGCACATCATGCAACTTCAGCAATTTGAGTTAAGGTTATTCAAATTAGTGAAGGAGCTCTTTTGAGGTAAGAATTTTCTTTGTGTTTTCACTTAAAACATTAGCTAGCACAGCCCCCCTGCAACACAGAAACAATGAAATCCAGCAGCTAGTTCTTGCCCAAAAGGTTCTACTCACCTCAAGGAGGATGAATTTCATCCCAGGTCCTGGAATGCATGGGATTGCAACAAGTCAGACATCAGTGCTTCCTTTCTTTTTTTCCTAACAGTATAAAATAAAATGAAAATTAAAATCACAGGGTGCACTTTTTAGTGCATCAGTAACATTTTTAATAGCTAGATTTGTAGACAGATATGTGCAACGTTGATATCCTTTCTGTGAATAGGAAAAACACTGATCATTTCAGAAAAGCAGTTAATTAATTATCTCTATGTCCTTGAGTTGCAATTTTATTTATTGAAACTAACATAATTCTAAATAATAACCAATACTTTTTTTTTCTATTTTTGTTTCTTTTGTCTCACTGTCTACCTGCTAATTTCAACTTTTGTTTAATATCTACTGTTATTGTGTTACTTTTGTGAGGCAATCACTGATGACTGGTGAAAACTGTCTTATGCAAAAGGAACCGAATCAGTAAACTCAAATAAATAGGAGAGTTTCTCACAATAATTGTCAAAGCAATTTCAGTTGAACTTGGCAGCTATGCACAACATTTTCTAAAATTGCTCTCAAAATTCTTCAACAAATAATTATCATTTACATATGCTGGCCTGTTTACAGGTGTACAGAGATGAAATTTCAGTTTTCATTGAATTAAAAGTGAAAGCACATTTCTCCTAGGTGACTAGTTATCTCTTAGATTAAATCGATTTTATTCAGGTAATACTGAGGATTTGTGTTGCCATGTAAAATACAAAGTTGGGTTTAGTTGAAGAGATTCAGATATTTTCATGTTCTGACCAAAAGTGGATTTAAAATTACACCTTAATTATTATTGTAATATACTTTGAAAATATAAGGTTTGCTAGTGTTTGCACCTGTTGCAGTTTCAGAAATTTCTGTTCCAAAAATGCATGACAAAATATGAGTAATGTCTGAACAGATGCATTTTTCTGTTAGATAGCAATAGCTGGAAATCTGAGGCAGAGTAGGGCAGTGATGTATTATTGTTTTCCCTCTATCAGCCTTAGTATCACCATCTGGCTTTCGATTATGGAACTGCAACAAAGTCTATTTTTTCTTTATCACCATCTGGTACCGCAGTCAAGTGACAGAGTCACAGAACAAATTTAACCAAAGGTCTTAAGAATTTCAACCATTCAACTTATAAGGTAAACAGAAGCTGATATGCTGCATATGAGGTACTAAAATAAGCAGTCTAAGGATACAGGCACTGGAACTTGGTCAGCTTAACCATCAGGGAGAAGAGACTGCAGAATAGCCTGGTTTTTGCCTGGCTCAATCAACAACATCCTAGATGATTTCTGGGATCACACAGAGTTTGAATGAGGCCAGCCTTTCTTGCAGACAGTGAGGTTCTGATAGTAGGAGTGCGAACAGGCCATTTATTTGCCATCTAATCCACAGCACAACCCCCAAGACTATTTCATACATTAGAACAAGAGGCCTGCTGCTTGGAAAAAGTAATGCTATTGTTTGTACCCGTCCAAAATGTGAGGAGGACTGAAACCAGATTGTGCTGTTTACCAAGTGACTGGAAACTTGCAGTTGTTAGCATAGAATTATTATATAATCCATGAATGGTTTTAGAGTACTTCTATCTCTGTGTGAAGAACCTTGGTGATGGCAGAAATGGCTCTGTGTTAGAGAAACTGTTTTGAATCCATGACAATTTTGTTAAAATTAATATCTTTAATACTACCCAGTGAAAACTGCCAAAATGGCTGTTAAATATAAATTATTTCAGACATAATTCTGTAATGGTTTGGCTAGGTTAGAGTTAATGTTCTTCACAGCAGCTGCTATGAGGCTATGTTTATAACTATGAACAGTGTTGATAACCCAGGAATGTTTTTGTTATTGCTGAGCAGTTCTTGCACAGAGCCAAGGCCTTTGCTGCTCCTCACCCATCCCACCAGCGAGGAGCCTGAGGGTGAGGAGGCAGGGAGCTGGGAGGGGACACAGCTGTGACAGCTGACCCCAGCTGACCCAAGGGGTGTCTCACAGCATATGGCGTGTTCAACATACGAAGATGGGGGAAGAAGGAGGAAGTGGCGGATGTTCATAGTGAAGATATTTGTCTTCCCAAGTCACCAGTACACGTGATGGAGTCTGGCTTTCCTGGACATGGGGGAGTACCTACCCAAGGATGGGAAGCAGTGAATGAATGCCTTGTTTTGCCTTGCTTGTGCACACGGCTTTGGCTTTTCCTATCAAACTGTCCTTTTCTCAACTCACAATTTTTCTCAATTCTACTGTTACGATTCTCTCCCCAGACTGATTCTGTGGGAGTAAATAAATGGCTGTGTGGTACGTAGTTGCTGGCTTGGCTTACATCACAGTACACTGCAAATAAATTGTGTTTATTCATTACAGAATCTGTAAATTCTTGCCACGAGCCCTTGTTTCTATGATACTAGAAACAGACCCAGTTATTTATCAACTGTCATCATCCTTAGGACTTTCATGCAGGTAAAAGGCATGTTCTGTTAGCTTTTGTACACAACATGTTTTCTTGCATGTGCCTCATGTTCAAATTTTATACATGTATTTTAATTAAAAGTATTGATAACTGACAACTATGTCAATATTTAAAAAGAAGTTATCATAAGATATCAAATAAATACTAGAAGTAATGATATATACAATTGGCCTTAGGCTGGTCACTTAAATAGCCTTTTCTTCAAAAAATGACAAATTATTTCAATTTTTTTCCTTACCTGTCAACAAAACTATCAGTCCACCTGCTTTACATTCATGATAAGTACTAGAACTTTGGTCAAATTAACCCTAAATAACATTTGATGTTTTAGAACAGCTTTTGAACAGCAACAATAGCTACATCCTGTTCTTTAGAAGGTACAAATGTTCTGTAACTGAGAGAGATTGCTGAGAGAAAATGTTAATTTTGAAAATTCAGGTTGGCTTCACCTGTGAGATACTCTTATTTTACACTGGTAAATTACATCCTCTTAATGCTATTGACATCATTCTTATCATAGAAATTGGAGCAAAGTAGCAGTGAATAAGATCCAAAAAAACAATTTAAGAAAATGTTAAGCTAGTTTCCTTTAAGGTAGATTTCATATGATTGTGATCTAAGAACAGTTCAGTGCTTATCTTGAAGTCTTTCTACATCTAACATTCATGCAATCCTCAAGTAAAATGGAAGTACATAAAGCCCCTCTATGTCCATCTTCTATAATCTAGAGCGGGTGAATAGGAATGCATCATATCTTTACTTTTGTGAAGGTTTATATTTACTACAGCACTGCTTGTGAACAAAGAAAGAAAAGATGAGTAATTAAGCACAAAAGACAGTGTATCATTTCTGCTCAGTCAGAGATGCATCTAATTCTGGCCTTTCCAACTTTTAAGAGAGGAAAAAATGCTTTTCTTCCATCTTTTGGGAGCTGAATGTGCAGTAATTGTGCAATGGACTTACTGCTATCTTTCTGCTGGTTTGTAAGAAGGATCTTATCCAGATTTGATGTCCTCTAAAAATTAAATTTCTGATTTGTAGTTCCTAAAGATATGATTTGTATCTGCTGAACACTTTTTAACATAATGGAGACCCTTATAGGCGATTAGAAGTAAAAGATAGTGAAATATTCACCTTTGTGATGAAAAAAAAAAAAAAAAAGCAGAACAGATTATTTATTGAGTCTGAACTTATTAACAGTAAGTAGTGATATATAGACATGTATTTTATGAAACCTCCTTCCCCAGTGAGTGATGCTTGAGGCAAGTGGGTGGTCTGCTGCAATGAAAACTTGTGTGACTAGGAGGAACTCGGGGATTCCCGCTGAGGAGCTACTGCAGCGTGTACAAAAGCTACGCAGAACTTCAGGATAGTACTGTTTTGGTAAACATCATGATTTGAACTCAGAGATACGTGATCGTGGTGATTCTCCCACAGCACACCTCATATTACTAAAGTTTAAATTACATCTATTTTGGCACAAAAATGCGGGTCCCGCTCATGCAGCAATTGTATTTTCCAGCACAGGTCCTTTTCGCATTCCGCAAAATAAGAATGTTGCCTTTGGCATGGATGGCAACAGTCACACCTCCTTCACTTGCCAGGCAACACACCCTGTCCACAGTTAAAAGAGCTACACAACACATGGTGCCCACCCTTCGATTCTGAAGCCACAGTTTTCAGGTTTCACCACACATGCAGAGACACAACAAGTATAGGCTTTGAGTGGAATTAACAAATGTTCTGCTGAATTAAATATAGTCAGTGCATTATAAGGAGACCGTGCTTTGTTCCTTCAAACTACTTCTCAAGCAGTCAAATGGAGATGTGTTTGTAAAAGCAGGTGAACTAAGAAGATATTAGACCTTGAATGAAACTAGTGGCAGTGTAAGAAGTAGGCCATGGAAAAAAAAATCTTTGATTACCAGCTTATTTTTGCATTTTTTTTCAGGGCTAGAAATATTTTTTTCTATTATAAAAGGAATACTAATTTTTCAAAATACATTTTTTTCACAAGAAATTGTAAATTAGTATGTGAGCAGCAATTTTAAAATATATATATTTTGAAAATGCCTAAAATTTGAAACTTTGAGTTCATTTATTCAAAGCACCTTTTGGAAACTTTAAATCACATACTGATAAGCATATTGGATGCTAATTAATTTTTTTCTTATTTTTAATTTTCTTTAATGTATTTATTTTTCTTTGTAGATAGAGACACATATAATGATAAGGTCTTAACCATGCTTCAGCCTATGATTTCATCCTAGCTAGATGCCAAATAATATGCTAAATAATGGCGTGAAAACACCCACGAGAGCACCGTTGTAAGCACAGCTCTTCAGATATTCACAAGCTTAAGCATTGCTAAAAATCTGAAAAAAACTTATTGTAGATACCAAATCCAATAGGAACAGCACTGTTTGAATTCTTGCTACAGAAACCGCTGAGGGCCAGTACAGTGACTGAAGGAAATCTTTACAAGACAACTAAAAATAGCTGAAGCATTTAATATTTCATGTTAAATTTTCAGTGATTCAAAGATTATTTAATTTCATTTGAAGAGGCACTGTAATCTTTACTAACAATACAGTTGAAGGCAAGTGCATAATCATTCTTGTTTCTATAAGAACTACTTTTTCAGAGTTAATTACTAAGTGTGGTTGTGATCTTCTTTTTCCTTCCTTTCTTCAACCTTATGGCAAAATAGAAGTAGAACACCCTTTCAAAGTCCCTTTCCAGTTAAGAGCTAATGGGTGCTTTTGAAAATGCTTTTAGATTGCATTATGCACATACCTCCTGAGAGGAAAAAACAAGTCTCATCAGCTTTGTTTTTTGTATGGAAAAACCTGACTGAATGGCCAGCAGTATAGAAACATTTGATTTCTTTTTCTGCAATGTTGTTTCATCTCTTCTGAAACCCAAAAACCTACAAGTGACAGAAAATGACAGGCTTCTCAAGTTGCACTAAGGTTGGGTATCTTATTGCAAAAGTACATTTTGTCATTCACAAAATATGCACCATACATTGAACTAGTCATCACAACTGAGATTTGACTGAAGAGGCACAGGAGTGTTGTTAAAGATTTCTATTGCTCCATTCTTTAATGAAGTTCGCTTTTGTGATCCCTTCTGCTTAAGTTTCAGTCTTTAATTTTTTCCAGATTTCACCTATAGCATCTCATTTTTTCAAGAACAACTCCAAGGGCCTGGGTTATAACCTTAGCATTTTCCTGTTTCTATTTTTATTTTGTAGTAATTTAGTCTTTATGTACAGCTATCCTGCTTTGTCTTCCACTTAGAGTAACACTCTAAAGGTAGCAGTATTCAGAAGAGATGCTCGTTTCTCATTGTCAGTACACTTCTTGGAGTAGAGGTACTACTTTATCTTGCTGTTTATACACCCTCAGAAAAATTACACTGAACTGGAAAATTTTAGAAACTTCTGTACGCCATATAAACTTTCTACTGGGTATCAGTGCAATTTCCTCAGAATAGCTGTTACTAGCACTCCAAAGCAATGTTTTCTGGATTTTTTTTTTTTTTTAACTAACTGCTGTTCAACAGCTGAGACTCTGTATTAATTAACCTCTTTGGGTACTCAATTTGTGACCAGTTCAACGAACATTGCATTACGCTCTTGTTGCTTTATAAGAATGGGTTAATTCAAAGAAGTCAGTGAGTTATTTGCTTTTCAATCCAGATAACAGGGTGTTTATTTTATGAAAAATAAAACCAGGTACCATTTTACTCTGTTCTCCCAACTTTGCAGGAACTCTTACGTCATTATGGATCATTCTTTCTTATTTTTTCTCCCTATAATGTAGTATAAACCATAGCTCTCCTGTGTGGATGTTTACCATGATTCTGGATTAACGGTGCTTCATTTTATTGATGAGTGCATTATGTGTATTATAATATGATCAGATGTTGGACCAACATCAAGGTACTGCTCTTTAACTTCATATTTATCAACTGTTAAAGGCAACTATCTGGCCTTTGGTTTGTCTATCTATTTGGGTGGCTTATGTCACAGAAGGAGCCAAGAGGAAACAGGAAGTCTTGGTAAGATTGAAATTAACCATGAAGCTGACTAAAGAAGATAAATGGAAAAGCTTCTGCTGTAAAGACAGCAATTTTCTTATCTCTGAAGTATGGCTAGCTACCAGGGCTAATGCTTGGGGATGCTGCTTTGGAAAAAAAAAAAAAAAAAAAAAAAAAAAAAAACCAACAAAACCCAACAAAACCCCCAAACACATAACCTTGTTTCGTTTTTGTTAGTTTCCCTTATTCTAAATCTTCCAACATCACATGTGTGATTTATGTATATTTTCATTTACCTCACATTCTGTTATGTTAGCAAAAAGCTGTGCAAACTATGTGCGCGCACTGGTACCTTTGTGAAAGTGAAGGGGGAATGCAAAATACTGCACAACTCACAGTTACTATTTGATTCTTTGTAACTTTCATGTCACTTCTCCTACCGGTAAGTGAAATTTCTCAATTGCCTAATTTTTTTCCTCCGTTTTAGGACATGAAGTTTTCTGAGGATTGCAGTCTCCAGGGCTTTCCATGGACAGGGATATGACAGGAGTAGGATTTGCTGCCAGAAAAAAAACAAACAAACAAACAAAAAAAACCCCCAACAAAAACCAAAAAAAACCCCCCCCCC
>WAAE01024045.1:0-12898 GCA_013400495.1 Nicator chloris
AAAAAAATTTAAAATTACTCAAAAAGAAACCTAGTATTAGTCTTGGAGGAGATTATTTAACATGCCTTCTCATAATTCCGAATTTTAAAGCACTATTTTTCTCATAGTGAGAGATACAGAACTCAAAAAGAAGGAGGAAAAAAAAAAGCATTTGCCTAGTCTTTTTCCATTTGATGGGTAATGATACAAAAGTCTGGTTGATATATGTAATTGTACAAGTAAGGGGGTGCACCATATTTGAAAGTGACTGATAGTTTGCAGTTGCAACTTACTTCTCCTAAATTCTCGGAGCCAGTTTTATGATCCCCCTTTTTACTGCACTATAAAACATATTTTACAAATTATATTTTAAAGTTAGTGTGTTTCTACAGTGTTGCCTAAATAAAAGTGACTGTTTTCTTTAGCTGGCATCCAAAAGGGAGAAGCTTATTCACAGTTCTTAAAAACTGTTGTTTAAACTTAGCAAGTAATACGGTTGTTTCATCATAATTGCTCAAGCTAAGTTAAATCTTTAAAAACATTCTTTTCTTTTGGTGGAAGAATTTCCTTTCCATATTCTGCTTTGTACGTTCTCTTGGTTTGTTGTTGAATTCCTGTAATACTGAAATTACTCAAGAAAAATCTAACTTCAACCGTAATCTATCTGCCTGCCTTAAAAAATTAAAATTAAGTGCTTTGTGGGCATACCAGTAGTGTAGTTATTTTGAATGCCTAAGTTTTGTAAAAAAATATTCTTGTAATGATTTCTGTAGTCTTCTGTAGTAGGATTGTGCTCAGGGAACCAATACCTTGAAACGAGTTTTTTCTTTAAATGAATGAAAAAATAGTGATTAAGCTATTGATGTAGCTGACTAGAATAAAAAGGAAATTAAATTGCAAATACCACAGCAATATGATAAATACTGGTTTAGAGCTTTATTCTTTTAAATAAAAAAATGAAATGTTTAATTAAAACAGTTCAGTGCTTAAACGTTTTTAACAATTGGAAGGAGAACATGAAAACAAATTCTAACTTTACCACTTATCTGCCTTTTTACTGAGGTCGCACTATGAATATGCATTCTATGAATATCTATTAATAGATCCGATATGTGTAAGTATTGGATTTGCCAAATACTTAAATATCAAGTAGTAGGAACTGGATAATTTTTAATTCATATTAGTTTGAAACATGAATTACAACTCAACAGCAAATATGTAATAAAAAAAATTAATAACATGAGGTTTTATCAATTTGTCTAAGAACAGAGGATGCATCCAAAAACATCTAAATTTATTTAGTGAAATGTAATGAGTAGTACTTCCCCTCTGCATTCCTGTGGTTGTGATTCTCAGTTAGCTTTATTATGACAAAAGCATTTGATTTTTACATCTGTAGTGAATTATACAAAGAAGTTCATGCTGTCTTTGTAAACTGTAAACTCTTCGTAGCAGAGAATAGAGTGTAGAAACTGTTCTGTTACCAGTGGAGGGAATGCGATTCACTTCATAAATAATCAAATAATCATTGTGCTTTCAAAAATTAATAAAGTTAAATTAAAATTTCGTTTTGGTCAAATTCAAATATTTGAAGAGTTTTCTATAAAAAATTAGTCTCAAGTAGCTTTAAAATTATGTATTTTAGTTTCTCATAAGTCAAGTGGGATCATTTTAGCTTTTGAAATGTCAAGTATCTTTCCAGAAGGCTCAGCCAGCATGACTGCTTTATTTGCAGTTCTCTTTGGCTTGGTGCCATCATCCCTTAATTTTAGCTATACATACTGAACCATATTTCTTCAAATTACAAGATGCCTAATACAGAAAAGTAGGAAAGTATGTCCAAAAATGCAATATGCAAGATTGTTAGCACATAGAGAAATGAATAAATATGGTTGAAAAGAATTCTTGAATAGCGTAAGAAAACAGTTCTAATATATCTGAAAATCTAAAAAATGTGTGGTTTGGGATATTCTATTCATTTTACATATTTTATAATAAGTAAGTGAAATATATTCCATGATGTCAACCTGTTCAGATACTTCCAAAAACAGTACAAATGTGGGTATGTTTAAATGTTTTTATCTGGGCATAATGCTAATAAGAGTACAAACTTACAAAACTTTCCAGTAATCTGAAGACATTAATAGTTGAGGTTTGGTGGGGTCAGGGGGTGGGTGCAGGTAGGGTGGGGGTGTCGAGGCCAACATTTTGTTGGGATTTTTTAAACTCTTTTTAATAGAATGTGTGATATATGTGTTGCAACTCAGCTAACTTTTGGGAACTTGGGAGCTCTAGGAACGTGGTACTTTTGCTATGTATGGATATTAGAATAAAGATGAAATGGAAAAGAATTTTTTCATACTACCATATTTTGAAAGCACTGAAATTATAGGTTGCATTTTGTGTAAATAATTTGAAGACATATTAAAAGTATCTCTCACTGCTTCAAGTATGAAATCAAGTATGTTCATTGATTAAATCTATAGGTCTACATCACTAATAATTGTCTAGTGTCAAATTTATGTTTAAAAATATGTGTTCTCTCAAATAGCCAATTAATTCATGCATCTTGTTTTAAGAGTATGTGGATTAATGCATCTTGAACAGAAGTATTTTCTCCATTTAATTGCAAAAAAATGCTGTCCTGAAGTTAGTGAGCAACCAGTAAACAAAAAATATCAAGTATGAAATCATCATTGTTTATTGTTTGTAAGGATTTCTCAAAGGTCTAGGTCTTGCATTAGAGCATTAGCCATGCTATTAATTTGATATAATCAATAAATCATAGAAATTTTGATTGCAGGAGACCTGTGTTGAGTCACTCAGTCCAGCCAGGCACTCAGGGTAGGGATGTCACCAGCCCTTGATCAGGTCCCCTCTGGCTCTCTGTGGCTCTGCCTGGATATTTCTTAAAGACCTCCAGGGAAACAGCATCCACCATATGTGTCTGGACATTTTATCAGTGTTTCATTTACACTGCTAAAGACTTTTGTTTTTCCCTCTAATGCCCAGCCTAAATGTCACATGCTGCACTGTGGTCATTGACCTTCTTACATTTTTTGGTGAGCTGTGAGTCACCTTTGACTCCATCCTTTTCATAACCACCAATACAACTCAGATCTTACCACAGTGTTGTATTTGTGGGAAGAAGAAAAGTGTGTTATTTTTGCATGTGAAATGAACCTGAAACTTAAAAAAAAAAAGATAATTAACAAGTCTTAACAAACAAGAATATCTTTCTTTTTCTTGGTTAGTCAGCCAATGGCTTCTGCTATTAGGAGTTTTATATGCTGCATATTTATCACACTGAATCTTCGCTTAGGCCACGAGTGCATGTTTCACCATTACATTTTAACTTATTTAGAGAAAAAAAAACAGCCTTTGTTTAATTAGTGAATTAATTGTATTTTTTTTCTTTTTGCAGTTAACATTGAAGTGTCATTAAAAATCAGTAACAGTGTTACATAGCCTACTGCTTTGTTTTAAACCAATGGGGGGATATTGGGAAAAAACGTAAAACCTCTTTCTGGCTATTTGGATATTGCTACATTTCCATGTTGGTAAAACATGATTTCTTTAGCTTTCATTTTGTTTTGAAATCAGGCACAATGAAGAAAACTCATTAATATTTGAGCAGCATTAGGTGCTCCAACATCCTTACCTGCCAGTTTTGCTGGTACCATCTCTGTTACAGAAAACGAAATCAAGGGGACCATAGCATTTAACTATGGCTGCCTGGGAAAAGGACATACAGCATAATAAACTATAACCAGTGGCTAGTCTGGTGCACCAAATCCCAAATTATGTGTATTGTACATATACTATGCTCCTCTAACTTTACATCTGAATCTCTGCTATTTCCCTAAAAACATAGGTTCCTACCTTTTTTACCAGTGAAGTGGAAAATATTAGTGGACTATAACCTTTGTGATTAGTCTATAGTTGGCCCTTTTTCATTTCTTCCAGAACCATAAAACTGTGTGACTTGGTGTACCAATTTTTCTTGATGTTAAAGAGGGACAGAAGTACTCTTTAAGTGATTGGAAGCTATTTTCAGACCCTTGAGGAGTTGTGGTCATAACTAATGATGTCCTAAACTAGCCCTGCTATACCTACATTTTAGAGACTTGGACAGAGGAACATGGACCTGCTAACTGGAAACATAGTATCCTTCAGGATTTTGGATAGGCCAGGCAGAATGGTGACACTATAAATAAAAAAGTATTTGAAGTTATGTTTTTCAGGAAAAATGAGCTCAGTAACATATTCAAAATTTCACTGCCTGTCCTTTGATTTGTGCATTTTAGTTACATCACATTAATCGGTCAGAATTATGGTGGTGAGTGTGTTTTGTGTTGGATTTGGTGACTCTGGAGCCTACAAGTAGTTCTTTGAGGCCATGTACTGTGTTGACTCATGGAGGTTCTTTCTGTTCCTACATGGGACTCTTCCTGTATATGCCAAGAAAGTGGAAAACTGTTGATAAGGAATTTCAATGAAAAAGATCCACTTTATTTAGGGGATACTTTTGGCAGCTATGAAACAGTACCTACTTAATCAAAATTTTGAAGTATCCTTTTTTTACCTGTAAATCCTTGAAGTGATGCTTGTGTATGTCACTGAAAGAAAATGTAACGACTACTAATTTCACTGTGACTACCTAGATGATCTCTCTTGTTTCTCTTTTGCAGTTTAAGGGCATATCAGTTCTTATTTCTCCTAGATGTAGTTCAAAAATTCTGTGTAAACAGAACCTGTTTTCTCTACCATGTGGTGTTCTTGTCATTTAATTAAAGGAGGAGGATTAAGAATCAGTTCTGATCAAATGTAACTGCTAAGAAAAAAGAAGGAAACAAGAAATCTATTTTGTCTTTTAATCAATAAATATACAAGTACACTTTAAAACTAATAGAAACTGCAAGCTGAAAGAAAGCTTGCATTGAGGGTGCTTTCTCTCTGCAGTACATATTTTCTTACAAGCTGTGATTTATGACCAGTGAGGTTTTGCACAGGTTTGATAAAAGAAACTGAACAGTGGCTTTGTGTATATATTTGTGTATATATACACAATACCTTTTTGTTATCTTATGTAGAGGGGTTTGCCACCAGCCATGTGTTTGCTCATATATTTGGTTATCATGGCCTGCACATGCACGTACAAACATGCACACAGAAAAAACACCTTGAATTATATTTCTTTTTTATATAGTCATAATAGAAAAATTGCCTTTAGCATACAGACATAGCACACATCTTAAAAGGGTGTCTTTAAGGGAAAGGAAGAAGATCAGCTAGCTTAAATAATTTTTTGACATATTTGACTTCTAATGCAGCTGAGCATTTTGTAGGTCAAATACAGTACTGGTAAATTTCACATGCATTCCTGTTATTCTTTAATCAAAATAAAAAGGTCAACAGTGTATTCTTTCTAGTAAAATAAAGTACAATTTGATTACTGTCTACTAATACATAATATAATTTAATTTGATTTTAGGAAGAGGGAGGTCTCTAATGGAAAGGAAATGGACTGTATAAATTAGGTGTACCCACTTATATTTACCTCTGTTCATGCAATTGTAAATACTGTTGCTAGTGCCAAACAAAGAAATAATAACATTTGAATTGTAAACAGTATTGAGCACATATATATCAAATGCACAGGCACAAAACATTTTTCAAATTCACAAGATGCCTGAATCTCCTCACTGAGTTATCTTCCAAAATGTAGATAGATAGATAGATAGATAGATAGATAGATAGATAGATAGATAGATAGATAGATAGATAGATAGATAGATAAATAAATAGATGTAATAAATAAATAAAAATTAAAGGTCAGTCTGAAAGCTGTGGGGTCTAAAGATACAACCTATCACACAAGAACCAAGTTCCCCAGTTCATGGAGATGTATTAATTATATGGATCTTGTGGAAAGAATGTTTCAGATAAAATACAGAAAATGTAATACTTTTTTAGAATGTGTACAAAAGTTCTTCCTTTAGGTGGCTGAAATTACCTATCCACACCTCTCTGTTCCATTCCTTCTGTAAGGTGCTTATGATTCTCTAATATCACAGTTGCAACTTTGTGTATTGTCACTCATCTGATTTTCAAAGATTCCAGTACTAGAGATTTTGAAGCACCTTGCAGTTTGCAGATAAAAAGCCCGTAATCTTGAATCAGGATTTAACAAAGAAGCATTTGTGTAGTTCCTGTGGGAAGTGACTTAAAACTGCACACAGAAGTTAAGCTTATTACTGTACTTGATAATGGAGCTACTGACGGGTCTTTTGTTGAATGAGAGTTGGTGCACATCAGATTGTGAAAGATGGAAAGCCTTGTTGGTTTGTTTTGTTTGTTTTGTTCTTTTTTTTTTTTTTTTGCTGACACAGACTTTAAATCTTGAAGATCTGATGATATCACATAGGGAATAAAAGCAGCTTTAGATGTATGGGAATAAAAGGAAAAGAATTCGAAATAAAACCAATCAGTCACAGCACTATCATGTGCAGCTACAGTTTAGGGAAAAAATCCGTGGATTTTTTTGCTGTCAGCTGGAACCTTGATCAGTTTCGGAACTCAGAAAATGTTTTCTTTCATCTTTTCAAAGTTTTAATTGATTATGTAAAACATTTTCAAATTATGCAATGCTGAATACAGAGTTTATAATACCTTTCAACTCTCTTGATAATCTCGAGGCAACCTTGATCTGTTTTGGACCCAGCAGCCTTCACTGTTACATTACAGAATGCTTGGACAAAAAAAAAATGAAGTGTTAACTCTGGCTGTTGCAAATTTTGGCTAGGTATTTTTGAAATAAGTCACTTTGTATGAGGCATGCTACTGTGGATGCCTTCTTACTTACACCTGGCCTCTTTTCACCTTCCTAATGTTTTAATAAGTGCAATGCGGGTATTTTCAATCTCTTCCAAAATTAATAGGCAAACCACTTTTTCCCAGAGAGCCCAAGCAAGACAGCACGCTCACCTAATCGTAGGTGGTGGGGTCCTTTGGGAATAAAGGAGAAGAGGGATCCAGGGGTTTGATCACTCCCACAGTTTAACTGGCCCACATGGAGTTAGGATGTAGTTTCAGCAAGAGAAATGTGGGCTGTGACATGGGTAGATGGGGAACTCTGAGGTCAGGTGCTCAAAAAAATTGCAGAATAGGAGATCCCTGGAATAGACAGTACTCGTGGATTAAAGAATAGATAATTTTATCTCGGGAAAGGAGAAATAGCAGATGTGGATTTTAGAGTGGAACGACTATAATGCTCTGAGCTGGGAGAGAGTCTTCAGAGGGGTAGGGGTTGCCCAGGCCACCCCTTTGTTTGGGGAAAAGAATAAACACAACAGGCATGTACCCTTATCCTGGTTATTCCCTGTGTTGGGAATGTTCATTCCCAACCCTTTCAGCTTCACTGTTCCTACCAGTAATGTTGTATGAAAGAGTGCTTTTGTGAATACACCATCTTTCCCCCAAATTTAAACATTTAAATGAATCTTATCTCTGTTATGATTAAATTCTTTCTTTTCCAGAGGGAGACTAAGTACTAGAAAATGGCATCAATTTGTGGAAATGCATCATATATTCCAAAGCTTTGCTTTTCATTACATGCTTTAGGTGATCAGTGTTTCTAGTCAGTTAGGAGAAAGGTTTCAAGGAGTCAGATCTGTGTTAAGAAGCCCTGTGTTAAGAATATAAATACTGCCAGGATGTGAAATGTTATGAAGTGGTAGGATATTGGAGTCAGAAATTTACACAAAGTCAGGCACTTTTCGTTGATGTTTTTCATTCTTCATGGCTATTGTAAAGGCAACCATTTGCATTCACATTGTCTTTACCTTGCCCTTTAGATTTGCTTAGTATTGTGGCCAATCCTGCTTAATTTCTTTATCAGTGATCTGGCGAAGACGATCAAATGCGCTCTAAGTCAGATTGTTGATCTGTGGGAGGTCAGGAAGGCTCTGCAGAGGGATCTGGACAGGCTGGATCCACGGTCCAAGGCCAATGATCTGAGGTTAAACATGATCGAGTGTCAGAACCTCCCCTGGGTCACAACAACCCCACACAGTGTTACAGGCTGGGAATAAGTGGCTGGAGAGCTGCCCTGTGGAAAACCTGTGGGTGCTGGTCAACAGCAGCTGAACATGAGCCAGCTGTGCCCAGGTGGCCAAGAAGGCCAAGAACACCTGGCTTGGATCAGCAACAGTGGGGCAGCAGGAGCAGAGCAGTGACCATCCCCCTGTGCTGGGCACTGGTGAGGCCACACCTCAAATTCTGTGTCAGGTTCTGGGCCCTTCAATTCAGGAAGGCCATAGAGGGGCTGGAACACATCCAGAGAAGGGAACAGAGCTGGAGTAGGGTCTGGAGCACAAGTCTGATGAGGAGCACCTGAGGGAGCTGGGGGTGTTCAGCCTGGAGAAAGAGGGTGGGTCCTTTAGAGTTATCACTCTCTAAAACAGAAAATGTAGCCAGATGAGGGTCAGGTTCTTCTCCCTGATAGCAAGTGACAGGACAGCAGGAAACAGTGTCGAGTTGAGCCAGAGGAGGTTGATATTTAATCCTTGGCAGAATTTCTTCTCAGGAAGTGTTGTCACGCACTGGAACAGGCTACCCAGGGCGGTATTAGTATTTGAAAGACATGTAGAAATGGTACACAGAGACATGGGTTAGTGGTGGACCTGACACTCATGGGTTTATATTTGGACTTTCCAACCTAAATGATTCTGTAATCTTAATAGGTAATTTCATGTCCAGATATGAAGAATTTCTGGTGTCTTTATATTCTGAGTTTGGGAGCTTTAAAAAACCTTCAATTTCTGTTTCCCATTTACATTGGCATTACAAACATCAGCTTTACCACACATTCTTGCTTAGCAAGTACATAGAAGAGTAACAGTTTGTGCTTCTCTTCATTGGTTTTGTTGTTGTTGTTTCCACATTACAGTGTCTGTAGGTTGCCATTGTTACCAGTGTATTTGCAGGAAATTGTCTTAGTTTTTGTAGGTTTAATCCTTTTGTTCTTCAGATATGCCCTGTGCTCTCAGTTTAAATTTATTCTGAAGAAAAACAAATCCCCACTCCAAAGTGACTTCTTTATGATGAGAAAGAAACTTAAAAACTAAGTTGTTCTTTCCAGCTCCAAGTACATGTTTAATTTAGCTTTCAGTATTTGGTACTCATATTTACCTTTTCCAAGTGCCTGTTTTCCATCTTAATTCTCAGAGTAAGAACAAGAAAAATATTTCAGCTGTGGTTATGAGGACAGAATGCATCTGAAGTTGGAGGTTGCTTTTGTTTGCAAACAGCAAAAGAATAACAGGTGAGGAGTTTTATCTCAAATATCCACATGTGAATTTAGTGACTACAAAATTGGTAATCTGATTAAAATTAGATACAGTACTCTTGGGCACCCAACTTTTAAGCAGATTTCAGAAATATTGTATGTGTCATACAGTATTTAAAAACGGTTTTTGTGAGCTCCTTCTGTGTACCATGGTTGACAGTTTAAAAGTAGAATTAGCTAACAGACATTGTAAGACACTTCTGTCTATCCAAATAGTGTTTGAATACCAAGAGACCAATATTGATTGACAAAATATTTATTGCTCTGTCTAGAATCTTTGGCACCAATTCATTCTTCTTACTGAAATAAACATAGGCTAAAATTACATAAAACTGAGTTAGGTGGGAAAAATAACTGCATTTTTGGTAGGGGTGCATAATATACTTGGAGCAATTTCATATAACATGAAAGTATGGATTATTCTTATATAGTATACGTAATCAGGAGTGACATTTTAAAGGAGAAACAAAGATTAAAAATAAAAAATGGATATAAAAATTATGTCATCCAGAAGGCTCACAAATTTATCTGTTACTCTAATACTTAAAATAGAGAACATAAAGCTCCTTTCTATTTTGATTCATTAACAAAGGAAAACTCATTATATGAAGATGTGAAATTTTAGGAAAAACTCTCCATTGAAAAGACCCTGTGAAATAATTCCCTGGCTATCAAGGTTGAGGAGACATCTTTGCTGTCCTCTAGGCAGAGGTAAGCCTCAAACTGTCTGGCAGCAAATAAACAGGGAAAATTATGCACAAAATTAATGTCTACTTTAGATTCTAAATTAGGCAAGCTGACCTGCAGTCACCACCTCAGAAAGAGAAATGGACACAGCCTAATATAAGAAGCTTTGCAAATGCATTAGTCAGAGAGAAGTCACCAGGAAAGGACTGAAAAATAGGAGCTGCAGAGAGAAGGATTTATTTTTTCTGCTTTAGAAACTGACTTCCTGAAGTTTTGGGTTTGGATATCATAGATGACTAGAATCATTTGAAACTTATCAAATCCCTCTCAGCCGGCAAAATAAATAAGCATTAGGACATATGATAAAAAGAAGCAGACAGTTTTCATGAGAAAGACCATGGTATGTTGTGCATGAAAAACTCTATTTTCATAGTTGCAGACATTGGCTTCACTTTGCAAGCACAAAGCCAGTCATTCATGCTGCACAGGTGTTTCACTGTTGTCTTGAAAACTGACATCTGATATTTCATGCAAAGTTCTGCATTATTATCAATTCAAGACACCTCCTTTTTGCAACTCTTTAGCTTCCTGCAAACTTGTAACAAAATCAATGACAAAATGAGTTCTTGTGATATTTACACTTGAAAAGTAAGATTGCTTTAAAGTGATGGGATTTGAAGAACCTGAAAATTCAGCATCTTCAGATCTTTATATCTTCTTCTATGTTACAGTAGTAGTGCAGTTTTGAAGTCCCTCTGCCTTGGAATAAAAATCCAAGCCTTCCTGCCATGATTTCATGGTTGTCTCGGTAAAGTAAAACATTTTTCTGTTTCTTGTCTTTTATTTTTGCACTGAGTATTTTTGAGTCAGGTTGTTGTTTCTGCCCACTATTGCTGCATGTTTGATTGCTGCTCAGCCTCTCTTCACACAGGTAATGACATTTCCTAGATTGCTCATTTGTTGCCTCTGGTAGGGAGGACAAATTATGCATGTTTTGAAATGCAGAATAATTGTCTGCTAAAGGAGTTTATGAAAGATAAAATTCAGTTTGCTGTCTGTGTTGAGTGATTTTTGGCCATACATACCAGACTATGTCAGAAGTGTATGATCAGCTCCTGTGGAGAAGTAAGAGCAGAAACTGAGAGAAAAGTTTTGAAAAAGAATGAGCTATTTAAAGATTGATGGAGGAGGGAAGGGAGGAGGAGGAGGAGGTATAGAATATATTACATGATTGAAAAAACTAAATTGTGCTGCAACATCTGGATTTGATGGATGGACCACTTAAGGAATAAGGAATAGTCTGGATGGTTGCACTTAAAGTGTTGTAGTCAATGACTCAATGTCCAGGTGGAAATCTGATGGTCATCAGGGGTTTGTGTTGGGACTGGCCCTGCTAAACACCTTTGCCAGTGACATGAGCAGTGGGATCAGAGCACCCTCAGCAAATTTGCTGACAACACCAAGCTGTGTGGTGTGATAGACACACTGCAGGGAGGGGATGTCACCCAGAGAGACCTTGATGGGCCTGAGTGGGGCCTGTGTGGATCTCATGAAATTGCACAGGACCAAATGCAAGGTCCTGCACCTGGGTCAGGGCAATTCCAAGTACAACATAAACACAGACTGAGCAGAGAATGGGTCAACAGCAATTCTGGGAAGAAGGAGTTGGGGTATTGGTGAATGAGGACCTCAAAATGAATGGGCAGCTGGGTGCACAAACCTATTGGGCTCCATCTAAAGCCCCATAGGCTGCAGGGAAGGGAGGGGATTCTGCCATTCTGCCTCACTCTAGTGTGACCCCACCTGCAGAGCTGCCTCCAGGTCTGGGACCCTCAAACTAAAAAGGATGGGGGGAGCAAGTCTAGAAGAAGCCGTGAAGATGTTCAGTCTAAAAACCTCTCTTATGGAGACAGCCTGAGAGTGCTGGGATTATTCAGCCTTATAGAACCCTTTCATTACCTTAAGGGAGGTTACAGGAGAGCAACAGAGGGAGTTCTGGAAGGGCATTAATGATAGAAGAAGGAGTAATGGTTTTAAACTGAACAAGAGTGGGTTTAAGATTACATATTAGGAAGAAATTCTTTACTGGAAGAGTGGTGACGCCCTGGCATTGGTTGGCCAGAGAAGTTGTGGCTTCCTCATCCTTGGAAATGTTCAAGACAGATTGAACAAGGCTTTGAGATATCTGGTCTAGTGGAAGGTGTTCCTGTCCATGGGAGCATGGGAGTGAATGATTTCATCTTTAGGGCCCCTTCCAACGCAAGGCATTCTGTGATTCGGTGATCTGCCTTCTCTGCTTTTGAATTGTCTTTTCATTCATGTTACCTGCTAGGAAAAGCAGAGTCCAAAATTGACTGCTGTCACTTTCCATTTTATTCTACTTCTTTCTGGCAGAAAGAAAAAAAAGAGGATAAAAGCTTGGTGTTTGGGCTTATTTATATTTCTCGATAGATAGATAGATAGATAGATAGATAGATAGATAGATAGATAGATAGATAGATAGATAGATAGATAGATAGATAGATAGATAGATAGATAGATATTTGGGGTTATTTATATATCTTGTAACTTAGATAATGTCACCTGGTCTACTTACCAGTATTTTCCATGAACGATTCAAGGAGCTTTAAATGCTTTATGTTCTCTATGTGTGGGACAAGACTGGTTATGCGTACTTGGAAATGCAGAATAATTGTTTACTCAAGGAGTTAATGAAGTATAAAGTACAATTACTAAATTCATACCCTCAATTACTTTGCTATAGCATTCCTGGGTAGGCAAACCAGCAGAATTGTAGAGCTATCCCGCACGTTCTGGATCAATACTCTATCATGGACCATGTGCAAAGAAACAGTCTGACCTTCTTTGTATATAATGAAACAG
>WAAE01024047.1:0-77670 GCA_013400495.1 Nicator chloris
ATAAATAAATAAATAAATACTTTATATTGGTATGAACATGTTCTGAATGACATCTAGCATTTTGTATTAGAATGCAATACAGTTACTACTGAATTTATGGCATACTTAAATCAGTCAACTTATTTTTTTTTCTTATATATTTTTTTTTTCCAGTGGATGCTGTCCCTCCCCATTTTGTAGTAACTTTAGTTGTTACTTCCTCTGGATCTCTTCAGCTACGTTATCCTTCCTACTTTCAACTTCTGTCTTCCAGTATGTTCTCTCTATATAAAGAAACCCACTAGTTGTCAAGATTTCTGGTTTAAGAGAATCTTCTATACATCTCATTTAAAATGTACTGCCAGAAGTAATGCTTTTTTCATTTGTTTTATGTTTGTCACAGAGAGATCTCTGGAGACCTATGGATCAATCTAGACAAGGACTAGAGGAACTAGTTATTCCTCTTTAATAGGGAAGCATACTTCATTTCTGAATTCAATCAATTTGATATCAAGGCATGAGGAAGGAAAGAAATACCATGGAATAACACCTTTTACAAATAAAACCAAAAAGTCTTTTGTGGTACAGAGATGTGAACTACCTCTGTGTGGCAAAGTTGCTATAACAGGACAGTATTGATCTATTGATGGAGATTTGCGATAATGTAAGTTCCAATAGAGAAATCACCAAAATCCTGCATAAATTTAATTTACTAATGGCACATTTAATTTAAATTTCAATTACCTCTTAGGTACCAAATACTTTAAGGAATCTGTAAAAATTTCAAACTCCCTTTTGCTTTTGTTCTTCAGCCTCCTAAAAGGCTTCTTCCAGGAGAGTAAAGGAAAAAGGCTTTGTTGAATGAATGTACACTCTATCACTACTGTTTATATTGGTAAGTCTCTTGTTCTGAGAGGATGGAGGTTACTTGACAGATATTTCACAGGAAGTATCTTTGTGGGTGAGTACATTCAAAAATTACTTGAAACACACATTTTAGGAACAACACAACCCAACTGATATTTGAAGGAGACAGTTCAGCTGAAAAATGAACTACTGAGGAGCCTTTTATGGAGAAGTCAGAACTCTGTGGTGTTCTTTTTAGGTCAGACTAATATTTTCGAAGTTGAAGCAGATGCTTCAACTAGATGCTAAGAACAGTCTGAGCCATACTCAATAAATAGAATGCCCAGTTCCTTGAGGACAGTCAGTCAGGCCACTTTAGCCATCATTGAAGTCTCTTCACTGGCCGTGGAGAGATCCCAGGCAACTGTCTTTCACCATACACTGAAGTGTCAGGTAGCTGTAAAAAGCAAGATGAATTCCTCATATCCTTTATTTTTACAATACAATGTATACTGTATCTGGCTCATCTCTGAAGCCATTTTGCCAGACAGAGGAGAGAAAGAAATCACGTGTGTTCTGTAGGAAAAGCATTGGAAGCTTGAAAACTTTAATCTCTTACCTCCAATATTCTGCATTGTGACTGAAATGAAAACACCACACTTCCCAGGCCAGCCAAATGCCTTTGCTCCCAGTTTTTCATATATTAATGATCCTGAAAAAACCAAACGAAACCAAAACAAAATATGGGCCATTGCATGGGACATACTTGATAAATTGCATTCCAAAGTAAAATACATGCATGCAATACAGACTCTCTGTCAATCACAGCCTCCTACCTCCTTCTTTTGATATCTTCAGTAAAAGGTGGACCGAGTAGAGTGACAATATTGCTACACTGAGCAGCAAAACTCTGCAAGGCAAAGCAGAAATCAGAATCCTAAGCAGGACATCAGAGACACTCAGTTGATTTGAACATGCACTTGCTCGTTCTCATGAAGTTCAACATGTAAACAGTTTTCAGCAAGTTTGTTCTTTGATCTTCCAGTGCTAAATGCAGAGCTAAGTGCCAGGTGCTTACTTGTGAGTACAGTTGCACCTTATACACTCTAAAAGCCCCTGAAGGCTTGTTTAAGTCCAGTAAGTGCCAGTTGTGTGCTAGTCCTCAAGGACAGAATCCTATATCATAACAAGATCCCACTAAAGTAAACAGATTTCAATGCAAGAATCTGGTCTTTGGACCCTCACCTGCCCACTGACCTCTCATTTTCAAATCTCTCCTTAATCAGAGCTGTCAAGAAACCCCACAAAAATGAAATCCAAAACCGAGTTGTGACGGGGACAACTTCAGTGCTACCTCTTGGCTGCTCACTGCCATATCGTTGTGCAGTGGAAGTTAGTTGCCTGCTGTGTAAGTATGTTAGACATCTTGCATAATGTTAAAGCATGGCACAACACTGGAAAACCTGCTCTTGGAGCACTGGTAGCTTAGTCTTGTAGTCTTAGTCTGCTTGAAGGTACCGGTACCTGAATTTAATAATTCTGATTGGTGCCATGTTCCTTCCACACAACAGGTGCATCATATGTGATTTCAGCTATCTGCCTCTTGTAAACTGCTTGTGAAAAATGTAGCTTTGTATGACATTTTTGGGGCACAGCACTGTGGACAGCATATCTTATTACTATAACTATCTTGTCATCAGCCTGCCCAAGTGCTGGTGAGGAAGGGAATGGTATGATAACATGATAGAATGTTAGAGAAAATATGGATGCACTTTATCCTATGGCTGAACAGGAGGTTATGCCCACACCTTCCACTCCACTGAACATGTGGTTTGGGATAGATATAGGAGACACAGACAGCGCTAAGTTTGTAAATGAGTTACAATCTAGGAGCAGACACAGGCCCTGTGGCTGGGTGATGACCACCGGACCATCACAATTTCCTCTGAAGTTCCCCTCTTCAAGAGAGACAGACAGTGCTACCACCTTTGTGTGGGCAGGGTTGTCTCCTGCTGTGGGCTGACAGGATGTGGTAAGGGGAGATCATGTCTGAGGTGACAGTGCGTCCCGTTGGGGTGGCATCCTCCTCGATCAGGGGCACCCATACCGCTGCTATTCAGAGACATGATCTCTGTGTCCTGACTAATGAGGTGGGGTAAACCAAAGCCCTCCTGGTTGCACTTGCTAAATCATGTTGGGCAGCAGAAGTACTGCTCTGGTGCAGGCTCTGTGCCACTGTAAACCTCCCCGTGGGAAGGATGTAATTGGAACTTTTGGGGAGCTTCTGAGTTTTATGAGCCATCTATTTCCCTTCACCCTGTAGAACACCTTCCAGCATGAAAGCATTTGGGCAACATGAGGACAGTAAATTACAAAAATTTAGATGATGCTGCCAGCATCATCTAAATTAGAATTCATGTCCAATAGTTTCTATTTAGTAGATGGGATTTTTCTGTCCCACTAACGCTAATATCATGATCTGTGAAAACAGAGGAACTTCAAGAAAATGGATAACTGCTGTGGGGGTAACAATATCTACACACAAGTATATACTTTTAAATAAAACTCCTTCCTCTACCAGAAAGGAGAATGTTCTCATGCAGGAAATATGGAAATAGCATAGTAAAGAAAGTGAGCTGCGGAGGGAGATGCCTTTGTTTTTTTGCTTTAGCCTTACTCCCTACTTTAGCACTGACAACAGAGCTAATGTCATTATGTTTGTATCAGATTTTTAGCCACCAGTGACTATGAACAGAGTTTCAAAATAAGGATATTGTAAAAGTAATATTTTTCTCTGTTAGTGGGGCTTAACATATCACAGTTTTCTTTCCAGTGATCATTTATGAACATACCAGTTAGTACAAGTGCTCAGACAAAGTTGAAGAAGAAAAAAAATCCTACATTTTTCTGACCCTGATACAATGTCAGTTTTAGAACTGGCTTCCTGTTTTTGCTCTGCAAATACTATATCTAAACCAGTTGAGTGCAGGTGTTATGAAGTGCTTTTACAGAACAGCATTTGCGTCTACAGTCAATTTTCTGTTAAAAATTATATTGGCAAAACAGGAGATATTTCTTAGCAACTGGAAGCTACATGTAACATTTCAAATGCTGTTACTGCCACAGTTACACAGTCCCCATAAGAAAGAGGCTCTACAAAAGCATGCTAGATTTCAGTAATGTCAAAAAATGGCTTATTGTCACACATTAATTATCATAGTTTATTCCAGCTGCATGGGTGGCTAAAATTAAGGCTTCAGCTAAAATTAAAATCAGTTAATAATTGATTTTAATTAAAAAAACCCCATTTTTTGATACAGTTTGTCTCATTAAAAGGAGCCAGATGTTAGCCATTGGTTATAAAACTTCCCATGGCTATATGTTACTGTCTATCAAAACCCATTCTGTGTAGATACCATTTGTCAGTCACAGACCAATGCTGTCCTTTGTGCACATTGGGTACAGACAGACTTGGAGTAGCAACATTAAATCTGTGAATGCCTTTGCACTCAAAGCATGTTGCCATTTCAGACTATATCAAATACCCTTCTTCCATTTCTACATAGTGAGTAGATAATTGGGGTGATGCAAACATATTTATGGGTGATTTAATTCCCTTCTTGGATTCCCATACTGAACTGGCAAGATCGCTCTTGTTATTTTAGGATCCACATGCTGTTCTTTCCTTCTGTTTTTTGACTGCACAGTATCAATTCACAGTCATGTTCCTAACACAAAGGAGGTCTAAAATATTAAAAAAATAAAAGGATTTTCAGCAGTGGATGGTTTCTTGTGGTGAAGCTGAAATGCTTTCATCACAGAGGATCTTACAAGAACCTTCAGCTAACAGACCAAGCTTAACATACCTCTCTAACCATAAAAATTTCAGCTCCAGCCCCCTGCTTATATTCAATTTGCTTCTTTTTCTATGTACTTACATGAAAAGGATAATTCCTGTGTTGGCCATGGCATAGGAGAGCCCTAAGATGCCACTGCCCATAATGGCATTGCTGAGGTTGAACGAGGACATTCCAAAGGAAGTTCTACCACTGTGCTGTTGGGCGCAAGAACAGAAAATGGCAATTCATTTGCATTTTACTGAGCATGACAGGCTAATTATCCTCATTGCTGGTATTCCCTGTACTACTCCCCTGATCCCTAGAGGTGGAGCTTTTTCAAGGTTCCCAGGTCCAGAGGCAGTTGCCACCACAAGGAGTCTCTTTACCCCAAAGACAGCTGTGCTGGTAGAGTTTGCCTCTTCCTACTCTTTCGTTGTCTCAGTCAGGAGGAGGCCTACATTCCTGACAGGTGACTCAGGTGACACAGTTAGGCTGGCTGTGCTGGCCAGCTTCTATGGAAATACACGCTGTTATCAAATATATTTCTCAATTATTGATTTTTAAAGATTCATATTTTCAAAAAAATAAACACAAGAGATTATTGAATTTTTCTTCCAAGTAGAATGTGCTTTTTTCTTTGGGGAACTAAAAATGTGTCTGGGGGAGAAAAGAAAGGAGTGCTGCGTGCCTAGGGCTGGTAGCAGAAGAATGGAAAAGGGCAAAACCTAGGAGAGCGGTGATGGTGTGTGAGTGAGTTAAAACTGACACCAAGTGGAAAAGAAAAAGGGAACATGGCTCTTAATTTCAGTTTACAATCACAAATAAAATTTTTGATTTTATATAGTCATTCCTTAATAAAACTTGTAACACAACTGATAAAATAGTGCCTTTCATTTCATCAAATTCACTAAAATTTGAGTAATATTAAATCCTGAATAGAGAGGTACCCACATGCACACCCTAGGAACAGGTGCTGTGCTTCCACATGCATGTGGAGTTGTCTAGGGAGTTGGAGGTGTGCTAACCATGTAATGCTCAGCATCATAAATCCAAAGTAATAATGTACTTTCTCTAAAGAAATGCAGGTGAATGTAGATTCATTTACACTGATGCTGGAAACCAGAAACACAAGCATGTATGCACGAAGGCACAGATCTACTCAGCTGTAGGAGCAACAAAGTCCTTCTGAGCCCAATGTCCTATCAGGAAAATGAGTGCAAACCCACCCTGTCTGCACATCTCAGCTGGAGATGTTACTGAAATCCAAGTGTGATCTGAGGAATTTTTCTGATCATGTGTGAAAGAAAGACTCAGTTTCACTTGTAGAGACAACAGAAAATGTTTACTGCACTAACTGTTAGAAAATGTGTTTATTCTTTGAAAGCCAAGATTATGCTGGCCAGGCTCCAGAGTAATTTTGTTTACTGACACTTTTAGAAAAAAATCAGGTCGATAAGTTTTACTTTGTAATTGTTCATTCATTCATTAAAAATGTATAAAACTTACATATTCTTCATTATAGTCTTCCAATTTCTTTTTATCCAGATATCCATTTGTAAGGAACTTCTGACTTTCTGCATCATCACTAGCAAAGGGACTGAACACAAATGAAAATAAGAAAACATTAGATAAAGCTTATGACACACATTTTATTTGGGTAGTGCCTTTTGTCATCAGCCAAAGCTTTCCTTTGACATTGCTATGAATATTTAAAAATCCTCCAGAAAAATGCTCTGTTCTTCTATAAAGTTCTAATGTCCAATGGCATGTTTAGTAGATCTTTGCTTTGATTTGGAATTTAGTTTTAGACGGAGTAATCTTCAAATTACATTTGATTGCAGTGGTTGGAAAGCAGATCCTTACTGCTAACAACATGCTAAAGCTGAGCACACGCTTCACATCTGGGGAAAGAAGGGCCTTGCAACTGCTGCGTTGGAGATACGTGCAGGAGGGCACAGCAAGCTGAGAGCTAGCGACTGATGGCTGGTGTTAAGATGTCTTTTTCCAGCCACACAGGTGCTAGTGCTGTGGTGGGTTCTGCTGGAACGTCTGAGGGTGGGCTGCGCCTGCTGCCCTCCATACCTTGCACTAGGGAGCATTCCCCCTCAGTGTGCTCAGGCTGAACTGCTCTGAGAGAGTATTAATTTACACATATAGTATCCGGAGTAGCTGGAAATTGCCAAGGAGTGCTCTGTACGGAGTCACATGGGAGTCTGGTAGTGGCAGAGTCCAGGTGGTGGCAGGCAAGGGGGGACCTGGGCTGCCTTGCTCTTCTGGGAACACTGTCCTCCAGAGCACACAGCACTGCTGTGGGAAAACTTCCCAGATGCCATTAGTGAAGGCTGTTTATTGATTACTGCTCTCTAGCCTTAACAGAACAGAAAAATGCTTACCTCCTAATTGCAGCCTTTTCCGAATCAGCCAGCTCTGTGTAGTTGTCTTCAAGGCTTTCCCCACTGTTGCTCTGGTCATCAGGTTCGATGTTGACTTTTTGCAGCTCCATGCGATCCATTAGAACGGTCAGCGCTTTCCAGCACACACACTCGTTCTTCAGGGTAAACAGCACTGTGCCGTCTGCTTGCAGGTCCTCTCTCTCATGCAGGCACTGCCAGAACACTCTGTTCTGCAAACAAAACACAACAGAACTCATTAGAGTTTTCTTCAAATTAGATAAACCAGTGTGAATTGTTTGGTTTGTGTTTGATCTTTGTAACAGCATTAAGAGGGGAAACTGTTGCAGACTGGGAAAATTCTGGGCAAGCATAAAAGTCTCTTTATATGCCAGCACTTGGTTCTCCTGTCTCCCTTCACATGGTAAAGGGTGCAGAGGCCAACAGAGTGTAGAGCGGATATCCAGTATCTGGAAAAAATACAAAGCCAGCAGAAAACAATTTCCTGAATTGCTGCTTTTGAGTTTCTAGGGGAGAGTGATGCAGAAATGCTTTCTGATAAAAACAGGAGTATAGCTGGCTTTACCATGCATTGTAAGATTAATGTTGTCTTAAGGTTTAAATGTTTTGTACATTTGTCCCTTTCACTAGGATCTGACAGAGGTGAGCATCTCTGTATGATCATTTTTTGATAATTAGGAGGTGCAATTCTGATACGCCAGTTGCTGTTTTTAAGTGAACCACTGTTTAATTCTTACTTGGCCCATCTCTGGAAGCTCTGCCTCACACAGAATTATTACGTGGATATTAGACTGATTATCTTTACCCCGTGAGAAAAATTCTTGCCTTTTAAAAATCATATGAATAAATGCTCAACTCTTTATTTCTTGTATGGGCCAAATGAAACTGCATGAGCCTAATTTACAAAGAGAATTTCACCTCTGGGATTTCAGCAGCTGCGTGCTACAGACTCATCTGTAGATACACATGTGAATTCATTTTGTTATTATCAGATTCAAGAGGAAAACACTGCAAGAAATGCTGCAGTTCTGCAATCCTTCTCCCTTCCCAAAGATACTCCTTCCATTCCACAGCTGAGGGGACACCAGTGAAGGTAGTGACCAGAGATCAGAGACACACACTTGGGGCCAGAGTTACAATTTCCTGGACATTTACGTGCTGCAATCAGGCACACTGGACAGATTCATGACAATTTTTGTAAATATGACATGCCAAATGCATCTCAGCATCCATAATAACAATATCAGAAAAACTGCAACAAATAATTTTTAAGTCTGGCTCTTTGCAACACTAAATCTGCAATTATTTAATAGCCTTTCTCCTGGGTTTGCATTTATGGGTGTATAGGTCCAGCTCAATGACCAGACCTTCCCTATCTTGTGATAATGATCATATGCTGCACTTAACAACGTCTACAAGCACATCTGTAGTGGCAAGATGTTGGAGTGCATGTGTTTAAAATGCAAATATAAATTTAAATGCCAACCCTGGAGGTTAAAATTGACTCCAGGCCAGAAATTAATGTCAAATTCCTTGTTTCTTACTAAAAGCATTCAGCCAGACCAGACAACTGAAAAGGAGAAGCAATATCACAGTGCATCAGGAAATTCCCTACCAGAGACAGCAGCTGGCTTTAATTCTTTCTGCTGCCTCATGGAGTGTTTGTGTGTGTGAGGGGATGAGTGACTCAGGCATCAGGGGAGACTGCTGGCACTCACATTCCCGTGCCTGGGGGATTCTGCCCGCTCAGGATATGAATAACTCCATGAGATAAAAAACCAATAACACTCCCTCATCATCCCTCCACCCCCGACAGAACCCTAACAACTGTGATTTCATTCACAGAACTGTCTTCAAATGCAGTTGCTGCCCTGTCTGAGAGAGAGAGTTTTTCCAATTCTTGATGCTTATTTTTAATCTGTGGTGTAAAAGTCAGGCAAACAAATCTAATTGTGCTTATCCCTGTTCTGGTAAAGGGTAAAACTTCCCCTGTGTGCACTGCCTAACTGTTGTTGGAAAAATGTCTTTTCCAGAAGTGGCAGTCCAAAAAATACAGATCTTCAAAGAGATGGGAAATGGAAGAAAAACAAACAAAAAAGTTGCCAGGAGTTAAGACGCACAAAGATTAGGCTGAGGATGAAAGCTTGTGCAGCACAGCAAACAATTTGGAAAAATTGACTGAAAATACATGTTACAGCATAAGAATCATCTGGACATTGCCCTGTCAAACATTTACACAAGTCATCTGATTTATGGGCATCACCTCAAGAGGCTGTGGAATTACTGCGTAAAGCAATGATTTTCTATTTTATTTTATTGTTTTTAATCTGTGAATTCCTAAAAGTCTTTCTGGTGAAAGTACAAAGCCTCAGGTGGCAAAATTAAGTGTGTTTAGCAGCTGCTTTCTTGCAGTTGTAGCTTTTTAGGGAGAGGCTGGTAGAACTCCAGAGGTTTGCAAACCATGAGCAGAAAGCCTTTGGCATAAATGTGGGGAGAATGAGATCCATAAACCAGGCCTGCTATTAGCTTTGCAAGCACTAATTATGTGATTATGACCAACGGTGCCTTTGAACTTTGGTAGAAATTGGCAGAGCTATTCCTTAGTTGGTGGCAATCCATATCTTCAGGTTCCTAGCACTGCAGATACTGAGAGGACTGGGGCATGTACAGGCACTGGTAGTGTGTTGTCCCCCCAATAACACAAAAGAGACTGAGCTTCTTAGCCCGAGAGGGGCATGGTGTGACCCTGTACTTCTGGAGTTGTTACTCAGCCTGCAAGATATTTAGTTAAAGGGGCATGCACTGGCATTGGGGGCTCAGTTGCACCCCTTCAGGGATTTGTGCTGGCTGGATTGCTGCTCCTGGGGGGAAGGCCAGGAACCAGGGCAGGGATGGGGTGAAAGCACAGATACCAATGCTGAGCAGGCCTGGCCCAGAAGCTTAGCCTGTAATATTGGCGGAGAAACACCAAAGTTCATCTGCTTTAGCTTTCCTGGGATTTAATGCTTTCTGCTTCAGAGTCATGATTTTGGTGCCTAAACATACAAGAGAAATCTCTTCGATTTCCAATGTTCCTCAAAGTTGCCCTCGATATATTGATGTTTTTGCTTCTTCTTGTAACATTTGGCTGAAAAAATTTTTCCTAAAGTATGGTATTAAAATGGAAATACTCACTGCAAAAGAAATTCACCTATTATCAGAGGGCAGTTCTCTCTATAAAACTAGTTTTCCTCTTCAAGTATAGGGTACTGTTCTGCATCATTTATTAAGTAACGGTTTTCAGCAATAATTCGGAAAATGATGAAACTTTTGGCATCTGATTTCACAATGCTATTGATTTCTGTTCAGTCTGCCGTTAGAACATTAGGCAAATGGACAACCACTGGGCAAATAATGCTGGGTCATAGATATGACTAACACTTTCATGGGATTTGCTATATCAATATTTGCAATCTATGCCGTGATATCCAATTTAGCAGATTTTGTCAGATCCTTCATCTTCATCACTGTGACTTTATAAAATTATTGTCTATGTGGCTATTTCAAAATGAAATAAATGTTGCATCTGTGAAATAAACAATTAAAGCGCAAAGCCCACTTTCCCAAATCAATTTGTTTAAAGAAATACTAGCCAAGTAACTCAAGAGCCTGGAAAAAATTCTCAGAAGATAGCCAAGGGCTGCAAAGGAAAGCAATCATTCATTTCTTAATTGACTGGACAATTTTGAATACTTTTGCTGCTTCTATGTTTGCTTAGGTTTTCATTTTCTGTACAAAAGAGAAGACACAATTTCATTCCTGAAGAAATACCAAAGATATTTGGCAGCACAAATTACCATGTCAGTAAATCTTAAGGAGCCCATCCTTCATATTGCACCTATATTTACAGATTAATAAAATTTATAATTCCCAGTTTCTGAAGATATAGCCAGTGTCTGAAATGCATTGATAAAATTTTATAAAGAAAAAAAGTCTACCTCTGAGTTGAGCAGGTTCCTTTCCTCACTTGCTAGGCAGGTTATATCTTTTAGGAATTGCACCTGTAAGAAAAAGTTTACTCATATGCAACCTAGAGCAGTTGAACAGTGATTTAAAGACAAATGGGAGTGTATGAGATGAACCAATGAACATCTGCTACACCCAGCAACTCCCTTTGACAAACTTGCGTCAGCTTTTTAAAAAAAAGGGGAAAAAAGTAGAAAGGTAAATCAGTTTATTGGAGCACACTGAGGGCAAACATCTCAGTTACCGGAGCTATTTGCTCTCTGAGCTTAGCCCTATTTCAAAACGCTTATCCTCAGAACGCTTCAGCCAGGCTTGATCACACTTTCATTTGACAGTCTGGATTTTTGAATAATGTGCATGCATTAAACTTGCAGTAGCACGTAATAATAAAGATCCTGAAAAATAAATTCTGGGAGAAATACCTATTTGCTCCCACACTGCTCTTATCTCTGTGACAACAGAGCTACATCTTGTGCTGCCTGTCTGGACTTGGTCCGAAGTGTGTGCCTTCAAAGGGGCTGTTTGACCTTGCCTTAGTTTCCCTGTTGAAATATTAAATGTAATTTCAGTTGAGGAGATATATGTCCAGTGACAAATGTTATTCAATGAATGGCAATATAGGCCTGTGGAAAAGAATTTAATTATCTGTGATGTGCCTGTAATACTGCAGAATTTACAGTAGAATTTTATCCAATTACATAATGACCATAATTAAAACCCACAACTAACCCTCTGGCCCTCCCACCCATGTAGACTTCATGATTAAAGCTCTCAGACTGGCCTGACTATGAAGGCAGTAGGGCAAGTGAGGGGATGTAATTTTAACTTTTTAGAGTTTCCTGTGGCGCACTCAGGCTCCTTTAGCTCAGGCTGGGTGACAACCTGTGGAAACCCAACACTGCTCCACTGGGACCAGGCCTTCTGCTTGCTTGCTGCCAGCACTGTCTGTGGTGTGCTGGTTTCAGAGTTCCTCCCCACCCCCCCAAAATATTTGAGTTCCAATATAGACTTGGACAAATAGTTTAACAAAAATAAGCTCTGTCTCCCTCAGTTCTGCATTCCCACGAAAAGACAACTGATTGTAAGGCCAGTCATGCCATATCATGCCAAAAGTAGCGCAATCCAAAGATTAAGAGGTGTGAGGTTTGGAGCCAGAGGTCCTATCTTGATTTAAACCTAGCACACAGCTGGAAAAATGAAAAATTTTTGGGCCCAGACTATTTGAATGGACTTTGAGTCTGAAAGCTCCCGATGTTTTTCATTTTATCAGTTGATCTCATGAGGGAAACAGGCTTTCCCTCCAAGGCATATGACCAAGAATAGGTGTCCTTTAATGTATTAAAGAAGTTGTCAGCAGAAGTTTGGCACCAAGTTGTCCTATGCCATTGCTAGGTTAAGGGAGCAGAGCTGCCAGGGGAGCTGGGGGAGGCAGCTGTGCTCTGCTTGAGCCTTTGCACACTTGACAGGGCTGTGGGTATGGGCAGCCTCCTTGTTGCACTGTTGCTCATGGCTGTTTCATGTAACAATAGGGGAGAGAAAAACATTTCTTTAAACAAAGGAAAATAAGACGGCAACCATAAAGAAAACAGCAGGGAGATTTGGGGACAGATGTACTAACAAATCAGCAACAGCTGTGAAAATTACTTCTGGTGCGGTTTTTTGAACCTGATTAAATAAATAATAATCAAGATTAGAGGTAATTTCCTTTCAAATACCACAAATATCCATGTCCATCTCTGATTCCTACTGAGTCTAAGCAGTGTGGCACAATTCTCTCTGTAGCCACATCATGGTAGTTGGGTGGGTGTTTCCTCAGTGGGTGGGGGGATGGAGTCATCAGGGTTGATGGTGCTCAGCAATGCCCCTATCCCAGCACCTGATGCCTTAAAGATGCCAGGCAAGTTGTGCAGGCAGGTGGAGCTGGCAGAAATCATTCACATGCCTGTAGGCAATTTTTTTCTGCAGAGAAGAGCCAGCTAACAGAGGTTTTTAACACGGGTTTTTGACTCTGCCAGTTCTTTCTGCCTATCCCTAACTAGAAAAGCACTGCTTAATTTTCAGCAGAAAATACTTTCAGCAGAGCACAAATGTCAGTGTCCAGTCTTCACACTGAAGGGAGGCACATGCTAACTCAAGACCCTTTCTGGTTTGTCTTCATCTTGGCAGTGTTTGATTTCACTATTTGTAAAGAAAACTTTGTATTTGCTAGAATTGCTTGAGGTCATGCAAGAGTTCAAAGAAAAAAAATACTTTTTTTTTTTGTTTTCTGAGAAAGAACAGGATTAAATTCTTGATTAGAATGTTGGAAGCAGTGAACAAAAGAAAGCACAACGTTGATCACAATTGCCTCTTGTAGCTGCATCTAGGTTTCTGTGTGACATGTCTCTGCCACAAGGTCATGCAGTCAGAGCAGCTCCACTTGCATTCAAGAAAAGGGCCAAGTGTACTCTTGGTTACTTTTCCATCAAAAGCTACTAAATAAAGCTCTTATTTGATAATTAGTGGGATCACAAACGAGCTCCTTTAGTCACCTCAGTGCCTATGGAGCACCCTGAAGCTCACCAGGGAGTGTTTGCCCAGCTCAGTTTACTCGTTCTCTGAGGAAGCCAGATTAACTGCAGCTAAAATTATGATATTTGGTAGATGTTATATTTATCTTTTATGGTGCCTTTTGGCTACCTTATGTCTCATAGAGAAAACTCCTCTTGCAGTAATACCTGCCATTGCTGACAGGAGAAATTTCCAGGCACAGCAGATCTGAGGACTGAGGCCACCTTTCCTGAACAGAGAAAGCAGGAACAATCTTCTGTAGCTATAAGTGTGTATTTTCAGAGTTTTCTAGAGTTAGAAGGGTCTTTCCAGAGCAGAGGTTTTTGGAAGAACCTAGAGCTGGCAGTGGTGGCAGTGCCATTAAAAAAGACTCAGTGGTCTTTTGCCCCCCAGGCACAACCTCCCACAGTTATGACAAAAACAGGCTCCATTTTCTGAACACTATAATGCTCTTTAGGGAGCAAAACCTCTCAGCCATTGCTGAGAGCCCTTTTTGAGCCAAAGAGTAATCAGAGCTGGTCTGACTGTGTAAACTGCAGGTGCTGGCCCAGACCGTGGTAGTTGAGATGCCCCAAACATGGGGATCACTGTTGGGGGAAGTCCAGCATGTTCTGCTGCTTGCCTCTGCCCCAGCTTTTGCCCCCCATGCAGATGGTGGTCAGCCTCCGGGATCTGGGCTTGGGCAACGCAGCTCAGGGCTGTGGTGCTGCCCTGGTGGCTGCTTACAGTGCTGTGTCTGCAGCCTAGCTTGACAAAAACGCTTAACAGCATGAAATAAGATTGTACTGAACACGCTGCAGATGTTTTCACCGAAACGCTAAACATATTTTTTCTGTATTTTGGCCTTGTTCTAATGGAGCTTGAGGTTGTGCTAAATTTTTCATTAACATTTTCCTGTTTTGTAGTAATTGCTGCTCTCTGACTCATGCTACTTTCCCCTTGGCACAAGAGCCTTTATCTGTCTGTGTTTGCTTCTTGCTCAGACACTATCTTCTGAAGTTGAAGGAGATTTTGTTGTAGCTCTGTGCTTAATTTTCACTCTGTGTTCATTGTCAATGGCACTGAGACAGCGTGTAGGGCAGAGTATTTTGGAATTTTGTTGTGGCTGTCTGCTCTACACTAATACACTACAGGTAAAAGTAATGCTGGTGATAATAAACCAGCTGCATTCAAAGCACCTCACCCTACATACCCATGTATACACAGGTCCAAACCCCACCTTAAAAGGAAGCTTTTTACGGGAATCTTTTCAGTATTATTTGACTCTTGCTGTGTTTTACCCTTAGAAGTACCCATTCAAGATCAGGGTTTTTTCTCAGTTTTTTTAAGTTTAAGGCCAAGAGGGGCAGTGAAACCTCCTTTATCTCAAGCAACCTGAATTCTCGCTCAGATCCTGCAAATTCAAGGTGCTGCTTGATTTCAGCTGGACAGAAACATTTGAATTTTTCAAAACAGAAAAGTTTGGGAAAGGGATGTTTGTTTAAGCTGGGGGAAGATAAAGGGAGGCATGAGAGCAAGCTACAGCTACTTGAAGGGTAGTTACAAAGATTACAGAGGCAGACTCTTCTCAGTTGGGCCAGGAAGCTCAGATATGGGACAGAAGCCACCAGAATGTGGGAGGTTCAGATTGGACATGAAAAGAATGGAGTGCAAACTTGGAACAGGTTGGTGAGGGAGCAGAGGCTGCAGAGACAATGTCCTTGAAGGGTTTTGAGGCTTTAAAAGGCAAAGTCGTGTCTGAGATGACCTGGTGTTCGTGTCAGCAGCTCCTTGTGGAGGAGGCTGGACCAGCTGCTTTCCACAAGTCTCTTAGAACCAGTGTTTTGATGAGTCTGTGAAACTGCTTAGTGCCACAGACACGGACACAACGATATTAAAGATGCTCTCAAAATACTGATGGCAGGAATGTAATTAGGTGAGACGTGGCCAGACATTAGGCAAACAACACTCCCTGTGCCAGAAATAAGTTATAAAAAGGACTTACTGAGGAATTCAATAGTCCATTGACTTCTTGAAGAGGTTTGCTGAAGAAGGTGGGCAGGTTTTGACTTAAGTAGTCTTTTTGTCTTCACACATACACTGTAAATACATAACTACCCACAAAAGAACTCAAAGTGTTCTTTTAAAATATTAATATTCACAAATTTTGCAAAACAAAACTGAGGATATTTGGTAAATGTATTAAGTTATGTGTAGCAGAATAACTGGCACATTCTGAAAAAGGTTGCAAAATCCTGTGTTTCCTTTCCAAAACCAGAATTTCTTCTTATCCCTAAGTTTATTTCAGTCTTTCTGGCAATAATGATCTTCACAGGGCAAGTATGAAAAGCTGCATTTGCAATTGGCTACAGTGAACAAAGAGGGAGAGCTAAAAAAAATATTAAATAAAGCTCATGTGATTAATTTTATGAAATAGGATTCCTAATAACAAACACAAGTTTCAGAGTCATGACTATAATTTACTATATATTAACTGCTTTCCTACTGTACTTTTTGACTTAGTGTGCTTATAATATTAAGTATGACTACAGACAGCACAGGATGTTTCCTTTGTGACATTATTACCTAACCCTGTTGCAATGACTCCTGCCACTGCAGAGTGTGTTTATTGGTGCCCAATATTTTTAAGTAAAAAGGAAAACTGGAGGTTCATAACACCTAACAAAAGGCAATTCACTGCAATAACTAAGAATGGAAGCAGTTTACCTCAGTGTCTGTATTATCTCAAGACAAGGAGAGAGGAACATCTCTGAAAATGATTCAAACTGCCTAGAAGGGGCTTATGGTCACTAGCCAGCTTCTTTACTGCACTTCAAACTGCTGCTTAAAGGCCTGGAGTATAAGTCTAGGCTTTGGGAAGGGTGTAAGGTATTACTCGTACTATTTTTAAGGACAACTTGCCATACAATTTTTTTGTCTTCTTTCTATTTTAATGATGTCAGCAAGAGAGGAAAAACATCATCTGGATTTTTACCCAATGCCTCCTGTTGTTCTACATCTTCACCTAAAAAATATTTACTTCAGTAGTGCCATTTTCCCCCTCCATTATTTTCAGAATACATTTGGGAACATCTTGCACTGTCAGGGCAATTATTCCTGGCTTCAAGCATTGCCTGAGCAAAGGCAGGGGTTACCTGAATATTTTCACCTCAAGCCTGTGTCTATTGTTTGCTCCGAAAATGTCCATGTGTGCTAGAAAGAACATATTGTCCATGCTGTACATGGAATGACGTTGAGCAAACAAAGCTGCATGGCACAAGAATGATGAATTCACTAAGCAGTAGATTGGCACTGCTGCATATTACGGAGTATAAAACTACGATTTTATGTGGTTTTAAATTTAATAGCTGAGTAATATTTAGCTATTATATCTCTTTCTGTACTGATATATATGTCTTATTGCAATTTATGCAGTCTCTTTTCACTCTAACTTCTGCTAAAGGTAGAGAACTGCATTTTCAGCTGACTACAGAGTGCCTGGCGTTTCTCACAGCTGCTGCCATGTTCTGCCCAAATGTGAGCAAGTGATTCAGGCTCTCAAATGTATCACTGGTTTGACATCTGTGACTTGGGCAGTGAGAGTTGCTGAGACTCAGGAGCTCTAGGAGCATCATATTAGTCATGGCTTTGGAACCTCTGCTTCTTTTAAGATCTGGAAAACATGCAGGTCCAGAAAAAAAAGGAATTAAACTTAGTTTAATATTTTGATCTCCATCTTTATTTTCGGAGGCTGATTTTTGCAGCAGCTGCAATAACTTGCTAAATCTTGAACAATTCATCAGAATTGGCCCAGCTCAGGTCCAAACTGCCAGAACATTTTGTCTGGGTGGTTTCCACCTCTGCTGCCACCTCTCATGGAGATCCTTCAGCTGTGAGTAAGGAAAGGTTTCCATCAGGATTACATGCTAGGCTAGTTATGGATCCCTCTTCTCTGGGGCCCAGTGCCTGTCCCATTGCATGATCACCTGTGTCCATTATAGCTTGTATCTGCAGTTATCTACTGTGAGATAAACACACTCCAAGTCACACAGACTAGGAAGAGCTGATTGTTCATCATTTAATAGGGAACGCATGGAACATATACATTCATTTTTGTTCATGTTTAGTGAGCCAGAGGAGCTCACTATATTTTTATTTAGTACATTTTTGTTTAGTAGTGTGCAGTTGTCAAATGCCTCTGTATGTGCCAGCATGACAGGCTGGGATGGAGGGCCTGGCCATCATAACTCCTAACCCCACGGTCACCTAGTGAAGGCCTGGAAGACTTCTCATGAAACAACCTGGCTTGTATTTGCTGGAGTACAGCCAGCAGATCAAAGGTGTGGAAGAGATTATTCCCCTCCATCAGGCAATTTTGAGTTTTGCTACCCCAAGAAGGAGTACAACAAGATGGTGGTGGAGTGCAAGGCATACAAGGTAAGGTTGAAGGAGTTAGCCTGCAGAAAAAAGTATAAGTAGGGATATTACTGCTGTCTACAGCAACCTAATGGGAATATGAGAAGAGAGAGACAGGTTCTCCTTGGAAGCAGAGAGGCACAAGTTTTATAAAACATGTAAAGAAAGCTACTGATAACTAAGTTTCACCAGTAATACTACAATTCTGTTTATAAAAGTAACAAGAAGCTAATGTAAACTAGATGCAATTAAAACCAGTCCAAGAAAAGAATCAGATTCCTCTTTCATTAGCAGACTTTGTGGGAGACTAGTATTGCTATTTGTGCTGTCTGAACAGTATATAATTCTCTGCACCACTTAACGTTTCTCAGACCCTGAAAGCAGAGTCAGCTCTTTAGAAGCAGTCACAATGAGATATCATTCTTAAAAAGGTTTATCTTCACACAAAGGTAAAAGCACACTTTCAGAGACATATGGGTGTTGTCACCTTACAACAATTACCCATTTATTAAAATCAATGAAAGAGAAGTGAAAACAATACATTTCTGGCCCAGCAGAATCTGAGCCCATTACACTCTTCTGGCAGTGAGAGGAATATGCTGTACTCTCAGAGTACTCCTCTGGGGTCCTGCAGTTTGTCCAGGGAAAAAACTTAATTCCTGCTTCTGCTGCAGACTTTTCCTCCTTATTGAACACACCTCTAAGATGACATGCATGGAGAGCTCAGGCACCAGAGTGACAGCCAGTGCTCACACACCAGTGTGCTAGGCACTGACACTTTCCCGGTGGAGAGAGTGTCGTCTGACATGGCCACTACCTGGGCAGGGCTAAGCAGCTCAGCACCTGGGCAACTCAGGCTCTGTAAAGTCAAAGTTTCTTCACAGTTCAATCTGTCCAATCTGTTCAAAAGACACCAAGCACACACCTACTGGTGTGGGATGTGACAGCCTAACAAAGCTTCAGTTCTCCTCTGTTGCACTCCTAAGGCTTCCATGGGCTGAACTGACTTTGAGCATGGGCAGTGCCGGTGCATGTCTGTCTAAGACACACCTTTCACATAAACTCACAACACCTCCGAATCAGGTGTTGCAATGTCCTCGGTGAATTTAATCCACTCTCTGTTCCACAGTCCTCAGTCGGCAAAACTGGGAATGTAGTACATCTCTATTTCATTTGGACATCATAGGGATAAGTACATTCAAGGCTAAGCAGCAGAGGATCATTCAAAGTCCTCAGGAAAAGCTGTCCGCCATTTATCAGCTATTAATGATGTAAAAAAGCCGCATGAAACAAAATGCAATGCAAAAAAGGTTAAAAACATACTCCATGTGACACATTCTTGTTCCTACAATATTTTCTCTTGAAACTTCATAGCTAGAAAAACTTTGTCTCTATCAGTTCCACATACTTCCTTTCATAATATACTGCACCCCATGGCAGTGACTTTCTATAAAGCTTTATAGTTTGCAAAAAAAAAAAAAATTAAATCACCAGATAGCTTATAACTATGATTCATGTCATTGTTATTGCTCATTATTATCATTTGTTGTATGAGACAATGCCTGGCTATGCACTTTTCTTCTTTTGAAAGAGAAATCTGGCTTAGCTCTGAAGACTCCAAATTCTGTTTATTATACTAGCTGGAACATGTTTATTACACTGTCATGTTTTCATATCCCTCCTGCTACCTTGTCCAAAACATACTTTTGCACTGACCAAATTGTGAGAATTCTGCAAGGCTTTGCTCTCTCTGGTCAAGCCACTGATCCACCGAGTTTAGCAGCCCCATGTGGTGATAGCCTTTATCTGACCCAGCAGTGTTCTCCCCTATCAGTACCACACCCAATCCTGAGAGGCCTTTCATGAGGAAGTGCCTTCATGACTTCCAATCCTAAGATTTCCTGAGTTTTAAGTTCTATTCATTCCCCAAAAAATGTGAATTAGAAAGTCATGTACTACCTGCCTGTTTGGTTGTTATGGTATAATAGTGTTTGATTGAGAGGAAAAGCCACAGGAGACATATATGTAATAGCTAAAACTAACAGTGATAAAGCAACAATAATGGCAACCCTATTTTCATGTTGCAGCTGCAGTGAGTTTCTGCATAACTTTGACCAAGAGGCTTTTAAGGAATTTTGGCCAAAGCCTTTTGAACCCCTGGACTACACTGACTCCACAACTTGATGGCAGGAAGTCTGTCAAGTCACACTCTGAACACAAATAACAGTCAAAGAAAGTATATCTTACAAGAACTCAGTCACTGTTGCTACTTCCTTGATTTTGTGCCACTTCTGAAAGACTAACAAGCTCTACCTTAAGACATCTAGAAATGTGATTGTTCCCTCCTGATTTCTGCCATTGGATTTAATAAGTTACATTACCTCCCCCTAAAAAACTTGCGTCATCAGGTTTGTCTGTGACTCAATAACCAAAGGGATGTTGCTAGACACGCACAAAAGGTTCATGGTTGCATGAAAACCTCCCAAACACTTTGCTTGGCTTTGCAATGATGTCAATATTTATTGTCACTGTCACAGACACAGAAAGATTACACAGATACAGCCAGGATACTGCACTTGCAGCTTGTATAGGGTTACACGCAGCACTCTCCCTCTGGCTTTGAATTTAAGAGATATTGCATCAGAACTGGTGTCAATGATATGAATTTTTCATTGAGCCCAAACACTGGTGGGAGAGGAAGGGAACCAGTGGCTGACGTATCTGGGCTCCTGTTTCTTGCTCCACAGATTCCAGCTGGGTTTGAGCCTCATAGGGGTGATGGTAATTCTGTAGTCCCACAACTCCCTTAAGTCAACACAAGCAAATGCTGATGCTAAAAGAGGCAGTGCCAACTTCTCACTGACCCAATCAGTGTTTTCACTCTCTTTGCTTCCCCAGTGACTGCAAATAGTCATATATACATATGGGAGGGGAAAAAAAAGAGGTTAGTTTTAACCCAGAATGTTGTCCTGTTCCCACTCACTGTGACTGCATGAACATCTGGCAGATGGGAGAGAGAGATGCAAAAGGCAATAAGCAGGCAGAGGACTAGAAGGTAAGCCAGGACCGGTTATTACAGTTTAAATGAATTCTGGAACTAGCAAGAAAATTACAGCACTTGTACAATGTCCCTTCATGGCTAAACAGGAGTGGAGAGAGGGTGTGCAAAAGCACAAGGCAGATGTCCCTGGTCTGTTATATCTGGATTAGGCAGATTAGATGAAACAAATTTTCTGACTCAGAAAATGCCATCAGACCTGTTTAAGGTAGGCTAAATGTACCTAAACAACCCCTTACTTACCAAGTGCTTCACACTATCTATGATGACATCCAAAATCAAATACTGGCAGTTTCTAATAATACATAGCCTAGCCAAGATGCTCTTTTAAATCAAAACCGTTGTCTCATCTTTTTTTTGAAGTGAAAATCACCTGCCTCATAAAAAGTTTTCTGTTTCACAAAATTATATTGAGAGTAATGTTTCTTAATAATGACTGTTATAATGGCATTACTTAAAACAAATCAATTAGTTCAATAAAATCGTTCAACTGAACCGTAATATTTTGACGCTATGACTGATTGAGTTTACTGCCTTGCAATTAATGAAAGATTGGTTCCTTTAGCAATTATACTCCGATTAGTCCACAGCAAGAACATTTTAAATTACTCATCCTCCACTGCTATCAAAAGGCCTTTACTTCAGGCTTTTAGTTCTCTCTTTAATCCTAAATTAACAGAGTTTATCAAAGTCCTTACTCACTAGAACTCTTGGAGAAAATTTGATTTTGTATTTTACCTGTGTTAAACTTCATCAAAATAAGAAAATCCAAGAAGTATCTAGACACTAAGACACAGGCACCTAATATTTTTGGTTTAATTAAAAAAACAGTAGTTGTGGCTGTTCAAGAACAAGTAAGAGTTAATGCTAAAAACCTGTGATAAAAAAACCAAAACTTTATTACAAAACAGCATAAAGAATCTTTTCATAGCTCAAGTAATCAAGCTTCTGTCAAAGTGAGATAATTGTCAATTAAACTTTCAATTTAAACACAGCTGTTAAAAATCAGACAAGAAGCCAGACATTTCACTCCAATTTGAGCACTAACTCAGAAGTGAGTACAGAGGCTTGGCAGAAGCTGAGACTTTGTAATTCTGAACAGTTGTAGAAGGACTCAGAAAAAAATCCCTAAACTGGAGAGTTTTGTCTTTCTGAAGTTGAAAACAAATGTATTACCATGCTGGTTATAATGATACTAAATGAGAAAAATCTGTTAGTATATTAGCTTTTATTTTTTTAAACAAAAACCCCCAAAGTAGTAAAGGTGGCTCTTGACTTCCTGTACACAATTAATATTTCTTTTAATCAAATCCTACTAGTAAAGCTTTTTTGTGGCTCAACAGACTGAATGAATATGGCAAGAAAGAATATGAGCCAAGGGCAATGAGCAGGCACCATTCCTGCAAAGACTCAGCATCCTTTATTCTGCTCTTACCTGTTGAAAAGAATCAGAAATTAAATATACATGTATTGCTAAAACAGAGCTATATTATATATTTATTTTGTCACCATCAGTTTCCATTTCTTTTTTTCCCCCTCAAATGTTAAAAGTTGTTTAACATGGTGTAAATTTTGTTGCTTACTCTGCCTGACTCTGTTAAGTAGAGTTTCAGGTAAAATCTGGAAAACAATTCTCACAGGAAATTAATGTTCTGCATATATGTGCTGCATATTCATACCCACTATTTTTCCTTATACTATTTTCCAAATGCACACAAATATTGACCAGTAATTTTATAAATCTGAAAACCACAATTCCCAAGCGATGGCCATGACCCTAGAAAAAGCCCAGAGAAAACAACCTCTTTACGAGACATGCCTTGCAATAGATGTTTGTTTAACTGGAAATCCGCAAGAGCAGCTGCCTAGTGCAATGGTACATATTTGTTTCTGAATCCTTTCTCAAAGACGCTATTTAAACATGCTGATGAACTGAGCTGGATTTTTCCCCACCTCCATTCCAGTAAAATAAGGAGACTCAGAAGATAAAATTTGTTTTGTTATTGTAAGTAGTGCTATGTGGTAAGTGAGAAATTTACTTTCTGTAGTCCTATGTAATTATGAAGGTGGGAAATGTCCATTTCTCGTACAGAAGCAACGTTTGTGTGTACTGTTAAGTGATATTTCTATTTGAAAATGAATATACTTCTATTTCCAGAAGTGTTTGCATATAGAGCTTCTTCTTGTCCATATTTGGCTTGATGTTAAAGATCTGCTACTCAAGCTTCACCACTTTGGCAAGAGTAAACAAGTATTTCTTGTATTGAGACTGTAATTCCAAAGTATACTATGTGTTTCACTCTGGTTCTGATTTATGTTAAGCTGTAAACAACTGAGATTTATAACATGGGTTTTATGATGTGTGCAGCTTGACTAGCTATCACTAAGTTTAATGCAGCATCCTGAATAGGAACAGTGATAACAGATTTTTCAAATGCCGCAGTTCTGTGCTAAGTTTGATGCTTTCTCCTAGAGGGGAAAATTTGTACCTCCTGAGCCAGTCACGCTTTACACTTTCTTCCTGGACTCTGTTTTAGTCTTTCCTCTGCCATTTTCTGCATAAGAATCCCTTCACCCAGGGGACAACTTTAATTGACAGAAGAAATTTCTAAAGTGCTCCTTCTCTCTTAGAACTGTTTCTGCAACCATTCTATCTCCAAAACCAAAGGAATCAGGAATGACCATAGCTGAGGTGATGTCACGCATCTTCTCCACCACTGGCCAATGATGTAAATTGTCAGAAAGGACTTGACTCAATGTCCCTTCTACTCCTGTGGGCAGCATTTATCCATGTGACAAATGTCACTCTCGCATGGAGAAAGATCTGATCTGAGGGTACACTAAGTGACAAAAAAAATAAATTTTCTTGGAGTAAGAATGATATTTTCCATAGTAAACAAGAAACAAAAAGGAACAAGATGAGTCATGCTTTTAAGATGTGTGAAGTTCTGTGACACAAGTTTCAAAGAAAACTAATCATGTCCATCAGCCACTTACTCTTTTGTTTGCTCTGTATTTTCACTTGCTTTGGAGTTTGTAGGCAATAAAAGATAGAGTAGAAACAGCCAAAAGTCTGTCTGAGTAGCCTTGTCATCCCTTAATTTTTTCACTGTAAAAAGGAAATATACTAAAAAATCATACTCCTGCATCATCCACGAATTTTGCTTCTCTCAGTTTCAATAACCAGAATATTACCCACTAATCTGCCTTAAAAGAAGAAGGGTAAACCTCTGCTTTTTAACAAGACTTGTGGTGAGCTTGAGGAACACAGGTTTATTCCTTAGATGTCAATCTTTGGTTTCATAGTGGAATTTTCTGTTTTTGACTAACTTACCCCATCTTTTCTCATCCCCTCCAATGACTTTAACAGTAATTTCTCAAAAATTTTAAATTTTCAGATCTAATTTCTAGATAAATTAAAGAAAAAAAGAGAAAATGAGCTGTATTAGGAATCACAGGTACTTTGTAAACAAAGATAATTTTTAGATAGCTAGGAAAACAAGATGTTATACCTTTTTTTGCAATGTTTTGAAGTTTTCTATTTATTTTGAAGAAAACTTTGCCTTGAAGCAAAATGATGGTTTAATAGTGTATAGAGAAATTGTCCATGGTGGCTATGAAATCCAAACATCAAGACCAGATGCTAAACCTGACTATTACTACTATTATTTTCAAGACCCATCAGTGGTAGTCATGTGAGAGATGTTTTAAGACCTAATTTTCAGTTCTGATGTGAAGGAGAGTGTGACAAAATAATTTTCTCCCTATTTCATAACGATTTTATGAAAATCAGTTAGTGTTTGTAGAATTTTTTGATTGGCTAATATGCTGCATGAACATTCATCTTTTAATTGGATAGCTGAACCTAATGCAATACTCTTAAACATTCTTTATACATTTTTAATTACATAACTCTCATATTTTTTATTTCTTCCTTCAAACTCTGAACTCTTTAGCAAGATATGTTTTATTATCTATGTTATTTTACACAAGGTTGTGTTTTCCATGATAGGAAAGTGAAATCAAAATATTGACAAGATCATGAATTTTTCTCATCTCTATATTTTATACACGTGGATAATGATGAAAACCATCATACTGTGGTTCTGATATTTTTGCTTTCTGGTGCTAATAGTTCACAGTAGTAGATGAAAATCATGTCAAACCATGCACCAAGGATTTCTATTCCACAACTTCCAAGGAATCTGTCTTTCTAACTTTACCTGAAATTTTCTGTCATAAGAATAAAGAAGGTAACATCAAGAAATTTTAGCCACCAATGACTGTCACTAAGAACTTCTGGAGTTACCACTAAGCAAAAGCAATGAATATGTATTGATAACTTTAAAACAGTTTATTGTGACTCAGAAAAGCGATACATACAACAAATGCTATCATGCTGGTACAAATTTTTAACCATGGGCCAATATTTCTTTTAATCTCTTCCATCTATTCTATTGTGTTCTGTTCTGTTCTGTTCTGTTCTAGTCTAGTCTAGTCTAGTCTCGTCTCAAGGCTGTACGTTGAATGTATTCTAAGGGTAATGGACATAAGGAAGCCAGAGGTGCCAAAGGTTTCAACAGGTACGTACTGACCTCCTAAGGGATGGTGGCTCTTAACACATTGCTCTGGTGAACCATGCCATTTTCTCTTGGTTTTCTCCAGAGAGCTCAGATGTTGTTTTCTGGAAACTATTTCTTTGAAAAACTCATCTGTGTCTTATCATACATGAGATGGACAGGCTTTACCCTGCTGATGTTACATGAGTACAATGACATTACAATGAGTAACCACCTTTGGGGTGTGAAAATTTTCCAATAAAGATCCTTAAAGATCCTTAAATGTAGAATTTATTTCATTCATTCCAGTCCTCCTTTGCTCCAGTTCTTTTATGCACAAGTGAAGGAAAGAGAAAGACAAAGAAACAACATGCTGACTTATTGTCTTAGAAGGATTTCTTTGTACATTGATTAATGCAACTGAAGATAATTGGTATGGAAAATATGAATACAGCACCCCAATAAAAGAAAAAATGATTAATTACTAGTCTTAGTGATAAGTATTCTGAAATGTGAGTAGCCTGATACCTTAGTCATGTTCTACTCATAGGCTCATACCACAAGAAAAGTAAAATTCACTATGTTCTACTGTTCCTTTGTTTATCTTATTGGACAGTGTTTTCTAAAATCTTTAGTGTTTCTGTTTTTGACCAATACTGCAATGTCAGATATTGGCTTGTCTTTAGAATGAAGGCCTTACAGTAAAAGATTGTAAGGACATTTCTCATCTTATAGTGCTGTAGTATTTGATTTTGTGGATCTTGAGGTCTATCCTGTGCAGGAACTGAGAAACAAGTTGGGCAGTAATATCCAAATATTGTAACATTTAAAACTTGGAGCCATGCCCCAAAACACCATCAACAATATTTCAACAATATCTATGACTACATTTAACATGAAGGGATCTAATTTAAGCTGTGTAAAAGACCCAGCTTCTATGTTTATGCCGGGGCAACATCTAAAACCTATCACACCTTCTGGCTATTGGAGTAAATTCTCAAAAAATAACCGTCCCTTATCATTACCAGCTAATGATGTACATTTACGATCTGAGTTTCTCCATCCAACCATGTTCTTCCTGACTTTTGAGGAAGATGTGTTTGTTCAGCCACACTGTTTATCCACTTCAGAAATGACCATCCACTCTTACTGGCTGACATGATGCACAGAAGAAAGTGTTTCGCTTAAAAGTACAGTTTTTACAAGGTCAACATGAAAGCACACATAATTCCAACATAATAATCAGACCTTATGAACAAGTTGGATAAACTTATATGGTTTTTAATGGTAAATTTTGACTTTTCCACCCAGGTTCTTAAAACCTACAGTTTAAGTAAACACGTGTATTTAGAAATATTTTTGTAGTAGTTTTGCTTCAAAAATATTATTATCTGTTGTAAGAGATTTTGTCAAATATAGACATTTCCCACAAAATTTGTTAAAAATGCTCATGAAAGGAAAATATTTAATCTGGTAAACCTAAAAAGGTACACAAGAATTGTCCTAACATACATAGGGTAGCTCATGGAGAAAAATATTCTCAGAAACTTACTCAGTCTTTTTCAAAGCAAATGATTAGGACAGTAAATAGATGCCAAAAAGATAAAAGTATTCAATTACTTAGAGATAAGCACTCATTTCTTAAATGTTAGGATAGAAAGTCACTCAAATAATTGCTCAAAAAGAATGCACTGGAGTGTACAGGTTACATTTCTGATGCCATTTAGTTAAATTGAATCATTAAATACAAGAGCTAAGGACCTGGTTCTCCTTTATACAGAAGTGTCTTTATGTGACACTGGCAGTACAGATGGGCTGTAAAACAAGTGCTGCAATTAATGCCTGACTGAATGACCACTGGTACTGACTGGAAGAGTGAAATGAAAACTAACCCCCAAATTTTCCTAAAGATTTTTCTAAATGAGAAATCCCATGGCTGTAGCCAAAATTACTAGCTACTAAAGAATAGAAACAAATGCATTGATTTTTTAATTTGATTTTTATGATTGAAGACTTCAGAAAGGTATCGATGCTGTGCTAAAAATACACTGGAGGAGTACAAAGGGCTTCTGTGGATTTGGCTTAGGAATAGCTTTCTTTGTTTTTTGGCCAAGTCATAACAGGAAAACAAGTATTTTTCATAGAAATGCTGACATAACTTTACTAATAGCACCTTTAACAGAGGTTGTTACACTGTGTATTTACTCAGGTACAGGATTAAATGAGAGATGTGAACTCACCATAGCAACCCCTGCATCACATTGCAGATATGCTGCTTCTAAGATACGGTAAATGTTTCTGAAGAAATACACATGAATTAGAGGTAAACAGCTATCAATTCCAAATTGTGTTTCAAAAACACTTTGTCATACAGTATAACAAAAAAGCAGCATAACTTGATGCTCTGTAAATAATATATTATTGGATGGTATTTTCATTGTGTTAAAATTTTCGGCTCAAAATATAAGTTTAAGTAATTCCCCAATTCACTCTAGCAAAAATAGTGACAAACACACTACTGAGCTCCTCATAAATATTGCTGTGAATCCTTATACTCCCTAGGAATCCATGAAATTCATCTGTCTGTTTTGAACCACCTCCTGCTGATGTTCTGAGATCTTGCAATAATACTAATGTTCCATAAGATATTCAGCAGAATTTTGTGAATACAGTTAGAGTTGGAAATACATTTACTTACAAACAGTCTTTTTTCGACTTCTGGACACTTTACAGTTTCTTCTTCATTGTACCTCTGCATCTTGAATTTTATCAGCTAATGTATGTCCTTTCAATTTATCTTTATTCAGGTTGGCTTTTCTTGTTTTGCGTAAAAAACCTGTCCTTGTATTTACAAACTTACTGCTTGTTTGCTTTTTTTTTTTCCTTAAGTGTTTTCACTTTCACCTTCAAACCACTTAGGCAGTGCCTTGGGTAAGACCCTGATGATACCCAGTGGGTTGCTATACCTCCTGAAATTAAGTTTTTGCTACTGTGTCTTATATTTTACCCAACAATTCATGGCAGAATTTACTCCTGCCTAAAGGAGAACTAAGTGATCATATTGCTTTGGGTTTTTTCTTGATATCAAGCAACCCTATTGTCTCTTCCCAGATTTCACTTGTAGAGGGGGAACACTCATTTTCTCACATTGCCTGAGATGACTGATAAAGAAGACAAGAAGTATTCTGGACTGCCACATAAAGTTATCTCCACACATTCTTTCATCACTGTTCAAAGTTTTGTCTCTGTGGTACAGAAATGCAGGAACCCTAAATGAATTTCAAATATTTTTGGTAGGAGAGGCAGAGGTTTAACTGAAACTTCAAAACATTTTATTAAGCCGAAAAATCTCATTGTCAATCTGCATAGCTAGATTTTATCAGAAGGAAATGGTTTTTATTCTTAAAAAATAACAAGTTTGTTCATTGAAGATGGTAAAAAATCTGTTTAAAAATCTACAGATAAAATGCATCCCCTCATATGCAACTTATTTTTATTTCAACACCACTTCTCCATTGGTTTACTATATTTTTTCACAGAGAGTTATTTATACTTGGGGTAAGGGATGATGTACAGTGACTAAATGGCTGGTCCCTGGTGTTTCTCTGCACTGGGGACATGCCCTGGTCCCACGTAACTCTGGTTATGATGGGGTTCAAGGGCTCACCAAGGGCTCATCTTTCCTATGAGTTGGGGTCCAAGTGCTGCTTCGTGGAGCTCCTGCCCTGGCTCTGTGTTGCCTGGGATGGTGCCTTGATTCTGGTGGGAGCTGAGTCTGAGTGCCCCAGGGCCTGGGAGAACTGTTTGATTTATATTCCCTCCTGGGAATATAAGTCAAACTCGTGACCTCCTCCCAGATGAGCTGTGTAAGGAGCTATATTTAATCTCTGGTTTTTAATCCCTTGTCATGGCTATCTATTGGTGCAAAACATGCAGCTGCTCAGGTGAAAAGGGATGGTTCACTCAGCATGGGTGAAACCCTGCCACAGAACCTCTGCTTGAGAAGTTGAATGACAATTTCCACCTTTGCTATTATTCAAAACTTCCTTGAAGCTGCTCACTATGCTAAGTTTTAACTGTCCTTAGCTTAGGGATAATACTAATTGTGACTCCGTGCTGGCAGAGACTGTCACAGGAAGAGCTATTTGAGCTCTTCCTTGGCTTTTTTATATCTGTAGTCTCCTAGGTTTTTTTGGCTTGTTTGTGGTTGGTTTTTTTTTGTTTTTTTTTTTTGCCTGGCTGATTGATTCAAGATATACCCACCACAAGGTTACGAGCTCCCAAAACAAGGAATTGCTGGTTGTGGTCCTCAGATGACTGAAATTATAATAATAAAATGTCCAAAATATATTTATTATAAAACAATAACATTCTAGATTATTTCTCATTACTCAGGTTAACACACTTCAGTTTAACTGATGGAAATAGCCTAGTCACCATGGCATTGAGTTCCTTATATTAGCTTGAGACCCTTGTGATTAACTATCACAGGGATATAACTATACTTGCACTTGCTGTTGTAAATCCAGATCACTAAACCCTTCACAAACTGTATCAAAATGTGTCAAATGTCTGCCTACATGGCTCTCAAAACAAGCATGTCCAATGTGTACCATTTTCTGAAACTGGTGACAGTCATCGGTGTGATGTGGCCAGCATCACGTCCAGCTCTGCCTTTGAGACCCTGCATTCAACAGAGTTTCTATTTATAACTATTTCTATTTATTGAAAATGGCCTTTGGCACCAGGACAGACAAGAGCTTGGTCTTTGGTCTCTGGATCCACTAGAGAGAGCCTTGTATGTGTCCCACATCCTACCTTTGCCCTGTACAAAACAACAGCCACTTGTGGGGCTGTGGAAATAGTTCATTACTTCCTGCTATACATGTTGTTGTAGATGTTCACTGGGTGGACCCATTCATTAAAAATAAAATGACAACCCCTCCCCTTATTATACTTCCCTCACAAGAATGTATTTCATCTTGATTTTTCCCCCACCTGTCTTACTCCTGATGGAAGCAATCTATTCCACATATTGCAACGTGGCCTTAAAACTATTGTTTTATAATGCTTAATGTTCTATTTTTCTAAAAACTGAATTCCTAATTTTTTTAATAGGAAGAAAAATCATCAGCTGTGTAAAAATGAAATGTCAACATTACATGGCTCAGAGAAGTACCATGAATCTTTGGCTATTGCCATCTCAGATTTCTGGACAGTGTGATTTATTACTTGCTGTATCTGTGTTTTCCATAGTGTTTTCAATTGAAATATTTCAAAAAGAATGTTTCTTTCTCTTTGGCAGTGGACATTTATGTTTGACATCATATAGTAATTCCTCATCAATGGTGCTTGAAATAAGCAAGCATTAAGGATTGATATGATATTACGTGGCTCACTGCTGCTCCTCACACCACCCAAGAGAATGGGACACCCTGTTAACAGAACAGATTTAGAAAATGAGCAAAAATGACTAAGCCTCTCTCCCAGATTTCTACAAGTAGTCCCTTTTTAACATTGAACTCCATAATCAAATCTGCCAATTCACATTTCTTCCCTTATTTATTTTTCTTTAAAATTTGTTAGGCTTTTACTTTGTGGTTTGTGTGGGTTTTTTTTTTTTGGCATAGGGTTTGTTTGTTTGTTTGTTTACTGCTATTTGATTTAAGGGAACAAAGAGATCAAATAATCCTCAGGTATTTTTACACAGACTGGAAGAAATCTGTGTAAGTTCTTTTATTTTCCTTTTCTTTGCCACTGCAATTAAATGTCCAAAGATTATCATTACAGATATATTTTACAATGAAGAAATGACTAACACAACACAAACACATCCATTCTCTTATTTGAACGAGCTACAGCTTTTTGGCTGAAACAAACAATAGTATTATTTATAACTCAAATTACACTCCACAAATTATGCTCTCATCTATAAAGAGACTATAAATGGCATGGTAGGGTTTCATATTGGTTTTTTCTTTTTTTTTTTTTTCCTCCAATGACTTTCCTGTTGACCTCTCTCTTAATTTACAAATATAACCTTGACTTTCTTGACTGCTAGCACTTAAAATCCACCCTGGGATCTGAGATCAAGCTGTGTCCTTTCTGCTTTATGCCAAAATAGACTCTGGTTCACCTCCTCAGTGCTGAGGTGGCTCTGCAGGGTTGGCAAGAATGTAAAGAAACAATAGTAGTTTTGCCAGTAAAAAGACTAAATGCACGAATTCTCTCAGAAGTAGGAAGATACCAATTTTCAAGTCAGCTTTATAGAAAACAGCTGTTTTTTGAAACAAATGCTCATAGGAGGGTTGGGGTGGGACATCTCATTGCTTGCTGTTCCTGCACAACCTTTTCCCCTTTGGTCTTTCCCGTTCAGCCTTTAGAACAATCCAGCTGAGGTGTTTGTGGCTGTGGCTGCACAGCCTTTTTACCAGTCAGCAGTGCTGAACTCAGGTGTTTCTGCCCTCTTCGAGCTGTTTGTACCCTTATGCTTGTGTTGATGCTAAGGCTGTTGTGTGCATTGGGTGGAGGGGTGTCCTGTGGAGGTCCCAAGCTTGTCTCTTTCAAGCCAGGTCCCAACACAGGTCTGCAAACAGTTGGGCAGTCTCGGATATCTGCTCACCCTTCTGCTTCTGTATTTGTGGGGTATCAGATGAAATCCAGGAAGTCAGTTTCCTAATTATTTTTAAGTCCAGGTCAAGGGTGAGCACTCAGCCATTTTTTTTTCAATTAGTTATAAAACCTTCCAAAATTCTTTTGAAGTCAATCTTGTGTATCATAGTTGGCAAATGCATGTTCTCAGAGGAAGTCTGATGGATATAACATTCTTTTGGACAAAGCACAAAAACTTTGAGATGTTCAGCTTCCATTGGGGAGTGTCTCTGCAGAGGTCAGGAACCCACTTCACTCAAGCACAGAGATCAAGCCCTCTGCTGCCATTAAACCTATCATGGGAGAAGGGCTCACTCCTTGCAAGGACAGGAATTTACACAGGGCAGAGAAATGTGGGCAAAGCAGGGAGGGTGCAAGGCCTGACAGCAGTCAAAAAAGGTGCCAACAGGGGCTGCTCCAGTGGTTTTTCAGAAGCTGCAATTATTCCTGCTGTCAGCCAGGAGTACTGAGGCACATGGTAGGTGAGAAATACTCTCAGGAAAATGGTAACAGGTGAGGTCAGGCAAAGACAGAATTGTATTTAAAGGCACACGTTAAGCCCCCTTTCCTGTCTGTAGTGAGTCTTAGCACTGTTGGAAGAACACAGGTTCAATTGCTCAATCCTATAATTCACTATGTTTTATTTCTCACGTATTAAAGAATAGAGAGAAGGTAATGATGCATAACAGACTGTTGCCCCTGGAGCTCTTTCAGGCTGTGGACCACAAAATCCCAGATACCAACTTTGAGGAACAATCAGCTACAGTACTGTTGGTTCTTAGGGACAACTAAAATTCATGGTGACCTGCTGATGTCGGGATTGTCAGCTACCCAGTACCGTCTGCCTCTTCCACTGGCTGTCTCCTGCCACCCCATGCCACCAGCTGTGCTGAGAGCACTCAGCTCATCATGCAGTGATGCCACAACCCTTCTGGAGAGCCTCACGAGCATCGAGAAGCAAAGCTGAAAAATTATTTCTACTTTATAACAGGACAGATTTAACCGGAGAAGAAACACTGAGCCATGGGGAATGTGCACTGCCATTAACAATTCCTTCTGCAGATACATCCTGTGTGAAATGTGAATGTCTTCACTGTCTCCTTAGGTTTGATGAAAGAGATATTTAGTGGAACTTTATCTTTTATCTTGAATGTAATTTGGCTCACTGGATATATTGACATGTAGACTAAGAGAAAAGGAAGATAATTACAAAAGCTAATTAAAATAGCTTCCACACAAACCAGAGATTTACATAGAATTTCTTCCAGAAGAAATTGCTTTGTGCTTGGTTTAGCTTAATAAAACTTAAGTTTTATTTTTGATGTAATTTTTAGGCTACTTCTGCAAATATATAATTCTCATTTAAATAATCACAGAAATCTGAATATCCACTTTTTTTTCTGCCCAAGGGGTAAAAATCTAAATGTGGCAGAAAATTTTTTTATCTGTTAACACTTAGCCTCTGTAAATCTTTCCTACCAGCCACCACTGAAAATGTAATTCTTTTTTAGGAGTAAATGCAAATTCATGAAACCAAAGACATTCACATTTAAGACATTGACTCTTTTTTTCTCTTAGCTCAATACAATTTGTTTATGTATTACAGCATCTGCTGCAGGTTATGTAAGACCTGTTGCAAGAACTTGTGATATCTGATGAATAAAGGACAAAGTCTCAGTTTAGTTTTGAATTTTCAGGGTTTGGTGGATTCTTCTGTAACCATGTCCCAGGTCTTACTGCTCCAGATGGTTCAACTGCAAATCATGTCCCTCTCTGGTTAATGGAGAAACTCCTGTCACTGCACACCTTAGGGCTGCAACCCTGCATGCACAAATGAAATCAAAGGACATTCCTTGGGAAAAAGTGCTAAAATTCACACATTAACTGACAAATTTCTTTTTGAATTAGATGAACAGCTAGATGACATTATCAGAAACATATTTTGGATTTTATGAGTTATCAGTCACTCAAATTAGAAGAATGATCCTCTGAATTTAAATTCTATCCTTACTCTATATTTAATATTCAGACTACATGGACATCCATTTTGACATCAAACAAACTAGTTAGCAATCAGAAAGCTTAATCTTGTTCATTTCATTCAGATGAATATTCTCACTAGGATTAATGAAGTTCTCATAAGAATAATATGAACATGGTTATTTAATTCTTGCCTAGATAATGTTAAATCATTTCATTAAATCCCTTTTCTTCCCCCTCAAGGTTACTGACAAGACAAATTAACCAAGACTCACAAATATCCAGCTATGATGCAGTACAAACCGCATACATTCTCAAGGAGAAAAATAAAAAGAAGTTTCTTTAAGCAGAAGTGTGCTTTTAATAGGAGAGTGAAGACAGAGTAATACTGCTGGATTACCATAATTAACTAGGCCAACTTTCCAAAAACCCCAACCCCAAATATGCAGACAGATTGCCTTCAGAAATTCATTGGATTCTGCATAAAAATATTTTGCATTTTACTTGCAAATGTACACTTTTCCTGAGGACAAATGTGTTTGTTCATACAATTAAATAATGCATCCTATGACATACCAGAAAATATGCAGAACAGTCGATTAAAGAGCACAGGGACACTGTGATCATGGCATTTCTTGTCTTCTTAGCTCTAGAACTGGCCCTTGAAACACTATGCCAATCACAAGGGTGAAATGTACTTTGGGAATACAGGCAGTATACTCCCAATTACTGCTCTTTATTTTATGGATATAAAATTGAGAAGAGACGAGTGTTTTTAATCAGTAGGCATACACATTGCATAAAGAAAACTGCATCCAGCAAATGCTGATGTCTCCACACCGAAGAACATTCTTAGCAAGGATTGTACCTGTCAGCATGAATGTTTGGCAATCCCTACAAACAATCACACAGTGATGATTAATAATTAACAAAGAGTCTTGCAGTATGCAAAAGTCTTAAAGTCTTACAGTATGCAATCAGCTCTAAATTTTATACATATTAAAATCCATAAAATCCTATATAGTGTTGTCTCAGTAGGAGACTGGCATGTAAGGACACAAAATGTTAACCTGTGCCATGGACAAAGGTGAGCTATTGCTCCAGGCAGTACAATGGGAGGGGAAGAGCTGTTCCATGTGGCTTCTGCTTGAGCTGTGCAGGCAGCTTATTAAACATGGGGCAGGGACAGCATCATTTATTTCCACCAAATCACCAATAGCAATGTCTAGAAAAATGAATTAAGGTTATGTAACTTTTGGTATTTTCTACCTCTTGATTTCTTAATTGATGAATAGCTATTACACTCTGCTCATTTGATTAAATAGTATTTACAGTTTTACTTTTGTGGTTATTCCTCTCTTTTGAAATAAAAAATCAAAGAAAAAGAAATCAATAGCAAGAGTTTAAGTCTTAGGGCATTTTCAAATTAGTTTATTTTTGGAAAAGAATGGCTTCATTAATCTGAGTCTACATAAAAACCTACCATTTTTTAGCTCAAACCTTCCAGGACATTTCACCCTCAGAGCCAAAATGGAGATATTTTGAAAGAGGAAAAGCATACAAGTCTACTGATATGTGGTAATACAGCAAAAAAAAGATAAGAAACTGTCACAGCGTTCTAAGCCAGTGTGTTCCAGCAGCTGCATCTTCATCCCTCCACTTGGCAAATCAGCACACCTTTTTTTCCGGGAATCTCTTAGCTCCCTCCTTTCCTTCCTCAGTCCTTCCTTTCTGCTGTCTTGTGTTTTACCCTGTAAAAATATATGTTAGCCATGGGACAAGTGAGAGAATAGCACGACTTGGCAGGAAAAGAAAGAGAGATGGGTATCTAGAACAAAAAATTAAAATGTGCAATAAGAAAATGGTGGAGCAGCTTATGGAAGACAGGCTGCTTGTAAGTACAGGTGGATACTGGGATGAGACTAAACCAGAATATTTAATGTATGCCTGTAGTAATTATCAATATTAATATCACTATACAATGGCTGTTAAAATCATAAAACTAAGAAAATAAAAATTGATAGAATTCCTACAAACCATTATGATAATTTAAATCCTTGTTATCAGTGTTTACTTATGTCTTAGGGTAGAATAATGAACCTTTAATTGCAGGCAAGCAATTTTATGTAGGGATAAATCAGAACTTGGGCACAGTGATAGCATTTATCCAACAATACCCTTGATTTTGGCACTCATTCAGCATTCTCTAGATTAAGTTTTAATGCAAAACATCTGAAGCACACAGTTAATAAAGCTGTTAGGTACAACTCATATAGAATGAAATGTTCCCCGTTCTCTCCCCTTTTTTGTCCTTTCAACTCACATAGGCCTTATTTTTACAGAATGGCTTCACTTTTTGATCTCCAAACTAAGGGAAAAATGGAGCCAAACAAAATAAAACACACATGTGGCAAGCACAGTTGACTTCTGAGGCTGTAAGGGTGAAATGCAGAATGACTTCTTCTTCCAGGAATGTTTTGTTAAGCATGGAGAAATATTGTTTTCTAAAGGAATTACACATATTAGATGTTCTTAAACAGTGTCATATCAAAAGACTGATGACTGTGTTTCAAAAGCAGATCTTAATATTAGTCTAGAATACAGTAAGAAGTATCTGTGTTAATTTATTCCAGTTTCAGAGCATATTAAACAAAACGTGACCTGTCCTGAACTTGAGATTCCTTGAGGCAATATAAAATGTTATTAAACATGCTAATGCAATAGAAAAAAACCCATTCTTGTGTCAACACAAACTCCTGATTGTCTCAGGCAGCCCTAGCCAGAGGTCCATAGCCAAAAAAGTCCCCTTCACACGCTACCAGGGGCCTGGCTCAAGCACCCAATGTGGTCTGGGCTGCAGCCTGAGGTGTTTTCTTACCATTTAAAGGAGATTTTTTGGTGCTTGCAGTGCACTGATGTGTTCATGGGAGATGCGCTTGCCAGTGAGCAAGGTGCTGCTAATCCAGGAGCAGGGTTGACTGCAGCTGAGTTAAAATCTCTACCATAATTACTAATGTTTGCCTGATTTAGAAGATGGAAATCCATAAGGTAAATAACAAGGTTATTGGTGTTACAAAGTCAAGGGAAGACAATTATTATAGTGACACATTATAGAATTATAAAGTGACATTCCAAAAAATACCAATCTGAAGAGAATGAAGTTCTTAATTTCTGTATGAGCACGGAAAATTAATAAGAGGAAAATTAGGCAATGCTATCTAAAATAATTTCTGATGGCTAATATTTTAAAATGTCCAGAACCCCAAACTCAGCTGTCAAGCCACCGTCCCAACATCCAAAAATTTATGCAGACTTTGCAAATAAATTGCAAAAGCTCTGGCAAGAATTTAGTACCAAAGACAGGAACAAGATCTGTCTACTTTTCTCATCTTCCTCATCTACTTATCTAGACATCTACAATGCTTTATAATGTACATATATAAAAAAAATATATAGACAGACAAATGTTCTAAACATTCAAATGTCAGTAGTAGTATCACCATAGTTCATGTTTTGGCTTTTATTTAGCTAATTTTATTAGCTTAAATTTTAATAGAGTATTGCAAAATCTCAGTAAGAACTAGATTCAAATTTAGATATATTTAGGAGTAATGCAGTTCTAAATATTTCAAGTTAGAAGCATTTATTCATAAAGTAAAATGGAGTCTACTCAGGATTTCATGGTTAGAAGTGACATTATTTGTCTGGCTTTGGATTTAATTGGACTAATTAGTGGCTGGACTCAGCATAATCATTTTGTTTCCTAGGTAAGGTCTCAGTGTAGTGTATTTTACAGGATCGATATTATCTGATATATGTTTTATACTAAATTCTGGGGAAAAAAATGCAAGATGAAGACAGGATCTTATTTTACACAACCTGCTTCACAATTTTACACGATCTGTTTCACAAGCCTCTCTGAAACAAAGATGTTTAAATGACCAGAACAATCTTGCTTGTTTTGCTGATATAACTATTATACTATCCATTTATGGCTCATATTTCTTGAGTTTATGTAACCTTATATTCCTGATTTCTCTTTAAAGATTATTTTAAAACTGAAATACACACATCAACATGCATATCAAAGTTCTTTTAACAGAATTCTAAGGCTGTGAGTTCAAGCACTCAAAGGATTTAGAAATATGAGAATCAAGAACGCCAGTGAAAGCTTAGGTCATGTCCCTTTTATAAATATGCAAAATGTTTAATGATGGTCCTCTATTCTCTGTTGCTGTTCCTACTAAGAATTTTTCCACAAGTTTTTGTTTGGCTGGCTGTGGAAGGTAGTTCCTCCAGGTCAACAAGTGCACTGCTAAAGTTCTAGATTTTATTTCAAAACTTGATGAGATTTACCGGGTTATATTTCTTTTGTAATATTGATCTTTCATTACAGTTGAAGCATGGAAATTATGTATAGGCATATAAAGTGTTTGTCGTAGCTTGTTATCTGCCACGAAATAATCCATACCAAATAAAACTGGAGAGAGGTGTAAGGAACTTGAATCACAGGTCACAGGCTGGTAATGGGTATTGTTGGACAGTCTAATATTAGTGCAGGCTGGCACTGATGGCTTCTGCCTGAGCTGCAATCCATAAGGAATGTAAGAGTATGAAGAACGTAAATTCATTATTGGTTTGGTAGGCTTTTCTTTTCTATTCTTTTTTCCAAAACACAATTTTCAACAGCCTGGAAGGTCCCTATTCCTCCTTGTCATAGACAGCTCTGGAAATCTGACAAAAAGGATAAACCATAGGAGAAGAAAAGATTGGATATAGACACCTGAGTGGCATTTTAGTTTTCACTTCTCTGAAGTAGCCTATTGCTCTTAAGGAAGTTATAACCCTTTCTGAGCCCACAAACAAAACAATTTAAATCCAGCATGGTTAGAATATTCTGCATGAGATGAGCTGAAGCAAATCATGGGTTGAGGTCTACTTTGAGCCTTGAAGTACCCTGAAAATTGCAGTATTTTTTAGAAAAATTCAAAAGAAAAATAATACAACTTTTTATTTTCAATAATTACATGGTTTCAAAATTGACCACAATGTTACAATATTGACAAAGAAGGGTTAAATAAGCTCAGAATGAAATTATACAACACAAGTCAAACATCCTGTCTGGCTAGATTGCCATAGACTGCACCATGTGATTATGCAGAAATCACTAAAATGATGGAGTCTCCACCTACAACGTAGAGAAAAAAGGGATTTATCTAGTGATAGGTTAAAACTGTTCCTAGTTATAATTTCTCTGAGTTGACACTAGTACAATACTTTATTGCAATCAATCTATCTTGGCTTGCTAGAGAGCAAGATGCAACCAGATTCAGAAGAAAATGAGATGACCTCATGAACTTGAATACCTGCCCTGTCTTGTGGCTGTCATTAACTCATAGTTGTTGACCAAAGGGATCATAAAACGTTTGTTGCAATTAATGATTGATCATGAATTTTAAAACCTAGAGACATATCTGTTAAATTAATCAGCAACTGTTACCTTACCCATGTTTATTCAGGTTTTATTTATTGTGAAATATGAGATGACATATTTTACTCGTCACTGTGGTAATACCTGTACCCTGAGTGGGAAGTAAATAAAATACCTAAAACATAGCTATATCATAATTATTACTAATTATTGAATAAAAGAAATGTTTTGGATTTTGAAGCTGAAAAAGATGATTCAGACACTGAGTTGGGAAAAAAATTAAATATTCAATTTATATGTGGAGTTCAGATTCTAGTTTGCCGTTCAAAAATATCTCGGAAAACAGGAAATCATATACATGATTAACACTTTCTTGGATCATGGGCATGGGAGAATACAAATAACAACAACTTGGAAAATATAGTAAAGTAGCATTAAGTATATATACTAAAATAAAGGAAATGACAAGCTGACATCAAAGGGACTAACGATATTTCAAGGAAGCTGCAATTTCCAGTAGAGTAAAGCATTACATTATAAGCTACATAGGAAAAGGAAATTAAAATCTAAAACCTGAGTCTACAGATGCAAATTTTTACCCAATATATAATGATTTTTGTCACCATTGATTTCTGATTTTATCAGTGATGACTTGAAAAACTGAATTTTGATGACATTTAAATTTACAGAAAACGAGATCAATTGAAATAACCAAAGAGATTTCAACTACGTATAAGTAGATTTCTAATGCTGATTAAAACATTGACACTTATAAAGTGCTTTCAGATAAAAAAATAATTTTGTTTCATTAAAAATAAACTTATTTTTTATTCTTTAACATAAAAAATGTCAAAAAATTCTGCATATATCTGTTGTTTTGAATAAATAATAGAATCATTGAATCAGAAAGTGGTTTGCATTGTAAGGGACCTTCAGAGGATCTTAAATTTTAGCCACACGGTCTTCTTGCAGAAGGAGAGAAAACTGTGTGGGAAAATGCAAGCTATCAATTTCACAGTAGATAAGGTAGCAGAGACAGCATAGTTTTAAGTACCAGAAAAATACAAATATAAAGGCCTCATGAAAATCAAGATGGAGAGCTGGTAACCCAGTTCCTCAGGGAATGCATAACTGTGACTTAGCTGCTGCAAATTGTTGGTGCGTGTTATAAACCCATTTATTTCAAAATTATATAAAAGAGAAATTTACATATTTTGGTACCTGAATAATTGATGAATACTTTCAGGTTTCAAAGTGCCAGGTTTGAGGCTTTTAAACCTTTTCTGCTGAGGAAATGTAAAATGTGTGGTTCTTTTAAAATTTCCCCATATGTTCATTAGCATATACATGGACGAACCTTAGTTTTTTTTCTGTCATCCCTTAGACTACTGTGCCTTGATGTAAGGTATGTAGAGATCAGGATGACCACATGAAGAGGAAAAAGGAGGTTTAGCAAATAGAGATATGTACTGCCACTGAGGGGTTATGCTTTTCTTCCATTTAAATATTTGAATTTATTTAACATCTCACTCCTGCTTTGTAATCAGATAGTGTTTAAAAGACAAATATTATTTTAGTCATCTTGTAAACTCCATCATTCATTCTTAATTTCTATTCAATTCAAGGTTAATCTAAGTTTCTTGATGTGTAAAGAAACAAAACAGGACTTACTTGTTTCTTAGAAGAATTGAGGACCTTAGAGAATAAAATATTAAAGCAAATGCTGAGAAATTCTTTCACTCAAACTCCACTCCCATAAGTCACCTCTCTCTTTCTCTCCTGCTCTGTAAGTATGTGTGATATGTGTATCAAAGGAGAGAGCAAGTGAAAATGTCGATTATTACTTTGACTGCCATCTACTCATGCAATTTTGTAGCACCCTGGAGTCATGAAATAGAAAGCATAAAATACATTTCTAAAGATTCAGGTTCCATCTGGTTTAAATTATAACAGCTATATCAAATTTTCTACTTGTATTCCTCAGAAAGACACTTTTTGGTGAAGCTGTGTCTCATTCTTTAGCTATTTAAATCTTTGGTGGCTCAAACATAAGCTTGCAGAACTTGCAGTGGAGAAGATAATATATCAGTAAGTACGTTTAGTCCTCCTTTCTTTTAAAGATACATTTTTCAAATTTCTATGCTATGAAGTCAATAGCTCTTTGCTGTCAGAGAAAGATATAAGTGGATGTCTAAATTGTGTTTTTCAGGCAGTTGTCTCCTTGCTCTGCTCATGCTATGAGTCCAGCAGGAGCTGTGTGGCCCAAGCTAAGACTGTCAAGCTTGACCATGAATTGCACCAACACATCTTTCATTTTCTTCAAAACATATGAAGAGTAAGCTGAGGCCTGCGTCCAGAAGACCTTGGAAATATAGCCAAGCATATTTTCTTGAATCTACCTGTGTGTTAAGTAACTAATTTAACAAATAGTACAGTATTGTGTTGTCACTTACAGATAGTTTTGAAATACTGCAGTCCCTCTACATAGATGTTGAGGGGGACGGAGTTAGGCTCAGATTACCCTGAAAGATATCTGCTTTTGCCTTGAAGTCTACTTAGAAATGTCTAAACTTAATGACAATTTTTGGAAAACCTAGCTATCCATAAGTTTGAAGAAGAAATCAAGTGTAGAGGATCTCTGTGTCATCATATTTGGCTTTTAGATACCATGGACTGAACATTAGAGTTTGCTTTTTCCTGGTCTCACACTTGTCTTCTTGAGTGGAGCCATATTGCTGGTTAGACTCATAGGCTTCCCAGAAAGCGGGGTGGAGGGCAAGGATGCACAGGAGAGCTTTGCAGCTGTGGGGACAGAGAACCTACCTTGACTCAAGCTTCCCTTCCCATGAGTCTTTTTTACTTTAACTTATGATGGTTTAATGCAGAATGCAGAAATGGTGCTGGAAGTTAGAACAGGAATTCCAAATCTACTCCCGTCATAATCAACTGCTGAACTACACAATCATGTGTCCTTTTGGTCCCTTGTTTGCTATGGTAAATCACAAGTTTAGAGAAAGGCATCAGCTCCTCACATGTCTCTAATGCTTAGCTAAATATCACCTTGCCCCTATGTCAAGCAGTCCTGTGTCACCCAGATACTGAAACATGCATCCATCTTATGCACACATTTAAGAGGATAATTTAACATAATTTTGCAAACAAACACTAGACCAAGAAAAGCTCTTGGCAGGTCAGGTAGAAAATTAATTTCAGATGGGCCTGGTTTGTTCCACAATAGCTTGTTTCCTTGATCTAGAAAGACACTGAACATGGACTTCTGTGCCTTCCCATATGCAGTCTCATCCAGCTTGCTTATGCAGGAACAGTTATACTTCCAGAGATGCAAAACAGACATGTAGTAAAATCAGTTTGTTTAATGAAAGCCTTCTGGGTAATCCACGTTAAAAATGCAGTGAGTTTGGTGTAAATAGTGTAAGTCAGCCTGGATGTCTGGTGTTCCTACCACATTTTTATGCATCCCAACACCTCCTAGTTTAAACTATCAGATAATTTTCAGCGCTCAGTATTTTTCCTCCAAAATGTTATTATACTACTCCAATGGTGAGGCAAAAGGTGTTAGCTTAAAAAGCTCAATGGCAGCCAGAAAGATGACAGGGTCATATTCAGACACAGCTGCCTTCGTGGGGAGGCAGCTCCTTGCTGCAGATGGCAACTCGTCGACGCTGCCCAGCAGAACTCTGCCCAGCAGAACTCTGCCCAGCAGAACTCTGAGCATGTCTTGGCTCTCTGAAGGTTTCCATCACGGCAACTGGTGATCCTACTCTTGCTTGTAATTCCTGCAAGATGCATCTTTTAAAGTCTAAAGTATTTTGAAACACTACTGTAACACCAGTGACATTATCAGAGATAATAGGTTTCCTTTTGTTTTTAGACATATTTACAAACCATTTTTTAAAAATACTGAAAATAATGGATTGACAATTAGATTGACTAAGACAACTAGAAAATAAGCTATTTTTAGATAAAGGAAATATCATATGCAGCCAACAGGGCAGATGGGAGGAAACTTGGACCCTGATGTAAATTTTGAGGTTAAGAAACAGAGTTGCTAGGTGGAGTTTCAGTTTCTCCCCTTTAGGGGTGAGCTACAATAGAGGGATAACATTTTACAAAATACAACAATCTCATCTGTGTTAAGATGGCCCCAAAGGTGGGATAAGAGATGGAAACTCCTGAGTGAAATACAAGCTTTAATAAAGAGTGGGCTGGTGCTGCTGGTGAACAAAATGAAGATGGAGGATGATAGTCAGTGATGTTGTAAAACAATGGAAAAGGAGTCAGGAGTTTCACATTAGAAATAGTGTTGATTTAGCACAAAGACAGCTTTACATCTGACCGGAACACACTCTGCATGTTTGACGCAGAAATAGACATGTTTATATTGCTTAATTGAAAAAAGGTTTTGGCTCGTTTGTCATGCAAACTGCAGGTCTTGAAAATATTTGGAATTTGGTGCAACTCTAACAATGTTTCCTACATTTAAGTAGTCTGTTTTTAAGGCAAAACCAATTCTGGTACTCCTTTGCCACTGGCTTTAATAGATGGCTGTGTTGGATGGCACTGCTGGTGCCTGGCAAAAGCAGATTGATGTAGAGAAGTGTGATCTGGCAAAGACCAGATTCTTTGCTAATGAATCAGAGCAAGGAGTTTGATTTGGACAGAAACAAACTATAAAATGCCAGCTCAGCAGGGACCCTTTCTTGAATACATCAAAGCTGTTCCTTTTTACATGGCACAGCTGCCCTCTTTCCAAGAATTTCTAGGCTAGTATTCTTGTTTTCAAGTAGTTGTTAAAAGCATACAACCCCCACCCTGCCTCAAATGTCCATAAATGAATAAAAGGGGATATAAAAATTAGAAGCATCCAAATATTAAAATCATCAATCATGCAAAGCATGCGCATAGCCGGTTACAGTCCCCCCTTGCCTATGTGATAATTATATTTAAAAAAAATGTTGCTTTTTTTCTGAAGCAGTAGATATGTTGAACATTCTTGTTGTCATTGTCTGAGTATTTAATGTTTTTTTCCTAATGTTTGATTTCCTCTGTACCTAAGCACTAAAGTACTAATATTATTTGCATGAACTAGATTTCAGTTGCAGAGGACACACAAGGAGAGGAATTTTTTTAAAGGTATACCATATGATATTCAGCAGTTAGGCAGAGGTGCAGCTTCATACCAAGACTGAATTGGAGGCATTAAAGAACACAGAATTCAGTAAGAAATTAAGTAAATAATAAGCACATAAAAATGGACAGGGTAGAAGGTACATTGAAAATACCCTCTTCCTGTGTATGCCCATGATTTTCTACCAGACTAATTCAGTTCCTACACCTTTTTTTAGAGCATTTAGGGTCTAAAAATGAAGACCCTCCATGAAGTAACTTCTCAAACTTACCTTAATTGATGAAACCAAGCTTCCTTCAAATTCAATTAAGTCCAAATATTGATGGAGATGGTGGTTGTTTTTTTGCTATAATGACTTTATAAGAAGTGAGAAGTTCAAGTTCAGATCCCTACTTAGCCAGTTCTCTGTTGAGCTTTGGTCAGTCCAAATCTCAATCCCCTGCTCCCCAAAGGCTCTTCCAAAATTTGGGTATAAACCATAGCAAAAGGAGTGGAAGGCAGGGAGGCTGTTGAGGCAAAGGATGTTTTTCATGAGTCCAGGAGGAGAGGTATAAGAGCGTCATGAGGGACCTGGAAGCTGTATCTCAAGTTTTGACTTGGAATTATTGCAAAATCACTGTTTAGAGCTGGAGCTGTAACATTCACACCCTCCTTCTCTTAAAATAGGCATTTAGAGTAAATCTTATTTCAGTCCTTCAATGCATTAAATCTCCAAATACAAAGATGGGGACAATAATAGCTGCCTTCTCACAGCCAGTATGTGCGGCTAAATTCTTGAACACGTATGAGGCTCTCAGATATGATACGATATTCAGATATGATTCTGAATTTTCCCTATGGTAATTTGAGAGGAAAAGAGTCAATCTCTCTATAAATAAGGCTCTGAATCAGTGGGCAGCTAGTAAGAAAATGCAAAATATTTAAAACTGCTTATGGTTTTGCAGCAATCTAATATAAAAACAAAATATACATGATAATACTGTGACAAAGAGTGTGAAATTATAGAATTCTTTACTAGATAGAACACACCATCTTTTAGCAGTTTATCTCTCTGAAGGGATGAATGAGCTAAATATGCTTTTCTGAGAAGGCTGCTTAAAGAATCCTCCATTAGAATATGTTCAACTGTTGGTAATTAAAACCAATCAAATCTCCTGAAAATCCAAAAATTTTGGATTCTCTTATCTTCTGTGTTCTTATCCAAAAAGGATGGCTGGCACAATCCTGTCAACATTCTTTTCTGATAAACTCCTTTGGGCACTGGAATGGTCTGTCCAGGCAGGTGGTGGACTCACCATCTCTGGAGGTGTTTATAAAAAGACTGGATGCGGCACTCAGTGCCATGGTTTAGTTGATAAATAAAGTGGTGTTAGGTTATAGGTTAGATTTGATGATCTCAAAGGTTTTTTCCAACCTAGTTAACTGTGATTCTGTGATGTAAAGTGATAAGCAAGAAATTGTGGTATCCCTGCAGGCAGATAGAGGTTGCATCTTTTTCTGTACAAAGTCATGCCTTTGTGTAACTACACATGCCTGCATTCTCATACTCACTCACTCTGCCCACTGGCATACAGTTTTGCAACATAAATATCTAATCTGCTTTATACTGGAGTGGTCACATAAGAGGTAATATTTAAGGACATAGAAGGTCTTGTGACAGATGGGATCACAGATAAGGAATAAAGGCACACAAAGGAGCTACTGAATGGTCAGAAGATCCTTTAAAGAAAATGTAACTCAGCATTCCTGAGAGAACCACCTACTGCCAATTCACTCAGCATTTCGTGAATGGCCTTGTTTATAGAAGTGCTTGAAAAAATTTAACCTGTCTCACTTGTTTGCACACAAATTACAGCTCTACCTTCATAAAATCTCTACTTTTTGAAAGCTCCCTTTAGCACCCAGTATAATTCTGTATATCAATTACTTTTTAGTAGCCCATAGCAGTTTCAGGAAGCAAGCAGTGAACTGAAAATGTTTGCATTCATTACATTAGGTGATTCTCTTGTTCCATTCCACCAGGAAGAAGTGTTTGGCATATTAACTTTAATTTATATTCATTCACTGGAAACTGTCAGCAACATCTGATAGACTTTGGGATCTCTTCATCAGAAAGTCCCTGTGGGCACTGGTGGCCCAGAAACATCTGTCCTCTCCTCCCTGGGAGGATTCAGAGGAAGGGACATGCGAAGGAAGTGCTCTGCAGGGTCTAGCTTCTGGCTGCTGCTTGCTCTCATGTGAAATGACCGGAGGAACCAAAATTACATGGGACACAAATCCAAAACTACTTAAATAATAAGCAACTCTGCCCCTGTTTCAATGCCCCCCTCCTCCCTCTCAAATCACAGACAATGCAGTTTATTTGTTCCCTCAGTGCATGAATGAGGTTTTCTGGTGAGAAAGGTCTGGCTGAAGCCCTGTCCATATGGGATAGAAAAGTTACTGATGGATGGGGAAAAGAAATGACTTCAGATATCAAGATATGCTGCATGATAGAACCTTCTACATACTACGCCTTTGTATTATTGTCCTCAAGATATCCCAGATTCCTAGACCTACTTCAGTGGCTAAATCCTCTTTTCACTTGCCTGTTAGTATTTACAAAAGTTTCTGACATAAAGCTCACCTTTGTGTATGTGTGATCAGGCTGTTGTGTTCTGTTTGGTTTGGAGCTAACCTTGCCTGCCACTGAGGTAAATGAAAGGTCATCCATCAGCTATTCAATATTTCTTCTGGCTGGCAGGGAATTCAAAGAGTAGAGAATTTTAACTACTTATTGAGCTGACATACCATAATCCAGTTCTTATGCTGTCATTGCTAGAGAGGTAATACAGAACATCCAAAGTTTTTGTTAATACTTTTAATATCAGAAATCTAGATGTAGGATGTTTATGGTAGAGCGTGTGATTTAACTTTACTTGTGGAGCTGTCAAAGTTTCTTCATCTTCACAGTGTAACAAAGCTCATACTATCCCTTGCGGTAATGCGTGAGCATCTGTTGTGCATAAAGTGCTGAAAATAGTAAAAAATTCAGTCTTCTGTGCTTTGGTTTGGAAAAGAGCCAGTCACCACTTAAGATGAGAGAAGACACCTTGAGGAGAGCAGTTCACAGGTGAAGACAGGAGAGGACTGCAATTCTCCACTGGAGTACCCTGCAAATAAAAGAATGCAACTAATTTCAACAGAGAATTTCTTTGTTATTACGGAAATGGAGATAAAAGCATTCTTAATTCACAGGAGAATCAATTTAATTTTCTATTTTTTTTTCTGAATTCATTAAAAGCCTGTAGCGCTTCTCAGGTGTTAAAGTTTCTCTGATTTTGCATGAAAAATGAAGCTTCTAGCCTGACAGAGCATCAACTACTGATAGCATAGCAGCTCAGCACTTGTTCTTTTCTTTTCCCCTTTTCTGCGCACTGCCTTCCGTTTTGTTTGTCTTGTTTTTTCCACTTTCTCCCTCAACAAGTTTTCCACCACTTAATTCTGATTTGACATATCTGTGCTGACAAAGAAGTTAAGATTGATGACCTCTTATGTTCTTCTGGTCAGAGAAGATGAATCAAACTAAATTGTTTTAGTAATAGTTAATAAAAAACAGCCTACTCTTTTTTTTTTTCTTTTTTTTTTTTTCTTTTTAATAACAGAGCAAAGAAGTTCATGGAGCAAAGAATGACAGGGAAGGCAGTTGGATGTAATGTGGTGGTGGTTGCTGAAAAATAAAGGTAGTTATGGGCAACATGCCAATTTCAGACTGAGACTTAGCTCTTGGCTCGGGGGGAACTATCTGAATTTTTTAAGTTCATAATGTAAACAGCTGTCAATTTGCTTTTATAATGAGAACTAATATGATTTTAAATAGCCAAGCTATTTTTACTTTTATAATTGATCCTGGGTTTATTTCTTGTCCTCTTCCATTCAATGTCAGTTGAGGAACATGTGATCCTTGGAGACCAAGCTATAGTTGTAGATAATAAATCCATTAAGCCTGTCATTTTTTGGTTTTGATGGAACATGCTTCAGAAGGCTAGGAAAAAAACCATGACAGAATAAACCCACGTATTTCTAAGCACTGATATAAAAATTGCTACTATTTTTGACTAGTATTTTTTCCTATTTTTGAAAGATTCCTGTTAGGAGCTGCCTTACCAGGGATGATTTACTGCAGGCATCAGATTGCTGCAGGATTTGAGAGATCCCACTGCAGATATCAGAAAGAGCAATCCCAGGGTCTATCATAGGTATTGCATAGGTTCTTCTATCTCTAGTGACAGTGCTCAAAACCCTGAAGAACTTACTGTGCTTCATGCTGGCAGGAAACACCCATGCGATCTCCAACACATTTTAAATGTTCTCTTCCTTCTTTTTAAAGAGGTGAAAGAGTCTCCAGGGATTGGGAGGCAATGTGTCAGTGTACGCTGCATGTCCCCCAGAAGGAATCAATCATGCATGGACTTCAAAGTGGTGGTGACTAAGTGGGGAGGATTTTATTCTCCTATTCCCACATCTTCATGTAGTTCAGCATGCAGGTGCAGATGGTTTGTGTGTACTTGCACAGCTAAATCATGCTTTATTTCCAGGAAAATCACCAGTGGTTTGTAGGTCTTGCTTCACAGATAGGGAGTTTTCTACAACTGGTCGCAGAAGCTCTGTTCTTATACCCATTTCACTCACTTTCCCCATTCTGTTCTACCCCAAACCAAGGCTGAACTGCAGCCCCCATCTGCCAACTGCACCAAAAGGCTTCTGGTTCTCTGTCCTTCACCTTCAGGCCTACTTCTTACTCCTGAGATGTCTCTTGAACTTTTGTGTTTGCCCTTTACCAAAGTATTTCCTCTAAACTCACTTTTTAAAAACTATTCCATTTTTAGGGAGGTGTATGGTATTAGTGGTCTTCTAGGGCACAGTTGAAGCAAAAAAAGCTATCCATAGACACATGCTCCCTTGCTATCTAGACTACTAAGTGGTCTCGCGCAGAAGGATTATACAAAATTTATTAAGGTTCCTTAAATATAGATATATTTGTGTTTCCAAGCAGAAGTTTTGATGAGTTGTTTCACAGTCTAATCATATGCATTTTGAGGCAATAAAGCAGGATCTGATTAAGTTCCATGCATATTCTGTAATTCTGTGATTTCAAGTTCTGGATTAGTACTGACATCTGCTGTTTATGCTTGCTAAATACATGCAACACAGGATGGGGAATTGCTGTCTGCATGCTTTGTGCTGACTCAGTTGCATGTTTTATTTCTTACAAGGTAACATAGATAGAAATCAGAAAGCACAGAAAAACCTCCATGAGTCAATAACAATCCGTATGGAATTCTCACCCGTGAAATAAGGACCAGATAACAAAGATGAAACTGAATTTTTATCCTTTTAAATGACTGACAGTGCTTCTAATGAGGAAAGGGCTTGAGACAAGTAACCTAAGGAAGGAAGCTGTCTATATACAGGGTGGATATTTAGTGTAGCAAGTCCTTAGTGCAGGGATCCCTTTTTCTTTTACAATTTCTGTTAGCACTTTTCTGTTACTCTTTCTACAGGAACCCCTAAAATGCTGGGGTCCTAATCCACAGCTGGTACAGCCAGCTATTACTGCAAGGTGAAGAGGTTATGACAACAGTGCAAGAACCCTGTGTCCTCATTCCGCTTGTCTGCTCCAAGTTCAGACCCAGCAGCACCAGTTCAGGGAGTTCCAGCCAGGCCACAAGCATTGCTATCGCTGTAAGACACCAGGGCAGGTGTCACCACTCAGTTTCACTGGGACTTACAAGAAAGAGCTGCTGGGAGACACCAGCTGCTTTTGTATATGTTGTTACATGGCTTCCATGGCCATTAGTCATCTCTGGGCTGGGCTGGATCAACAGTGCTGTCATTGCTTTGTATTGCTTGGGAGCCTTAACTCTTCCTGCTCCTGTCAGCCATCCTCCCTTCTAACATCAACCAAAACAATTGTGAGGGACAGAACAGTTTTAGAGATTCGTAATGAGATTTTCTCACTGTAAGAGACATCAGGGAGAATTTAAGGATGGGAGGTTTGGTGGAAATTCCAGATTTATCACATTACTGCAACAAAAAACACTTTATATTTCTGCTCTCCAATGAAAGAAAATCCTTCACTTAAACAAAACTACCCCATATACTGCTCCAAATATAGCCATGGTTGCTGTCAATTGCATTCCTTTCACAAGGCATTAGAATTCAGTTCACAAACATTCACAGTTTTAGGATTTGTTTACTGTGATTAGTATCATGAATTAGAAGAAGGCAAAATTTTCAGGTTAGTTTTAAAATCAGAAACGCTTTTAAATAACATTTAAATATTTTTTATCTGTGTTGTGGTATTTCAGTCCACTATAGTTTCCCTTTTCTAAACATCTTTTCTTGTAAAATGTTTCATTCCTGTCTTGGTTTGAAAGACAGGTATTTGCTAGGGGAAACTGGAGCCTCCCTTGGAATGGAGAATGTAAACTCCTTCTCTCCAAATTATTATAATTTTGAATTTAAGGGGCTTTTAGACAAAGATATGGGAATAGGAATATCAGTTCTTTACTAGGGATATTAGAAAATACAAAGGTAGTAGTACAAGACAAACAAACAAACGAACAATAATCCTAGAAACACTGACAGAGTCAGAATACGACCTAACATCCTGTTGGTCAGGGTGTTGGGAGCAGTCCAAAATAAGTCCTCCTGGAGTGACAGATGTGGTTCTGTTGGAGTAGAGATGATCCTGTAGAAGGGTCCAGTGGTGGCAAGATGGGTCCAGTCTTCCTCTGGGAGTCCAGTGGAAAAACCAGCTATCCTAGTATTTTGATTTTCAGGTTTTATCCAGGCAGGAATGCCCGTCTCCTCCCGCTGGGTGNAATCTAAGACATTTCCCTGTCCCACAAATCCAGGATATGAGTTTTTCAAAGATTTGCAATTAAACTGGGAGAATTGGCAAAAGAGTGCTTCCCAAAGGGTAATGCTAACTAATTATGTCATTGCTGAGGGTAGGGTTTCTGTAGTCTCTGGTGTTGATCTAATCAATGGTTTTAAAATAAAGAGAATAGATTTATGTTAGATACAAGGAAGGAATTCTTTGCTATGAGGGTGATGAGACACTGGAACTGCTTGCCTAGAGATCCTGTGGGTGCCCCATCCCTGGAAGTGTTCAAGATAAGGCTGGTTGGGCCTTTCAGAAATGTAGTCTACTGGAAGATGTCTCTGCCCATGGCAGATGGACTAGAAGATATTCAAAGGTCCCTTGCAACCCCAAACATTCCATGATTCTGTGATTCTTCAATAATTTTGAGTGAGTAGCGTTCCCTCAGGAGAAAGGATAGCAACAGAGTACAACCTTGAAAAAAGTCAGGTCAAAAATTCAAGCTAAAGCCAAAATTTTAATTCCAGGAAAGCCAATATGCTGTAAGACCAGGATTTGTATTCAGTTTCTCAAGAGAGTGAGGCTATTAACTTATTGTGATAAAAAGACAGCAACATGCCTGACACTGAAAATATCTTTTGTTTTGCATATGAATTAAATAAGTCTCAAATACAGTCTCAAAATTGTTAATATTATGTAAAAAAAGTAATAGGGAAATTTAGAGAAATCACTGAAGTCCTATGAGAGGTGATTCACATCAGAAATTACAATTAGAAAGAAATAGGTGGCAGGTGATGCTAATTGTTTTGAACTGAAAGAGATCTTTAAATTAAAATCCCAGTGAGTACAAAGAGTCTCTCAGAAGTCACTGATGTTTTCGTTATCCAAAGCTGGGGCATGATGCCTCCTTCCTAGGCCCACACTGGGCCCTGGCCCAGGCTCTGCACACCCCTGAGACCAGGTTTCCATCTGCCCATGAACCCCCTTGAGATGCTTGTACCCTGTGTGATGTGGGGAATGGAGTTAGCAGCTTCGCTTATGCCACTGAGGGTTTCTCAGGGCGTATAAGACCATGGTGCACCCAGGCTCCTTGCCTGGGTTGTCTCAGGGGTGGTGTGAGTGAGTAAGGGAAAGAAGCAGGTCTTTGCCTTGCTCTCAGTCCCTGCTACACCAGCAGCACTCCCTGTGTACAGGAGGTAGTTGCTTCTGTCTGTCAGTACACAAACATACTGTTCTCTCCTGAAGGGAGAATGACTATAAGAAAGTTCCTTTATTAGGGCATTTCTATTGCATTTTAATTATGCGCTGCTTCAGCAAGTTGCATGAGTTGTTTTACATTTAATGACATCATGTAATTTACCCGGTAGAACTGAGAAAGCTACTGACAACATCAGGGCGTTGCAAATCACACTTAAGTGGTCAAAGATATTTTGTATCTCCTGTGGTAGAGAGACTTCACTTTACCAAAAAAAGATTTTTTTTCAGAATCGTTTTGATTAAAGATCCCCTGTCGTATTCTCAAATATTTTTCTCCTTTAACTCTCAAAAATGTTATATTTTCTGAAAGTTAATTTTTTTGAGGTCAAATTCACCTTTGGCTGGATTTGGTTCTCCCAAAGTTCTTGGATATGACTACATTATTTTGACATGGCTGTGGAGTATGGTGCTATCTGACTGCTACCTTTGCCATGACATTGACCCTCAAAATGGGACTTAACATTAGTGCTCCATTAGAGAATTTGGTAAAGACCTGAAGATGATGCAAAGTATTTCAAGAACAGAGATAAATGACATTAACCTGCTCTGATGCCTCTTCACTATTCAAAAGAAGCTAGGGACAGGGAACACAGTGAAGGCTTCAGTAGTGCAATTATCTGACGCAATTCTGTTGAAGAGTGAGGTGGCCACAGTACTAAACTATGAACTAATAAATAAAATAATTTTCATCACCTCTTTTAAACATTAGTTGGACTTTACATCTCATGAGTTTAACAGGATTTGATTGAAAAAGCTACTCCTAAAATTGTTGACTTACAGTGCTTATAGCTAGTCTCATCTGCATAAATCATAGAATCACAGAATATTCTGAGCTAGAAGGGACCCTTAAGGATCATCAAGTCCAACTCTTAAGTGAATGGTCTGTGGCCGTGACCTTGGCATTATTACCTCCGTGCTCTAACCAACTGAACTAATCCATCCATAAAGCTGAGTTTCCTACAAAACCATGTTCCCAGTGATCAGGAGTACTCAAGGACTGTTTCCTTGTAGGAATGTTGCAAGACCTTCAGTGGAGCAAGGATTATTTTTAGCTCTACTTTGACATACTCTAATATGTTGGGCAGATTGCCATTACCCTGATTTAGACAGCTGGTTAGTTCTCTCTTTCTCTGGTCTCCCATTTTTGCTGACAGAGCCACACATGCAATGTCCTTGCCGTTCCACAGATCGAGAAGATGATTCTTATTAATACTAATGAGGGGTTACTGAGGGGAGTACTGTGCAGAGGCAGTACTGCAGTGAGGAAGGGAACAATCTGTTCTGTTTCTCTGGTTCTGCTCCTTTAGGGCAAGTAGTAATGGGTACGTACTGCTACAATAGACTCGTGTTAGGCATTTGACACAAAACCCTCACTTTAGAAGGACAAGGAGAGAGAAGTGCTGGAACACATGGCCTTGAGAGATGGCGTCACCTATGGAAGACTATGAAACCAAGCTAGACAATATTGTCAGGACTGACACGGACAGTGTTTGTCTTGCTCAGTGACAGCCAAGTGCTTGGAATTTGCAGCCTTCCTGGCTCCTCCCCCATGCAGATACTGCTTTGCCACACTGACCTTAATTTTAGGTAGAGAAACTGCCATTACTTCTACACTTTTGATACCTCTGTGTTACTGAGATGAGTCTGGCAGTCACATACTCCTACGTGGATGTCAACTAACACTTCCTCACCTGCCCCATCTCTCTATGCAGCTGATGCAGTGCTACAGCAGCAGGTTGCCTGTTGGGTGCATCACATTTAGCACTTTGCTATTCTCTGCAGCAAAGAGTCTTTTAATACGTTGTAACAGCATAGAAGCAGAAAGAACTGAACTATAAGTAGGAGGCAGGAAGAATCACTAGTTAGGAAGCCAGTCTGCAGTCTGTGTAATCTTAGTTAAACTGCTGTGTTGTTTTAAACATAATGCTTTACAAAATCTCTTTTGCTCTCATAAACTCTCTCATTTGTTGTTTCTGCAGTTCCCTATTACAACAATTCTCTGCACTGTTGATGTAATCCTGTAGTAATCAAGAATGAAAGGTAGCACCCATGGATAAACTATGTCTCTGCTCCATCCTACTATAATAAGAAACATTCTAACACTGTGAAGAGCTACTCCCTCTTTTTTGTGTTTGCTCAGCTAAGTAGTGGCTTTTAGCATGTATATCAAACTAAGCAAACAAAAGCACACAGTAAATGTGATCTACCTATGATATAGTTTCTTCCTGCATTTTTGGGTTTGAAAATTAACTGTACGCAGCCAGGAAGGACTATGAATATACAGACAGGAAAGGCTTCCACTGAATTATTATGCAAGCTACTTAGCACCTAGTCATTGCATTTTTCAAAGGGCCTGTTAAAATACTGCAGAAGTGATAGAATACACCCAGAATGGGAGAGGGGCTTCATATGTATAATTTAGCAATGGTGTGTAATGGGTATAATATTTGTAACAGCTGTTAGGTGCTCCGAAGCTACACTACATTTATGGAATTTTCCATTGAGCTCTAAATATTCAGGTCACATACACAGTTAAATTTCCAGCAGTGGCAGTACAGATAAAAGCACTCCAACCGTATGCCATAATTGTGCTCTATTTAGTAAGTGCAGCAACTCAGGCATTTTCACAGCAGTTGTCTTAGATACGGTATACATTCTGTTTTATAAATGCCAATTCATTAGTGCATGTAACACGTAGCATGCTGCTCTTTATTAAAAAAAAAAAGGAGGGCACTAGGTTTCAGTGAGGAATAAAAATACAGAAAAATGCTATTACTTAGAAGAAGGAAAAGGAAAATGGAGAGGAGTGCCAAATTCAGTTTTGTTTTTTATACAGAGATCTGTAGAATATCAAAGTCCATTTTGTAAGAGGTTTCAAATAAGTGGCAGTAATTTGAGTATCCATAAATTAATACTAAAAGATACCATTGATAGGAAATTTCCACTTCAAGATATTGAATTCCACCACAGGACATGGTTTTAAAACACAGTGTTCAAGAATATGTATTTTGCATATTTCTTTGTAGTGATGCTACAGTAGGTACAATTCCAGGCTCCAAGAAAGACAGCAACATTATTTTAATGCTTCATGCTGAGGGTTTTTTTTTACATTCTGCATGTACTAAGCCAGCAAGTCTGACCAAAACCAGATAGTAGAAAAATCACTCTATCAGTGCAATGAATTAGAATAAAACACAAAGAAGAAAACATTGGGGCTAAAAATCATTTTTAACTCACTACTTTGAAGTGGACTGAATGACAGATTCATATGTGGTACTACTGGTTTCGAGATGAGCAGTACAGCTGTGTGAGATCAGGTACTCCTGAAAAGTAGGTCAGCACAGTCAATCGGATTGAGTTCCCAGTCTTGCTAGACTTATGAATAAAATATTTTGTACCTTTTCCTACAACTGTGCTCCATCTTGAACAGCAGATATATCAACCTATTTTAAGACTGTTTTGATTGCAAAATGTCTCCATGACCTAAATGTGGACCATTAGCTATATTTTTAAGTCACCTTTTTGTGACCTTTCTTTTTAATTCAGTACACATCATAGCAAGGTCGTGAAATGTATCCACCTTGCACCTTCTCTGCACTAGAAGCCCAAAGAAAACAATGATTTTTTGCTCTGTTCTTATCCCTTGTTCCGTCCTTATCCCTTGTTCTGTCCTTTGCCCCATAGCAGCTGGGTGATATGTCCCATCCAGAAGTTTAGACAGGCATCATCTAAGGAAACCTCAAGAAAGGCTATGCAGAGGTGACACCTGGGATCAAGATCAGAACTAGAACATACCCACATACTGAATATTTTTCTGGAGAAAAAAAACCAAAACAAACAACTGTTATAAAACAATATCGATGGCTCTAACAGGTGTGGCAAAGGAGCCTTACAATGTTACTGCACCACTGCCCATGGTTTTTCTCTTCTGGGAGTCTACAGCTGAGAGAAGGGAACGCCTGATTCACATCCTCCATTTCAGCTCACGTCACGGTGCACAGGTGCTTGTTTCCTCCAGTCTGCTTGGCTTTGTGTCTAGCCAGCTGGGTAGGGAAATGGGAGCTAGTGTGTTAAGTTTGCCTTTCTTTCCTTGATGGAAACGAGGCTGTGTGATGCCTGCAAGCCCTGGCCTGCATCATGCCAGGACATAGGGTTGGCAGAAAGGACCAGGATTCTCCAAGGCTGCTGCTTCAGCTGCTGTGTGGGCTCCCTTCCACATCTCCACATGTCAGGTTGTTGACTGCCACAGTCTTTCTGCACACACCTGGCTCATCTTTCTGGCAGGGGAATTAGGAAGGAGTATTATGCCATACCTGAAAGGGGGCAAAGACCAATTATCCAGCAGCTCCCAGAACTTCTGATGTTTCTACCCTCAATATTCAGATTTACTGAATTGGCATTATAAGGAGATGTTTCTTCCAGAGAGCCTAATCCCCAAGATAACAGCATAATGAAGCAGCTACACAACTTCCTCCTGGTTTCAAGACACACTGAATGCTTGTCATCCTAACAGGATTTTGATTGTTAAGGTGAATCATCAGGTTTTTTCACACTGTGGAGGGCATGAAACTTGCATGGAATAACATCCAATCCCTGTTTGGAGGTCTTCTTCCATCCACCTGCCCTCGGAAGGCCCAGAAACAAGCTCGAATTTCCAGGCTTGTTAAAACTGGCTCATTTTGCGTAGAGGAGACAAACAAAATCTTCATCTCAGGACATATCATGGAACCATGAAATGATTTGTGTTGGAAGGGACCTTAAAAATCATCTAGTTCCAACACTCCTCCCAGGGACACCTTCCACCACACCCGGTTTCTCAGATCTCCACCCAGTGTGGCCTTGAACACCTCCAGGGATGGGACATCTGCAGCTTTTCTGTGCAACCTGTTCCATATCTGAACAGTAAATTTCATGACTAAATGGCTTTAAACAGTTTCTGTCCCCATGCCTTTGACAAAAAAGGATGGTACCGTGTCATGTTTCTGGATGTACTGGACTGACAGGTCTTGTTCTTTGCTTTTAGAAATGTTTAGAAATGTAGGGCTTATTATAGAAATGTTTAACCTGTGTGCCACAAGCACAGGGAAAAACTGTATGCACATAAAGATGCAATTATGGAATAACACTAAGACATTTTTATAGGTTCATGCAATATCTTGTAATAGTGTTGCTGAAAACAAACACAAAAAGTTATTTTTGAAACCTGTCTCAACAAAACTGCAGACACATTTGAGTTTGCAAAGTCTTTTTGATTTATGAATGATAAATTTGAAATAGACATTAGAAATTGTGAACAGGGCTTGATCATCCATCAAACAGACAAACCTGATGGTCTGAGAAGGTTGCTGATTTCATCAGGGACTGATTGCTGATTGTGTTTGTCTGCTTTTTCTAGGTATTTCTTTCTGTGGTCAGTCACTTCTATTTTCAACGATTTCTGCAGTTTCTCTGGTACTTGAAATAGAGAGAAACAATTTCTGCAAAATCAGTGGAAGAAGCACTTGCACTGACTCCTTTGGTTTAATTTTGCCATGTTCCTCTGCCTATGGTCTGCAACACAAAATAAAAAACATTTAAAATTGAGCTGCTGTCCAAGTACACTGTAGCAGCATGTAGGCCACCTGATCAGTTATCCCTCAGGCCCTGACACATAAGCTTCTGTGTTGATAAACTTTGGAACTGTGTGTGGGTTGATTTCAGCATCCAAAGCTGATGGAAAAAGAAAGATTTTCAGCTCTTTTTTTTTTTTTTTAAAGTTTGACAGTTTTTTTCCCCTAGAAGAAGATTATAGAAAGAATTCATCACAAAAGTACAGACAAAAATTCAAACAACTGTCTCCCTTTAAGCAGCTGAAAAACGCTATGGAACTAACCTTCATATCCTTCTAAGCCAAGTCTCCCTAATCTTTCAAATCCAGTTCAATCTTATTATAAACTCACTTGGCAGAATTAATATACTAAAATGGGCACTTTTCCAAGTTTTTTTATAACACTCAGTTTCTATTATGACAATTCAATTACAATTTTTTAATTAAAATCATAATTAATTAATTAATAGAAGCAAAAAGACCAATTAAGATACAGTTGACTATGTTACAACCTAAAGATATAATTAGTCTTATAAACATGAGAAAAGGATGTTAAACAACTATATTTATATTGTGACATATTCAAATCTACATGGCATGCAGGAAATGAGCAACCAAACTCATCCAGATATATTGGAAATGAAGGCTGATTAATTTTCACATTGAAATACCAAAAGTAAATGATTTTAAGTGGAAATCTCTTAGTTCTGATTTGGATAAAACACCGTGTACCATATTTGCATGCTCAGCCTGGAATGCCAAATAAGTTATAGCTTTCATAATTAGCACAACCCCCCCTCAAAACCGGTTATCTACTGCTAAACCACTGTTATTCTCAGCACAGCTTCTCACAGAATTGTTTGGACCACAGTGGGAGGGATAACATGTGTAAACTGTTGTGCTAATAATGTCCTAATGACCTGATTTCAGGACAAAGACGAAAGTATGATTTGTACTTACCTGTTGTCCAGGAACTTGTTTACACCAAAAATACTGTTACTGTGCATAGGAATGTAAAGAACACTGATTATTTGTGTGAAGGTAACAGGATTTATGTGGACTTTTCAAAATCTAGTAGACTTAATTCTTCAAACTTGGACATGGCCATTAGAAGTTAAACAAGGGCAGCATTCTCAAGTGCTTCTAATATCATATGAATCAAAAATTCCAGATGTATTTACCTAAAAACGAATTAACACTAAAACATACTGCCCATGAGCCAAGACTAAGGGACACATGTTGTTAAAGGATGCAATAAATCACTGCACTGAAGAAAGAAGAAAAAATTATTGATAAAACCAGCCTTGAGATTTGACGTCATTTATAAAAAAAAAAAAAAAGAAATATTATTATTTTACTGGGCAGCTAGTTGTATACCTGTCCTTCTTGCTCTTTTGTAAAAACTTTATTGTCACTAGACTTAGCACAAGTTCCCAGTGATCTCATGAGGAAACTCTGTCTCATCTGGAGATAAGTTATGCTTGGTCAGAAGAGATAAGTCAGACTTCTTGGTTTTTTATTGAGGTATCCTAAGTTCCTGCTTGCTGTCTGGCACTTCTTATGAGAGAAACCAAATAGGTTTGTGGTTTCCATTGGATCAGTCCTGCAATGCTTAAAATATAAACTTTTATTATGTACAGATGGCTAGACTTGTAGGACAACTATCATTGCTATGTCCTGTGAAATGGTAATGTTGTGGTATGGTGACCAAGAATTCTGAGAAAATCCAGCCTAAGTAGATCTACATTTACTTATTTCCTTTGTAGTTCAAAAAACCCTGACAGGGGTCTCTATGGTGTAGCAGTCACTTTGCTGAATAATGTGTCTGGTGCATATTATTCTGGAAAGTCATTATCTTTCCTCCAATCAAAAAAAGAAAAACAGAAAGAAAACAAATCCTGAAGATCTGTCATTGCAATTTTAATAATAGGCTCAGCTAGTGATGTTAGACCAAAGTGGTGAGGGAAGGACAGTCTGACCTGTCATGCCCAGAGCTGTACGCAGAGCTGAATGTTTTGGAAACAGTGAAAAGAGGCACCTTTCCCTCAGACTATCTCTGTTCTGATTTCAGCCACCTGCTTCCTCTCAACCAAAGTCCATCTCTTGTCTCTACGCCTTACTCCTGAGAGAGTGGTGATATCCATCTATGTAAAGGGCAACTTTTGAAGCTTTTATCAATTAAACACTACATCGAGATGTGCCCAGACTACAGGAATGCTGACAGGAACTGGTGTGCATACCAAAACTCTTATGCCTAGCTCTGCTGAATCCCCTAATGAAGTGCTGAGTCACCTTCCACCTCTGTGCCAGGTACTTTTTTTGCATGTATGGCACAGCCCTGTGCTACCTGTGGAGACTGTCAATATCAGGACAACAAAAGGTGTACAGAGACTGATGCATACAGGAACATGCCCAGATCCTCATTGTACTTGGCTCTTTTGGACTACTCCTAAGAAAAATCGACTTGTTTTCTTGAAGTGAGTTTGTGAACTCAGGCAAGAGCAGTTGCTGAAGTCATGGTCACTTTCTATTCATGTGAATGTTTAACAAAAGTACTCTAGAAAATAACAATGCCAAACAACCATTGGTGCTTGACTAGCTTCTCATTCTAATGAGCACAATAATTTAATTAGCAAAACTGTTAACTTTTTTTTTTTTATGTATGTATTTTGCTCACTCACCCCTACTTTTGTCACTGATTTCATCTGGATTGCTGCAGTATGTACACATTCCTTTTAGCAGATTTAACCACTGTGTGTCATGGTCCATTGGGAAGAAAATTGTGTCTCATTATTCACAATATTTAACAAAAACCATTTGAAGCAACAATAAACCGTACAAACTGCCAAAACAGAAAAGTACAGGGCTCAGCACATTAGAATATGTTCTGTCTGCAGTCTGGATTGAAATGTAGAACTCTTTAGACTGTGCTCAACTCAGTGCCTGAACTGAAAATTGGCTTCTCTGTTTCATCAGTTTGTCTCATAAATTGGTATTTTGTTTATTCCAGGGATGTTATAGGTCTTTCAATACACTGTCACAACTCAGAAATACATTAAACAATACAATCTTGAGTGTACAATGCAAAAATTGACAGAAATGGTCATTTTACAGCCTTCCCATTTCTGAAACACGGTTTTCTTTCAGATTTACCTTCAGATCCTTATGGTTCACCTGAGGTCCACATAACAAGCCAAAGCCCATGTCAGAAGTCAGTAGTGGAAGGCCTAAGCATTAAGATTAAAATGTCTGTCTCCAGCTTTCAGCAAGAGGTTTGAGCATTACTTTTCTGATAGGAGCATATCCAGCCAGTATTTGCTGCCTGGGGAATGGGAATTTCAGGCTTAATGAAAATGCTTAAATCCAGCCTGTGTGTATAAGGGGAGACACTTGAGTGTTTTCAAGGATCCAGACCAGCTGAAGTATGTTGGGCACTGCCCAGCAGTGCCCCATGCCATAGGCTGTAAGGACTTTCTGCCACAAGTAGCCCTGGGCACTGGGTATTACCTGGATGGGATCATACCCTCCAGGGGGCTGGGTTGTCCCCTCCCAGAACATTCCTGTGAAGCACATCAGCCCCTGGAGCAGAAAGATAAGGAGCTGGTGAAAGTTCATTCCTAAGTCCATAGGCTGGAGAAATGGGATTTAGCTGAGCTTCTGCAGAATGTTTATCAGCGTTTGTTGCACACAAAGCAACCAAATTATTTCCAGATCCAAGCCAGATCCAAGTCAGGTGCTTTTTGTGTGGTGCTGCATTTGGAGGGTCAATCCAGCAGCCTCAGTTTGGTGCTGGGACTGCAGTGCGTGATGGCCCTCCGGGGTCTTTGCTGCCTTTGGAGCAGGTTTCTCTCCTGCTTGGCCATTGCCTGCCCACAGCTGGCAGTGAGTTAACTCCAAGCCCCTCTAGCATCTGGACACCTCTTGTAATGGTGGTTTTCCAGCTCAAAAGATACAAACACACTGGCACGATGCATCAAAAATAAAAGAGAGCTACTCAGTAGAAATTATACACTCGTTGCATTCTTTTCCAAATTTTGACATTATAAACCACTGAGAGTTATTTGCATCATGAAAAAGAAGAAATATTACCAATCTTATTGCAGCATAAGATTATGCTTCTCTTTTAAGACATTTTATTTACATTTTACTGCAGATGGTGAGTTTCTATACTAACATTATGGGTGAATATTTTTTCACATATGGAAAATAGTTAAACTGTGCAACTCATTCCAATAGGATGCTACAGAAACCATAAATAAAGGTTACTTAACAATGACAAATTCATGATTTGTCAATTCACGATTAAATACTCACCAGTGCCTGTTAAACACTCTGGTACAAACGCAAACTCCAGCTAAGCATGTTTCCACATCTATAACTACTAGAATGGAAGGTGTTGTGAAACTGTGTAATTGCTTTGCTTTTAATTAACTCTTAAGGTGACATGTCTGATACCAGGCTAGATAAAGGCTCTTTCTAAATGTGTAGAATTTTTAAGTATTTGACTTTCCTCTCACATGATAACTTTACTCTTTCCAAATGCAGATCTTGTCATAGAAGACATAATTGCCAGAGATATTATTAATATGCTTCCAGGGAATGCCAAACAGGATTTGATTAAAAGAAACCTTAGTTCATGTCACACTTTCAAAGGGATTTTACTGAGATGTCTTTGGGAACTGACTTAGTACCATTCAAAATTTGGTCATTGGCTTTTTTTCTCATTTATCCAGAAAAGAGAGACCGCTATCCTTCAAAGAGTGGTGTCTCTGACTTTTTTGTGCTATGAAGAGCTACAGAGACCACATCACCTTGCTCTGGAAAAGCATAGCTGGAATTTGAGAACATCTGGCATGGGTTAGTAGAAGACAATGGAAAGCAGTCTTCAATATCTCTAAACCTGTATTAAGCTCTTACATGGAAAATAAGACTGCAGTGACAAAGTCTTGAAGAATAGCTCTTCCTGCCTCAGCTGTGGGAGGTTAAGGGGCTCTTCTGTCACTGGTAAATCTTTTATGTGTGATAAAGGTGAAGGTGACACACTTTGGAAAACAACTGTACTTATGTGCGGCTTCAAAGAAGTTGAAGGATGTTATGAACGTATATGTATGTACAGAGAAATTCATCAGTGTTTATAGATATAGAAGTAGATTTCTCCTGGTTATTTCTAATAAATATGAAATTATTTTAAGAGATTTATGTTGCTATTCATAATACAAGCAAAAAAGAATGTAAATATAAAGTGATTTAGACATTCATAGAATAGTCTCATAGAATCATAAAATGGTTTGGGTTGGAACGGTGGAGTAACGATCCCTCTAAGTGTTCAAGAAATTGGTGATGGCACTTAGTGTATGGTGTAGTTGACATAGTGGAGCTTGCTCGAGGGTGGGGCTCAATGATCTTGGAGGTCTTTTCCAACCTTAATGATTCTAGGATTCTGTGATGCTTCATATCCACCACGTTTCATACTAATTTAGTAAAAAGTAAAGAAAGTGAATGGCATCCGTAATAATACAAGAAACAAAAAATGACATTGTCAGGGGTTCTCCCTCTTGACATGCCTGTGTGTTTTGGTCTACACTGGTGTTTCACAGCATATGTCTAACCAGTGGTAGAGATGCAGACATTGCATTGGAGGTGTGACTCCGTGGTTCTGTGTTCTGTTCCAGAAGGATGGAACGTGAGGCTTCAAAAAAACAGACAGTAGCCCTAACTAATATAAGAAGCTGTCAATGTAGTCCTGAATCTGATTTCAAGGCCCTGGTGAATCTGGGTTCAACAATTGCCATGCCTGTGATTCTTACAGGTTCAACTAGGCAAACAAATAAACAAAGAGGCAAGTACAGTTTTGATTCACTTCATTCCATAGCATCAAAGAGTGATCTGGTTCTGTGGCATTGCCCAGATTCCCTTATTTCTTTGTTTTCAGGAGAAATAGGATTTATCAATAGCAATAGGTATGCAAAAAAGGAGGTAAGTGAACAGATTTGCAGAGAAAATCACTGGGTAGAAATCTCCCCCTTGGGCTACTAAACATATTGTATATGAACTCCTCATAAAAGCTCTGCATCCCTTGGCTCTCTGATAGCAATTATGATCAACCTGCAACCAAGCAGCTTAAAAGTTTGCTCAGCAGCTGCATTTGCTCAGAGTTCCCAGAGGCAGCCATGAATCAGTGGAAACAAATTTAGTCTGTGTGACTTTGCACAGCCTTCTGCTCACAATTACAATGAAGATGGATGGGAGGCACTTCTCTGATTTTTTCCTCATAGGGGGACCCCTCTGGAGACCACACATGCCCTGCTGCAGTTACAATCCAGGAGGTCAATAGCAGGACAGAAAAGTGTGATTAATGAATGATCCAAGATTACTGCCAGTCAGTGCAGTGTCATTATAAAGGGATGCAGAACTACATGTAGAATTACCTGAAAAATACTGTGAAGGCTCAATTTCCATAGAAATGTCCTATTTTTACCCTTTCCCTCCACATTTTGGACAAAATCTGTGCTACAAATGTCTGCACATCACCCTGTTCAACTCCAACGAACATAAAAGGAGATTGACACTAATCTTTTAATGCCTTTAGGTTGCACTAGCACTACATTTAAACAGCAGCCACAGGAATGGCACAGTATCCTGGCATAGGTATAATGCTGGTTTTAACCAGGCTGAGGGGCAGCAGCAGGTTGGCAGACTGTGTTTAGTCAGCCTGTGTTGTGTTTTCTTCTGCGTTTTGGGCTTCTGCTGTTGGGCTGGCAGCATAACCAAGAGTTAGGTGGATAAAAGACAATATGGGTCAAGACTGACAAATCAGCAGGGCTGATTTAGGGCAAGTGAGTTTCTGGCCCCTAAATCTCATTGTCTTATCACACTGGTACAAAAGGAAACAAAGATATGTTTTTCTAAATTAACACAAGAAATGAATTGGACTCCCAGTGTCCGTCTCATTACATTGTGCTCTTAAAACAAGAGTTCAGCAGACAGTTAAGTGGAACAGAGTTAAGCAGACAGTTTCCAGTGGAAAAGAGGTCCAGCATTAACTTCAATTGTTCCATCCTATCCTTTTTCAAATATTTTCCTATATTTTTCTGAATATCCAGGACAACAATATAGCAATGGCATGTGTCAGTGGTGAGTACAGGTTTTAAGACACCACAAACTGTCCCACAACAGCTAGCAACATTAGAGCTAGTGTTGCTCACATGGGGGATTATAGTGTTGCTGACTTGGAGAGTTTTTATGTTCCCTCTCCCTGAAATCCAAAATCTGGATGCTGGCTTGTAACCCTGAGCCACAGTACACCGTATTTCTTGCTGTATATTTGGCAGCCTTGTTCCATGAGGTTTCCACCAGGATGATTTCCACTGTTTAGTTTGATAAGATATCCAACAGCAGTACTGTGTCTAGGTGCTAATATTGCCAGAGAAGTGCATTTCAGGCAAGACAACAAACTGTTATGGGGAACTTTGGGAAAACAGCTTAGGGGGGTAAAATAATAGTCCTTCCTACAGACAGCCAGCCTCTGCTGGTAGCAAGAATACTGTTGAACGTGCTGGCTTTCTGGTCAGGCCTGCCTGTGCCCAGTATCCTAAATCAGAACAGGATGCAGATATTTAGGGATACTGCTGCTTAGTATCTAAAGTTCTCTACTAATAAGTCAGCAGGACTGTCTCCTTGGAAAGGCTGTGATTGCAGGGGCTGGAGGCAGACCTGGGACACCTCTGATACTGCTGCTGCTTGCTGGCAGTTCAAATTCTGGATTATAAACTCCAGGCCAGAATGGATATCTTAGGGAACTTACACACCCCAAGAGTGGCTAGGAGTGTCATTGCTACTGGCACCAAAATGGTTGAAAAATATCTGTTTGTTTTGCAGTCACATACCAACCAGACAGCAGAGGAGGTTTACCCTGAATCTGCCTGTGCTCCAGATCTCAAAAGCATCTGTCCTTTCCTGGTCTTTTTGGTGTCTGAGTCAGGAGACATCAGACTGCTTGAACACGAAATTCTTTGAAGCACACAGAATAGTACAGTGTTTATAGTGTATCTGCTCATTAAGTACCCATCAGTAACCTGGTTTATTCAAGAGCTTCATATATTACACAGCAGCATCCCTAACCAGATGCCAAAGGGGAGGCTTGTCTCCCAGCCCTCACAGCATGTCTGAGTCAGTATCTGTCCCTGTGGGCTTCCTTGCTTTTGCAGTCTTATCTGTGCAGTGGCCTGCTTTCCACAGCAGGAACAGAGAGACTCCTTCTCCAGTGTAGCTGAGAAAATCCAGTCTGGAAATTCAGATGGATGGATTGTATAAACTGCTGTCCTAATATTACTGCACTGGATAATTACTGCTAATGCATGTCTTCCTATGGCACAGTGACATCTACAGTCCATGTTTAAAACAAGTATAGAATTTTAGTGATGTCGTGATGTCATAATGTTCTACACTTTTGGTCTGTTCTGCTTGAAAAGAAATGCTGCTATTGCCTTCGATGTCAAAGTGCTGTACTGCAGGATGATACCAACGCAGTGTGCTCAAGTTCTGGACCAGTAGGACATGAGCCAGCCTCAGCCTAAAAGATCTATGACTTGTTATTTTCATCCTGAGCCTGCCTTGTGACTACACTTCCCATAATGAATACACGGCCCTTCTTTTCTGTGTGAGTGCAGTGATGCTCAGCTCTTGCTAATGTCTGTAATGTGTCTCAGGCATTTGGCCATCACTTTCAGCCCTTGCTTCTTTTTTGGTCTTGGAAGCGCTTGCAGGTTGTTGAACAAGGAAGCCTAATTAGATGGGTTTTCCTGGGGTGTTTCCCATTTCAAGGAAACTTTTTAGTTCCAGTGCTCCTGAGACAAGTAACCTCTCTTTGCATAACTTCCTATATGAACTTTCCCCCCTCTCTTTCATTTATCTAAACTTAACTTCCCGGCCTGTTTATTTAACATTAACCCATCAGGCTGGGCTTTTTCCCAATTTGTTCTGAGCCATCTGTCATGCTTTTTTTTAATATAAATACAAAGATCAAAATGTCATCTATGTAAACTTTAGCACATTGAGCTGTTTAAAGTATAAATACAGAGAAATCTTGTGGTTCAGGTGAAACACCTGGAGCTGAACCAACTCGTATCACGGTCTGAGACACAAACAGTGATTATGTCAAAACAGCTGGGTATGGGAGATCTTTACAGACCTTTGGTCTGGGTGCACTTCCCAGCTTTCTTCTTACCTCATATCAAATTGAAGTTGGGAAAGTCAGTATTTTCGTCACCATTTTCCAGATCTTGGTTTCTCACAGGTCCTAACGTCAGGGAAATAGATACAGGGTTCAGGAGTTTCCACAGACTGCATTTGCTTTTTGAGATGCAGACAGTGTGTCCCAAGGGCAGTGCTGAATGGAAACAAGTATGATCTACTACTTTCTCAACTCACCTCTCAGACTCATGCTGATGCATCAGGCGTGGATAATCCATGGACGTTGATCATCTGTCTTGGCATTTCTATCTAGTTGAAACCTGAATATGTTTTCTTTTAGTGTATTTGATCAGGCCTAATTCCAGTAATTGACTAAGCAGAATTTAGGTGGTTTTGTTCAAAATGTGTGATGAGGATGCTCAGCTGCTCCCTGACTTCTCAGGGTGAGTAATTTCCAAGAGCATCTTACATTTTGTCAGGACAGCCTAGAATAATACCTTTTGCATTTCTGAATCATTTTCCTGAATAGTCTGAAAGATTTGACATCTAAGTCAAATCTCAGCTCAATCAGGAGCCAGAAAGTAGGTAACCCTCTGCCTCTGTTTATGACATGCTCAGTCCTGCTGTGGCTCTCAAAATGCAGCAGAAGAAATCATTGAGAATGGGCTTAATGGTCCATGATGTTGTATATGCTTTCTTTTAAAACAGTGATGGATCTGCCTTTGCCATACCATTTAATTAGCCTGGATGTCCATGGAAGATGGGGGAAGGTACTGCAGGCATTCAAATTTTTGGGCTACCCAAGGCAGCTACCTTAGCTATGAAGCAGAGAACTCAGGGTCCTCATTTTCTTTATTTGTTGAGGGAAAGGGTGGTCTTTGGAAGTCAGTTCACCTAAGACACTATATCTTTTATCTTATATCACCTAAGACAGATATCTCCCTTATCTTTTTCTCCACTCTGTGATATCCCGAGGCAATTATCTCTGCAGCCTGTTTTGTAGCTTCAAGGCAAGACATAACTTCTTGGAGACATAAACCACTTTTCCCAGATCTATTCTAGTGAGTGTTTTGCTGTCTTATGCAAGACGTTATAAATTCTTTCTTAGTTTGGATAGCCCCTTCTTCTTCTTTTACAGCTCTTGCCTTCAAGCTCCAGTTCTTGAAAACAAGAACTTCAGATCCATTCTAAGCCAATTACAGAGTGCTGTTGCTGTGGCATTCCACTGAACCACACTTTGTAAGATCTGAATGTTTCATGTTCTTTCACTGTTAAAATTATGAGTTCTTGTGCTATACTACCCCAGACATGCTATATAAACACGTTTATTTGCTTTCACTGTACTGACATGTTCTTCTGCTATTTCTGCTTTCAGCTCTTATTGGATTACAATCTTAGGAAGACTTCAGCATTCCTGTTGTTTCCATCTTCCTTTCCATGCTCTTCATGGCGAAATGCTATCTGCAATCTCTTACAAAGCTGTTAATTCATTTAAATTCTTGCATCACCTTCTAACATCTCTGTCTTGACTTGCAGAGTTTATTGAAGAACACCTGCTCTTGTGGACTGTGATTTTAAGACTGAGATTTTCCCCCTCTTTTTTTTTTTTTTTTTTTTTTTTTTTTTTTTTTTTTTTTTTTTTTTTTTTTTTTTTGCCTTAGGCCTATTTTTATTTTCTTTGGATGCCAAATAAGATGTTTTTGAAGTTCAGACATTGTTTGTTTAGAGTCTGGTGATTTTATTTGCTCTCCAAATGGTAAATTTGGCTCTTTTATCTTGGAGCATTCTCGAACTGTGGTTTCAGTTTCTGTTTGAGCTTTACATAAATGCTTTGTTCTCTTGTGGGAGACACAGCTTTTCCTGCTGCCTTCTGCCATGGCATTCCCACACAGCATAGCAGGGCCCCATTTTTCCTGCTGCCCACAGCCTCCTGGTGCTGTGTGGATTCAACATGGGGGCTCTTCCTCCCCTCCTGCCCCCTGTCCCTCCTACAAGAGAGGCTGTTAGTGCTGCTGGTGCAGCTGCAGTTGGCCTCCCCCACTTTTTCACTTCTCTTCTTCACTTCTCTTCTACCTATAAATGTTATTTGTATCTGGGCCAGGCCAAATTACCACACTAACAATTTTGGACAGTGCCAGCATTTTCACTGTGCTCTTATCTTACTTTAAGAAATTAATCACTGAGAAAAAAAATGTAGAATATGTTAAGAAGCTTTTAGAGACTTGATATTTGAGGAGTTTCATTATCTTCACGAGCAAAGGAGGTAAATAAAATGGTGAAGGAGGAGGGAGCAGAGCTTATTTTTAACTTTTCTTCAAAGGTTCTGCTGTATCACCTGAAACAACCAGGCACTGCTGATCACATAATAAACCAACATAATAAAATTTTCATTATGATTTCTCAGGAAATTGAGCATTGAGAATACTTTCAGGATGACTTAAGGGGTGTGCAACACAGTGTAAAAATTTTAAGCAGTAATACTTACATTATAGGTAGAGATATTCAAAAATAATTATAATAAACACAAAATATGGTGGGCAGGGAAAAATGAAATTTAATTGCAAGAAATATTCACAGAACTGTGTCACTGGACTGCTTCTGCAAGATTCTTATAAAGTGCAGTGGATTTTACACAGGATTTCAAAAAAATCACCTTGTCCAGTCTTTCTGATTATCTGAGTAGCTAAGAATCTTGAACAAGATGTCTTGAGGACAGTCATTCATAAAAATGAATTAATTGCAGAAATTTTAAAGTTCTGAAAAGATTCCTTAAATGCTGCGGCTGTTCCAATTTCTTTGTTTCATTACAAAACATACAACAATCAAAGACATGAAAAAATAAAGCAAAATGAAGGAAAGCTTTGCTTTACCTACTGTAAAGAAGATGAAAGATTAATGTCAACAAAGCAGATGACTCCTCAAGCAGGGTAAAAATTGTTTCTTACCCTTAAGCAGGGTAAAAATTTTTTTTTGGATCAAGGATCCACTTTGGATCCTGAAAATCCTGGAGGTTATAAGTTAGTCCTCCATTTTCATTTTTTATGAAAGTTTACCAAATTTGGTGGACGTGTGTCGCGCTGCCACACTAGATGCACCACACGAAGTCTGACATGGGTGCAACCAAGAGGACTAACTTTATTACATCACTGACTCCATACATATAGTATAGCAAGCAAACCAAGTGATTGGCAAGCAAGGTCAACACCTCTCCAATCACATTGGTCAAGACAGGTGTCAATCAAGAGAACTCCTCCTCCATGAAAGAATGCAAACAATACATAGTTTACAGAAAATGTGCGTGAGAAAAGAATTTCCCAAAGGTAAACATCAGAAGGCTGGAAAAGCAGGGCGGCAGATGTGATTTGAGATTAGAAGCATAAAATTATACATACTGTGGAGGCCATAGGCTCCTAAAGAGTGGGTGCATCATCTACACTACAGGTATTAAACATTTAACAGGACAGTCTGCAGGCTCTGTTTTCTTAGCTGTGCAAAACCACATTGATGTTAATGTGTGCCATTTGCTTTAGAAGGGAAGTTCTCCCACTATCTGTGTGAGGTTTTGCACTTCAGTTTAAGGATTTGACAAGAGGAACTATTATATTCTTTCTAGACAGTGCTATAGGAAGGTTAATATGTTATTGGTGATTACATCAGAATGAAATCTGTATTTTTGCAGTTTCCCCAGCTCAAGATAGTGGCTTATGTTCTGGCCTTTATTAGTTCCTACTGGTAACTATAATTTCTCGTGGGTGCCCAGTGAAATTTTATAGTGAAAGACAGCTATAAAATGTTAATCACAACTTGCTCTTCCTAGGAATCTGCTCCAAGACAAAAATGATAAAGAAGCAGAGAAAAGGAAAGTGTGCCCAAGCTTGGGTTTGAAATTGCGTCTTCATGTCTACCATCTACTGTGTCATTGACAGCAGACAATTAATTCTGCAAATCAGGAAATACATGGGAGAATATTACAGAGAAGGATGTTGTTACCAGGACTCTTAGATTTGAAGATTTTCTTATTTGAATTTATGTGTGGTAGGCCAGGGAGTGAAGGACTATAGTTGTTCCTATTCTAAAGCTCTTGTTAGACAAGGAGGAGACTATAGAGGTTAAGATACCTGACCTAAGAAAGAGTGAATAAGGAAATGTTATTCAAATTCTGCATGTTAAAGTGGTTAATGCCAGAATTTCAAGGCCATCGGATGTTGAGGCAAAGCTTAATAAAAGACTGCATGCACTTGAATCACTTCAGAAGAACTTCCTCAGAAAATAACTTTGAACAGTATGGATACTTTCTTTTTCCTGAAGATAGATATTAACTTCATATTAACTCAAACTTTGAAACAATTCAACATAGAAATCATTATAAATGGTACAATAATATTAAATGTACTTTTCATCTCTAAATTCAAAATGACGTATTATTTTACTGTAGGTAGGATTAATTTCTTGTCGAACAGGTAATCTGGCAGATGGGGAGAAGGTGAAGCAAGTCAGGCTGACAGGAGAGGCCAAAAATTGCTGGTTTATCCAAACAAGATATGGTGTCCAACATTCCATTATAAAACAGCAGCTATCATAATTGGGTTTTTTGCATTTGTTTTATGACTCTTCCACACTGGGCAGAGAAACAGGAGGCTGGCTTATGTTTGCTCATGGTAAGTCTTTGGTGTATCTAGGTTTTCAACTTCTTTTCCTGCTGTCCCATATGTTCATGAACTTACCTGTTTAAAGACCCAGTGGAGGGCTGAAAAACTTGATCTTTTTCTTTGCTATGACGTTTTCTAATATACAGTTTAACTATCAAGTTTTGCTCTGTAAATGACAATTTACTCTTGGAAGAAGGCCTACTGACTTTGCCTTCCAACAGGCCAGTATGAGGAAGAAATTAATTATTTCATTCTCTGACATAATCATTTAGGATTGCAAAATCTTTTTATTTGTGTTTCTATTTGTTGTCACTTTCCCTTTAAAATGCATATTTGTCTGAGACATAATTTCTCCTCCGGTGTTAGGGAATCTCAAAAGTTCTAACAGCAGAAAATTAATCTGAATTTGTTATTTTATCTCTTTGTTCTGCTTTTTGTAAAAAAAATTGGTTTCTTTTGTATTAGAGTGAATCAAAAGATCTCTGAAGGTAGAAATAAGGTACCTGAAAGGAATAAGTTGAATTTCAGAAAGAAAACTTTCTATACACTTTATAAAGTCTTTTGCTGCTTTTCATAAATAATTCTTAAATTGAATGGAAATAATTGAAGAAGTCCAGAGTTTGTAATTTGCCTCATTTCAAAGGTTTCAAAAATAGTAGTAAATTTTTAGCTAGTTCTTAATTAAGTCTAAATCTGCGGTTTGTTTTTGCCTTAGCTGAAAGATTGGTGCCCCTGATAATGCAGCATTGCCAGCCTAATCTGCACAGTTGTGACAGTTTCCAGATAAAAGATATCCACATTTATAAATCATTTTAAATTAGGAAACCAAATTAGCTGCCTCTCATGGTTACTTAAGGTAGGATGGGACATACTGTCATATTACATTTCACACTTCACATTTGTGCTGAGACAAATTTCTAATTTTGAAGAAAATACTTATGAGAAGCAAGTAATCAAGTTTTTCTAAGTCATGGCAATTTTAAGGAAGGATAAATTAGCAAGAGATTAATTCAAGATGTCATGAAAACATGACTGATCACTAATTAATGGTTACTTTAGAACAGAATTTATTAATAAAGATGATAAATGAAGAATGTAAAGCAGAACACTGTCATATTGATAGGAAGTGAAGAGTGGAGCAGAAGTTACAGAACACAAAGCTAAGACAATTTTCACAATGATTTTCTGACACAGTCTGTGATTTCTTTCTCTCTTTCCCATCATGATATTGCTATGGATTTTCTTTGTCCTCTTCTCAGAACGAGACTTGTGACAACATTGTTGCTTTCCAACTTTAGCCTTCTCAACAATGCTTGGACAATCTGGAGCTTTTTCCTTTGGAAGTGTCATTTAAGTTTGACCTCTTCAGAAATAGATACTATCTATAAAGTCTATAAATATGTCTAAATAGTGCTAAACATTTTGTAGTTTTAGTTCTGATAATCCAATGATTTTAGCTTCCTTATTCATTAAAATTACAAATACTAGGTTTCGTTTAGCATGATAACAGGAAAGATTTTGGCAGGTGAAAGGAAGAAGCTGTTGAACCATACACAGTCATTTGGCTGATCTTCTTTTAGTCTTACAACTCAGTACAACTTCAAGGATTTACCTGTTGTCCAAGAGATTTTATGTACCATTTTTGAGACCGAGTAAGTATTTGTTCTAAGCTAATAGGTCACCCACTGGTTGAAGTGTTTTCTTTCTCTCAGCTGACAGGGATGAGCACCAAACAAATTTAGCCAGAATATTCTGCCAAAGAGTTATTTATGTTGAATCATGTTGCTGAAAATTTTGCTTCAGAGTATCAGTACAGACTTGTGACCATCATGGTGCTGTAATACCATGACTCTCCAGCTTTTTGCTTTTGTGTGATAACAGAATTTTTCACCAGCCGGGGTTATTGCCCACGACTCCTACAGTTTTATAGGGCAAAAGTGCAACACAGATGTCAAGCAGCCATCACTTCTAACAATCCATTCGGTACCAGCTGTGAAAACTGTCTTTACTTTGATTTTCTCCTGATCAGCTTAGAGAAAAAAAGGTAATGCAGAACTAAAATTGTAGAACACTTTTACAATCATAGATGCAAATGGAACACTTTGGAAATTTCCCTAGCTGAACAAATAATCTAAACATCTTGAGAAATTGATTAGGTATACAAGGAATGAAGAAGCTTTATATCTGGAAACAGTTTAGTAAAAGGAATGAAGTTTTGCATAAATTTGGCCAAATATTTTTAATTCTTTTTACCAGCAAAAGTGAGTGATGATGAATATTCTTTGTAATAATGGTTTGGAAAAGTGAAAGTGGACAATATGAAAGACTTTGGATGAATTTTTCTGCTAAGATTGGGCACTCCATCAGTAAATTCAAGATATCCCTTAAAAATGTTGAGTGGTAGAAGTGCACTTTGTTCTTAAGAGTCCAGTAGAAATTTTAGCATTAAGATACCTGTGTCTTTGGGCAAAAGTCCTGGGATTAAAACAGAGAAGGCTTGTGGCTGTAGGCTTGGGGTAACTGTAGGTTCAGCCTTAGGTCCAAGTATAGATATAGCCCACATGACCAAAATGAACTTGATATTGAAACATATACAGAAGTATATTATTGATACCTAACTCTTACAGCTCTTTCAGTCCAAGAAGAAGCTTACAGTGCACAACTGTAAGTTACTAAACATAGCATAGACAGTTGATTTCTTGTATTTGAAATGTCAAGGGTCCTTTCTAGGCATTGAATGTGATCCTCTCTTATGTTTCAGACCTTGATTTTTCTTTTTAAAATTGACCAACTGTTTAAAATAATATATTTTCCCTAATTCTGTGCTTTTTAGGCATAGTCTTTAGCATCTTCAACATCCATACTGAAAATAAGTGACACGTGGCTTTGTAGCTGTGGACTTCATGTTGAGATGGAGCTCTGAAATAATGTTTAAAGGGTAAGTATGACACAACTGGGAAACACCTGTGAAAACAGAAATGAATTGACAGTCTTGTTGGTACATGATGAGATACGGCTTAATGACTAGTTTCACACAAGAATTTTACATGCATGGCCAGTTTTAGAAACCTCAGCTGACACAGATCTTCCTTCTTGAAGGCTCACTAGAAATAGGTATGATTACTTAAGGCCATTCAGTGTGAATAAAGGTTTCAAAGTTTAAGCTCTGAGTTGTGAAAATGGGGAGTGTGGGAGGATAAAATAAATCTGTTGCAGGAAACTGTGGCTGAGTTAGTAGGTCAAAACAAGAAGGCTTTTTTCTGTTAGGGTTTTCAAGAGTAGCATTGCTCAAGAAAATATGGTTGAAGATCCCTTCCCTTTTCATTATTTTTGACTTATGCATAAAGAGATACAGGCAATTTAGCCATGAAAATTGCTTTTCCATTCATATTTGAAGAAGACTCCTTTCCATCTATTATTTTTGACTGCTGTTCCTCCCCTTCCCTTCTGAACAGCTATTCTTTGCACTGATATGTCAGAGACAAGTAAAAAAGAATGCAACTCTGAATATTGTAAAAAGCATTACTCTGATGAGTTGAAAATTAGCATGCGGATTTCATTCCTCCTCACATGATTGATAAGAATGAGGAGAGTAAGTAACAGTCATTAGGGTTAAGCATGTTTTCTGTCACTTTAATGCTGGTATGCCTCAAATCTGAGTAATGAGTCAGTCTATCCCTGCTTGTCTACTCTCATTTGATGGGAGTGTGAGATGACTCAGAATCAACACTGGTTTCAGAGTATTCATATAACTTAAATACAAGGAGGTAGAATTTAATTCATGCAGTTTGGCAAGAAAAGTGTTTCTGCACTGATTGTAGGAAAGACATGAGGTATAACATTATATAGGTATATCCTGTACCCTGAATGGCCTGACTTGCTTTATCCTTGGTTTTCCCGGAATCATCATCGCACAAGACTTTGATCAGGAACTATCTGCAGCTTCCCACTGAGAGCTGCTGCTCGGCTATGTTTCTTCAGGCATCCCTGAATCAATTAGAAGAGACCATCTTAGACCATCTTGGCCCTGCCTTATCCTCTGCCTGGTTCCCAGTTTGGAGGAACGTAAGACTGAGGACCACACAAGAGTTTAGTACACATGTGGCCCTTACACTGCACATCATGATGCCAGAGCACCTGGAATCACTGGGAACTGTTGAACCACATTCTAACTAAGCTTGTTCATCATTGGTGCTGCCTGCTACCCTGTTTTAAGTTATAAAAACATATATAACAGTGATCTCTGCTGTATTAACTTCCTCATAGCCTGAATGTCTTATTATTAGTATTAACCAGTCCTCTTATGTTGGGGCACAATCCCTTGAATAGTATTTTTTTATACCTGATTTGTGCTATACTATTTTTTTTCCCCACAAAAACTCTATACTGAATTTTCAAGCTCAAAATATTTTATCCTTTTACTGTGCACGGCTTTGATTTCCTCATGCATAAAGCTACAGAATTTGTGTAAAAAAGAAATGCAGTGATTTTTGGGAATATACTTCATATCTTTCTAGTAATGTGAATCCTCCTTAATGTCATCCAGCATACTTCAAAAATTGCCATCCAGAAAATTTCTCTCAAAGTCTTCATTATGGGTGAGTTTTCAGTTCCTGGATTCTTACTCAGAACCCTGGAAGCCTGAACTGGAAAACATTGTCCATGGCATAGTGTTGTAACTGATTCTGAAATTAGACAGTATTTTACTGCATTCCTGGATTTTTATTGAGCTCATGAGTTTGGTTCTCTGCAATCTGTAAAGTTTGTCCCTTTGTGGTACTGGTGGAGGCAGGGGAGGCCAAAGTTGGGGTTTCGGTTCTGGTGGTTCTTGTGAGTGTAAATGTGGAGCTTTGTCCAGATTTTCAGATGAAGCAATAGTCTGAACAAAAGGGAACCTGTTCCAGATCAGCAGTTAATATGCACATTACAAAAATTGTAAGACCTGAACCCTGTGGTGAGACTTCATATGATCCAGGTAAGATTCTTTCTCTTGTTTGTTGATTGCTGTCAAAGCCTTTTCTCCTGTCCTGATGTCAGAATCACAGAATTGTTTAGGATGGAAAAGACTTTTAAGATCATTGAGACAAACTGTTAATACATGTCCACCACTAAATCAGGTTCTGAAATGCCACATATACATATCATTTAAATACTTCCCAGGATGGTGATTCTACCACTTCCCTGGACAGCCTGTTCCAATGCTTGACAACCATTTTGGTTTAAAAAGAAAAGAAATTTTTGCTAACACCCAATCTAAACCTCCC
>WAAE01024051.1:0-17621 GCA_013400495.1 Nicator chloris
AAATAGGAAAGAGGACAACCTTGCAAATAAAATGGCATGCAAAAACGCATGTGTTTCATCCATGTTTCATCCATGTAATTGTACCTCTGTGCAGTCCTTATGACAGACTTCAGATATTTGAACTTAGGAACCTAAAAATGCCCAATCACCCTGCACAGAAATCTCTGGTTAGAAGACAGCATTGCCAGAGGGTATTTCAGAGCCCTCATAACTCCTTGCTGTATGTTTGCCAAGAGGACGCAATGAAGAACTTCACTAAGCCAAAGACTTGCAAAGGGTGCCCTTTGATGAGAGGCACATTACAGATACAGCTCTTGCTCTCTGCAGTCATCAAAAACCATTTAAAGTGCCAAGATCTATAGTTCATTTTTCTGCTACATATAGTGGCATATGTAGCAGAACCCACCCAAAAAATTAGAAAACAAACCCCCAAAGTAAACAGCTACCCCTAGAGGAGCTGGGTCAAGGTCCTTGTTGTTATCAAGCCCTGATTTTGTCCTGACTGCAGAGTAGTAGGGGAAAAAAAGCTCTATATGCAATCTATCCCTCCAGTATGTAGATGAAGATCTGACTTCTGGAAGTCCCAGAAGGTGCAGATATGGCATACAGGCTTGTACTGGCCCCTTTGAGCTTTGTATGCCACCAGTGATAACAGGGCTGTTTAAACATGCTCTGCTGAAGAAATAAACATAATTTTCTATTCAAGTGCTTCAAGAGCAAGCAGCCAGTCATCTTAGTGCTGAAGGAAGGAGTCGAAGGCTTAATTTCCAGGAAGGATGTCTGTACAACAGCAGTTATGTCAGAGGAGCAGTATCTAGTTTACACAACAAAATATCCTTGCAACTATTAAGCTGCAGGCGAAGACTGCAAATCAAAATTAATTGCAAGCGTGTCTTGGCTACATAGAGACAGAAATGCTGCACCCCAGTAGAGAACTAAGAAAACTCAACTAGGGCACTTGTGAGCATTTAACAGGAACTTTTATTTTGGAATGTGTGGAGTACACCACTGTGAGAGCCCGCATTTAGCAGCTTTCCCCTAATTTGGGGTACTTTTGGTATTGAGACCAAAATAAATTATTCACTTCTGTATTTTTTAAACATAAAACTATGGAGCACTCTCATAGGTGAGGATGACAACCACTTTTTTTTGCTTTAACCGTCTTAACCCCATTTTGAACATCCTTTGCCCTGCTCTCACCCCCTGCTGTTTATTCAACCATGGCTACATTTTGGGATAGGATTATCAAATGACTGGGATAAATTTCACTGTTTATTGGCACAGCATTTTAAGTGAGACCATTTGCTATTACAGACCCTGATAATGGCACCCCTAGGTACAATACCCTATTTCAGAAGATCTGTGTTAAACATTATGAATTCCCAAACAGTTACCTCCTCGGGAACAAAATCATTAAGCTGGGTAGCCTGACTTAATTAGACTTAAATGTCATCAGTGATTCACTCTGTTTTAATAAACTCATCTGTTTTCATGTCAGTTCTGTAATTTACACCATAAAGACCCAGTCATGTTGTTCCAATGTCTCAGGAGCACAGTTAGAAACTATCTGAAAATCTTTCAGGGCTGCCTTCTTGCAAGTTTGATGACACTGTAACAGATGCAGACAGTGGCAGTGAAGGTAAAGCCTTTTCCAGGAAAAGCATCACAGAGAGCTTTGTGGCTACTAGAAAATTTGGAGCAACAACACAAAAAAAGATACAAGTGCTTTGGAGGAGAAGCTCTGTTGAGAAATGTGCTTTGCCATAAAGCTCTGAAAGTGAACAGAGTGAGAAGAAGAAAACAAAAGAAAATAGGTGTTTATGTGAAACCCATTTCAAAATGGTAAGTATTAAAATTTGCCTGGTAGCTTAGCAGGTCCACTGTCTTCCCTAATTCTTTTGGAAAGAAGTGCCAGAGGTGTGGGTCAGAGCCAAAGAACAGCCTTTCTTCAACATATATACTCTATTTGTTGCGACCTTTCACTATACTTGGACTTTAAAGCTGCCTCAGGAAATCTGTGTCGAAGTGCTGCATGCATTAAGTCCACCAGCAATTTAAAAATCAATCAATATTTAAAAATCAATAAAAATCAATATATAAGTTACCAATATACCACAGTTTTACATGTGGGAGGGCAGGAAAGGAGCTGTGGCAAGGATCTCACCTCCGTGCACTGAACTGAGCAGTGCACAAATACCACCCTAAAGGGAATTTGTGCACTCTGCAGTGGATCTGCATGTGATAACCTCCAATGCACAAATGCTAGGAACGTGCTCTTGAACTCTCTAAAGAGGGTCTATAAATTCCTCTTTGATGCTGGACAGAGGTCAAAACATATACAAACAACTATAGGTTACCTTAGTTTCATAAGGCTGGTACTTACCACTGCGGTGCATCCAGTCTAGGAACAGCATTTGCTGGCTGGGAAGCCTGCCCCAATCTACTTCAAAGCACAGTTGGGAGTAAACAGGTATGCTAATGAAGAAATTACACATGCTACTCATTTACTAGCTCCCAGAGGAACATTAATAGCAGAAGTTGATTACATATGCAGAAGCAAGAAGGTCCTATACCTGATCAAACATATTTGTGGGCACAGCACTCCTTACTGTGCTAGAAACAAGCAGGACAGGCAATATACAGACAAAATTATTCATAAAGCACCTCCAGGACAGATTAACAGGCAGAAAAGCTAACCCTAGTTGGTTATATTTCTAATTAGAGACTGAAAGACAGCACTTGACATGCTCTGTGATTACAGGAGAAAAAAACCAATCAAATGAGCATACAAATATCCTACATAGGTTTATTTTGTTTGTATGGGTTTTCTTCCTCTACAAATACTGAACAGATTTATGTGCATGAGATTTACGCGCATGGTTGGATATTGCTGAAAGTGTGTTTGCTTTCCATTTTGTTTGAAGCAACTCCACTGGAATCAGGTTTGTTTATTTACCTGGTATTTGACAAACTGTCTCTGACACCCAGCTGTCAAGGGTTCATCCCCGTGTTTCTTACTGGAAATTCCATTCCCCTAATTGTTGCTGTAAGCAGGACAACACAACAGGAGTTGGTTTGGTGGAGGAGGTGGTTTTGCCTCCAGGCTATGTCAGCTAGGTCTGGTATCAGCCATGTTTGATTACAACCTGTAAGACTGAGATCTCTTTGATTGTCTTTCGTAAGACTTCAGTTTTCCTTTTTTATTTTTTTTCTTGTTTTTTCACTTTCACATACACTCACACATAGAAGGTATATTTAAAGGAATATATTGATCTTAATGACCTCTCAAAATTTATCCTGGGGCTAATCAGAAGCTTGCTGTGTGGTGCTGGCTAAATCTGTCATGGTATTGAATAATTCACAGCCTGCCTTAAAGGCTCCAGACTAGGTGATTTACCCCATATTAATGTGATGCTTTTGCATTTTAATAGGCTTACGTTAATGTTTTACAAAATGATAAAGGATTCTCCTGAACTCTCCAGCGACAAGGAATGATGGTGTGAACCACATAATTCTAGCAAAGGACAGCCAATAACATCAGATTTATGAGCGTTGCTACAGAATCTGTCATAAGCTAGAGCCAGATCAAACCATTTTGTTGAGACTTACCCCTATTCTGACTGCACAAGTGGCTTTTCCCAACCTGTCTGACACTTTAATGAAAGTAGTCAGGCACAGGAGAAAAGGTAGGGCATTCTGAAAGCAGAACTAACCTTTCCAAAACTGTTTTAGCACAGAGGTTTTACTACCCCTTTGAGAAAAGACCTAGAGGAGAACAAGAGGGATTTCATCGCTCTAAGGTTGGAATTTCAGAGAGCAGTGCTCAGGAGTGGGGTCATATTTTTCCATTTGAAGGGGAGACAGCCTGTCAGCAGAGCTCAGTGTGTTAGGCATATGTTGGGTGCTGAGAATCGTAAAATGCAGGTCAGGTGACGAGAACACTCACACCGCTTCCCTCCAGCTGTACTGCACCTTTACATCTCAGCCGCTACATAGATCACAGGAGCACTTTCCCCAGCCTCTCAAGAGAAAAAGCTAATGACATTTATCTCTTAAAACCTGCTTATGTGCTTATGTGAGAAGGTAGTTGAAGGTGGGGGGGAAGCCACGTCGTCTCTTCAACAGCTGCTTGTAGTGGCATCCTTGTACCAACACAGCATGGGAACAAAAGGGAAAAATACTCCAGCCTTGGGCCTTCTGGTAGATGGCAAGGTGGGAAATGGGCTCCAGTTCTGCCAAATGCAGACTAATACATATGAGAGGGTGGGGGATGTGAACTGCGTACCCTGCTGACACTGGTCAACTCAAGCCTTTGAGAATGGCACTTGCTGGCATGTTGCATGGAAGATGGTGGCTTCCCATCTTCATACAAGGAAAGGCTAGAGAAGAGGGGAAAAAACTGAAAAAAACGACAGAGAAATGGGAATAGGGAATGAACAACAGTACAGAAACTTAACATAAAGTGTGCGGCATTATCTGGAATGGTGTACCATATCCTACCACTGACAGGCAAAACAATTACATTCATTGATTTAGAAAACAATTTTTTGTTGCAAAAGGCAAAAAAAAAAATTCTTACATGATTTCATGTTCCACAATTCCTCTGACAGGAAAAAGAGGGCAACAATTAATAGAGAAAGCCATCTAGAAATACTAAGATACTGAACTCTCAGGTGCTCACCTATCAAACAACCAATTCATTTTTAGCATGTGGCTTGCAGCAAAGACCCAAGCCTTCACCTCATACTCCAAACCAGTTCCTCAAATGCTGTGATGTAGAAGCCATCTCTACCACAATGAATATGCAATGCACCGTGGAACATCTGCTGTTGGTTTTTAAATGGACTGCCAGCAATTACAAAATACACCTGGGAATTACAAACCCCAGGTTTTCATTGAGTGTTAATTTAGATAACCATGTTAGCCTCTGGCTTACTGGCTGCTATGAGGTGGGGCTGCTTGTTTCCAGAAAATTCAGTCTGTACCTGAGAGATTTTCATGACAGCTGGACAGTTTTGTTAAGATTGTCAATGTTAACAACCACCACAAAAGTATTCACCAGTTCTTCTGGACACTTCTGAAAAGAGAATACAGAATTATTTTCCACACCACATGCAATTGAACTGTGGAGACTGTGGCTACAGTTCAGAAAACGACACTAGAAGTGACTGAACATTCAAAAGGATAACAATACCATCTGGAATTTAAATTATTGCTATTAATACAGAAGCTAGAAGAAACACTAAACTACATGCTTCAGATTTTAAGCCAATCTTAGCTACTAGGTATTAGTAGCAGATTATCCTAACACTGCTTAATTTAGGGTCTCAGGAATTTGTATTGGAGCATCTGCTGCAGTCAGACAGGAAACTGAAGTATGAAGTCATGTTGGTATTTAGGTTCTTCTCTACCTATAGCCTGTGCAAAACTTAAAAACAAGCTATGAGAATTAAACCATGCACGTGGCCAATGAGAACATTGTTACATAGGCGCCTCAGATGAAATACCTACATTTGAAAATGTTAGCCATAACATACATCTACCACTGTAATGAAGAACCCATAAGACCATTCAGGTACGATGACATCCTGAGTCACAGAAAAGGACCAAAAGCAATCTCAGTAGAGGTCCTATTCCACCCCCCAGGCCCTGAGTGTGGAGTAGATCAGAAAGGGCAGCTGATGTGTCTTCCCAGGCAGGCTCCTTGTACACTGTACTAGAGCATTTTCCCTTTTTTGCAACTGTTGCCTCATGTTTAGCGTGTGATCTACTACATCTGCCAGATCCTTTTCTGCAGAGCTGTTAGTAATGCTCAGCTCTGTCCTGTTCTTGTGTAGCTGATTCTTCTTGTGTAAGAGCAGAACCTTTACTCATCCTTACTCAAACACATCCCATACTTTCATGTCACTCGGTGTTTGTCACGACCTCCCCAAATTCTCATGTTCCCTCTTAGTTCTTTGTGGTCTCTCTTAGCACTGTGTTATCTGCAAATGGAAAAAATGCAGTTTCTATCCTAGTGTAAAGGCCTGTGACAAAATCATCTTCATCAATATGGACACCTTATAAGTGCAAAGACAAACCAAAAATCTTCAAAGCTGAGTCATCACTTTCTTAGCAACTGCAGTCAAACCAGCTCAAACTTGAAATCTGGAAACACAGATTTTTTTCATTCTTTTGCTCATTAAGCACTTGTTTGCTGCAGTTAAAAATCAAGCATTCACTTCATTCTACAATCAAACTGAGTTAATATCAGGAGCAAATGACATGTATTCTGTTTGAACACTAGTCAATTTAAACATCAGTCATACAAAAACAGATTTACAGCAGAAATTAGTTGCTTTCTGAGAATAAATGAAGCAGAAAGCCTGTTATTTCCTCACTCAATCTTTTGCATACAACATATGTATTGTAAATATAACCCACGATTTTCAGGGTCTGCAGAATTTTAATGCATCCATATTTTGCAAAAGTATCCTTAAAACTTACTTTCAAGACAGATTGTTCTGGAGTGGGCATCACTTGGGAGTGTATTAGATAATAAGAGCCTGCAATGGAGATGAAATTTTGGTTCATAATTCAAAGACTTTTTTAATCTTTTCTAACACCAAACTTTAAGGAAGTAGCTCTTCTCCTCATGGTAAATACACTTGACTTTGGAAATAAATTATTTTATTTCTCTACACTTATATAGTAAATTACAAATCCTCTTCACCTAGCCAGACAGAAAGAATGTTATATGTTTTAGATAGAGTTTCATGAAGTAGTAGAACAGCAACCATCATTCTGAAAGAAAAGTCAGAAAAATGGGAGTTTAAGAATACAGGCAAAAAGCCTTCTTACTGGATCTTGTGTTCCTCACTGATAAGAACATGAGTAAGAATTTCTCTCTGTTCTGTCTTTCCAAATTCTCTTCAAGTGTGAGAATATATTTGGTGTCTCTGTACTCTTGCATGACTTCTAGAATATTTTTTTCAGCATTACACGACTTAAATGAGGGATGCTGCATGAGTGGAAAGCACGATGACAATAATTTTTATTTTAATACCTCAACAATGATGACTTAATACTATTCTTCACTCAGTTTCTTAGGTGAAGCACTTGGTAACCCTGTTCAATCATTTATACAGTAAAATTCCTTATTTACAAAAATAAAAGACATCCTGATTAAATTGTCTCCCTTTAAACAAAGATGAACAATTTTCACTGTGGGCCTATATTTCACTTTGCTGAAATATAACCAAGCAGATGTCAAGTAATGGCAAGAAGCATCTGAAGAAGCTGCTAAACTTATGAGTGGGTTTGTGTAGTTTTAAATTTCGCATCTTTTCCATTCTGAGTGGCAACAGAGTGGAGACTTATTCTTGTTGCATGGAATATGTTGTAACCAATCTATTTTTCACAGGGGTCTCCAAAGTAAAAGATGACTTAATTCAACACTTCATGTAAAACAAAGCCTAAAATAGGAACACCAACTACTGCAATTACACTGCCCCATCATGAGCAATGGTTGCTTGAGAACCTGAAGAGACCTTGCTCTATAGCACTACAGAGCAGAAGGCCTTTTAGCTGTAATACCCTTGGATAGCTGTGCTGGTCAGGTCTGCACATTCTGTCTTGCACAGAGGAACTTAAGTTATGCCTGATGTTTCTTAAGTCCTATCACAAAGAAGAACATCAAAGATAGTGGTGTTTAACACTCTGAGTTGTCCCTTCAGGGCAGGGACCATTTTTGTGTTTATAGGACACCTAATAAAACAGAGACATAATTGGATTGAAAGGTCAAAGAAATTTCAAAATAAAAATAATAAAAAATAACTACTCTAGTAAGATGTTTCACAGAACCAGCCTACAGACCCTAAAGAACCTGGCTAGAATGGCTGAGCCAGTAGAGCAGGTGATAATTGATTTCTTATGTATGCCAAGTTCACACTAGGACTTGGAGCAAATCTTCTTGCTGCAGCTTTAGCTCAGTGCTCCTTTACTTAATCACCATGGACAGAGAAAGGATCATCCCTTTTCTTTCTGAAGCAGCCTTTTATGCTCTTGAAGACTGTTAATTCAAGTGTGTTCAGTCTTCTGTTTCTTGCTCTCAGCAATACCAATTCACTTGGTTTTTCTTTGAAGGTCATGCGTTGTAGACTTGTGCTTATTCTCATTGCTATCCCCCAATAGACTTTTGAGTGTTCATTTTTCCTTGAAGTGCAGTGCTCTCTTCTTGACCTAGCAGGAATATTGCAGCATACTGGTAGGTATAGAAGGTTTCCAGAAAGCTGATAAAATACATTCTGTTAAAAGCTGAGCAGCAAAAGAAATGCTAGAGGAATGAGAGTCCTTAGCAATGCCTAGAGTACAGTTTACTAATGTTAACACAGTAATAGGAGTGTAGAACCAGAAAATTTTTAAGATTGGAAAATCTCTCTAAGATCATTAAGTCCAAGCATTAACCCAGCACTGCCAAGTCCACCACTGGCAGTGTCCCCAAGTGCCAGATCTATGTGTCCTGTACTCCATACCTCCAGGGATGGTGACTCCATCATTTCCCTGGGCATGTTGTTCCTACGCTTGACCATTCTTTCCATGATGAAAATTTTCCTGATATCTAATCTAAACATCCCCTTGCACAATTTGAGGCCATTTCCTCTCTGTCACGTGTTGCCTGGGAGAAGAGACCCCCAGCTCACTACAGCCTCCTTTCAGGCAGTTGTAGAGAGTGATCAGGTCCCCCCGGAGCCTCCTTTTCTCCAGGCTAAACACCCCCAGCTCCCTCAGCTGCTCCTCACAGGACTTGTGCTCCAGACCCTTCCCCAGCTCTGTTGCCCTTCTCTGGACCTGCTCCAGCACCTCAGTGTCTTCCCTGTAGAGAGTGGCCCAAATCTGAACACAGGATTGGAAGTGTCACCTCACCAGTGCTGAGTACAGAGGGACAATCATTGCCTGATCCTGCTGGCCACACTATTGCTGATCCAGGCCAGGATGCCATTGGCCTGCGTGGACACCTGGGCACTGCTGCCCCCTGCTCAGCCGGCTGCTGACCTGCGCCGCCAGAGCTCCTTTTCTGCCAAGGATCGGCATGCTTGTGTGAGAACAGCCAAGTAAACACTCTGTCTGCTCTGAATAATTTCAAGCCTCCTGGGGGCAGTAAAGATAAGAAACCAACACTCCTACCCTAAAAGCAGGCTCCAGTCAATTCAGTTTAATGGGTAGATCTCATCTCTCCAGTGCTGCATCAGTATTCGGTATAATGAAATGAGTCATCCATCACCTCTGCCTACTTCTAATGCTGTCACTAAACTGCAACAGCTTAGGTAGCTCAGAAAAGTCTCTCTGCTTTTTTCCTAAATTTAACCATCTTGGAATCGCTCCTCAAGGGGAAAAGAGTACAAACTGAAGGCTTCCTAGCAATATTTCAGTGAATAACAGAGGGAATTACTGTTATTTCCAAAAGAAGAAAATGTGATACAAGTTTAATGAAATAAAATGAGTCCAGAAATTAAATAAAAAGCTGTTCCATAGAGACTACAAGTGAGTTTATAAATAGTATTGTTGATTGTATACCTACTGGACAAGTTAATACAGCAAAAGATATCTGAGGAGAAGAAAATAACAGAAGATTGAGATTGGTTTGCAGACATATGAAAAAAACAGTGTCATAGTGAAAAGCCAGCAAGACAGTCTGCTTTAAAATATGTAATCAGTGCGTTTTTGTTTGTTGATGATAGTGAGCTAAGTGGACAGCCAAGCTCACATTGGCACAAGTGACTGTGAAGTGATTAATACTTAAGATACCTGAGGCAGAGCAACGAGAAGGAGCGACTAGCTTTTCTTAGTTACAAGATGTAACTAAGAAAATAAAGAACATGAACAGTAATGCTTTTCACACCTGGTGAGAAAGCACACATTGTTGACATAGTGTGATAGCTACAGATGGTACCTGCAGTAGGAAATGTGTGAGAGGTAGTGGCAAAATACAAGCATTTGTAGGACTCTGTGAAGAAGACCTGATTTTCAAAGGTGCTTTCAAGCCAGGAGTATTCAACCCTGTAAGTCAATTAGAGAAAGTGGGAGATGAAATTTTGTTCTTTATTACAAATATGTTAATGATAGCAAAAGGGAACTCACTAGTTATTTAATCAGATTGCCACTGCTCTACTGTAAGGGTTTACTTTGAGATTATGTTAGATAGTTCTCTTGTCTTAAAAATTAATTAGCAGTAAATTTCAATTTGTCTCATACATTACTTCACAATTTTGGTAGATGTTTAAGCATAGCTAAATAAATTGGAATAATGAGCACAATGATTAGGAACTTCGATTGTCTGAGAACTTATATGCTAAGCTGCATAGAACACAAGGCAAACAGAGGGAAACAATTCATGTGCAACACCTATCAATGCATGCAATGATGCAATGTATATATCACTATGAAATAACATTTGGGGCTCTATGCCTCTATGATCCCACTTCAGTTTTGTTTGCCTTGGAGTTAACAGATTATTAAATAAGAAACTCAATAACAAAGCTTGCATAAATGGCTGCTCAGACTTTTATTCTAGAAGAAAACGCTGTGAACTTTTTTGCCATTTAGGAAGGATGAAGAAACAACCTTGATAAAGCAGTAGCTTCTGCTTTCATGTTTGAGACCAATGGCATTTAGCAAAGTCTCTAGGCAGCAAACTAAACAAAGAACTGTTGGTATAATGCAGTCACCTTCAGCACTGCTTCCATCACCATCTCTTTTAGCCACCATCCCAATTCTCTCTCATGTATTCTAGCATCTGACAAGCAAGCAGCCCCAAAGCACGCATCACAGTCCATGATTCCTCTTTAATTTTCTGATTAATATTTAGATCCAGCTATGATCTAATAAGATGTTGTAGATGTTGCCTTCTCAGGGAAGGGGTTACAGGCCTCAGAGGAGCAAAAATATCCATGAGAAATCATTTAACTTGAATCTATGTTTTCCTGAAAAATGAATAGTTTGCTGTTTTAATGGACTACCAGCTTCTTCCCACAGGATCATTCTTAGTACCAGTCTCTCAGCCTTGACAATACAACAAATCAAGCTCCCATTTGCTCCTTGCTGCACAGCAGCTCAGGAGCAAGAAGCATATAGTGCTTGGCCATTCAAAGGTGCTCCATTCCCACAGCACTTCTAACCTCTTATGGGAAATGAAGGTCCTGTGTTTGTCCCGGTGACACCTTACCTACACCGCGTGCTCTGGTGTGGAGACAGGAACTAACCCATTAGGCTCTGACCCTCTTCTCAATAAATCAAAATGTTAGCATTCAGCCTTACTCCTTTTGCAATTCAGGATGAAATAAGTAATCCTGCAACAAAACCAAGCCAAGCTGTTGGAGTAAGAAAATTGCATGTGATTCTTTGCTCTCAAGAGCGGCTATATTGTGTGACTGGGAAAAGAAGAGGGGATTTTCAGGAAACAAAGGCAAAGTAAATATAAGCATAAATCAGATAGCAAGCAAATGTCAGTATTTGTTGGCTTATTTCCATAGAGGAATTTAAATTGATGACTTCCTGGGTTGCAGATTAAAAGGTTACAGAGGATGAAGATAATCTTTCATGCATAGCATGTTGGAGGCTGGGAATTCACTCTCCAGTATTTGGCATACCAGTGTTAATCCTCATGTTAGCTCTTGGGAACTATCCAACCCAAAGTAAACAGCCTGCTTGTCTCTTAACGAGCATCTGGACAACAACTTACAGCAATCTCAGATTCATGTAGAAGGGATGCTGCCTAAAGTAGGTGTGCTATTTTCTGGATGGGACACTGGAGCAGATTTAATTGTTTACTGAATGAAATAAAACAAATATTTTCAGCAAATTATAAAATTATTTAAGCAAGTTGAACTCAACCAGATAACTTTCCTACTTGATCATACACTAGAAATTATTTTCATGGTTAGCCAAATCTGCATTTATACTTTCCAGGTATCACTCTCAGCAGTAAATAATTACTATATTCCTACACATAAATGACCATTTAAATTTTGCATGTTTCGAATTGCTTTGCATTATTTTTAGAACATTCTAGTGACATTTTTTTCTTAACAGATACTTATTTCATACAAGAAACATACCTTATGTGAATGTAACTTATCCTGTAAATTCTGTAAACTAGTATGAACATCTAAAAATATTTAGTCCCTACTTCTTCAAAACTAGCTCTTAAAATTACGCTGTTCATAAGCACCTTCAATATTGGATTTGGGTACATGGGTTAGAAAGGAAAGATTTTTGTTTTCTCCCTTTCCTCATGCATATAAAAAAAATTTTCCTGATGCTGCCTGGTTGGATTTTAGTTGTCTTAACTCATTTTATCTGGGTGCTGTTGTCCCCAGGAACTAACATGGTCATAAACTCTCTGCTATTGTATCACTATTCTTTTAAGCAGGACTTGAAATAATTTAGAATTTTAAAAATGGAGGTACAGAGTAACCACTATTTAGCTGAAACTGGAAGGGATTTTCACCAGGCAGAATTCATATCAGAATCCCCACTCACTTCAGGAAAATTAAATTCAGCAAGGACATAAGATGATCTATGAGAAATCTGTATTTACACTCAAAACCACTGAAATTACATTCTTGCTGCCTTTATAGTAGGAATCAAGTAAACACAGAGAGAAACTGTAGATAAAAATACTCCTATGAATGCAAAAGTTGGTGACTATGATTCATAATTACTAATCACTTCTTTAACATATGCCTGTAATTCCTTTAAGGACTAAGGTTAACCATAGTTTCTAGCATTTCTTGTTTCCTGTTCTTTCATGAGATTGAACAACTGCACAACATTTGTCTCATTTTAATTGGCCAAAAAAAAAAAACCCCATGAAGATTGCTCATCAAATACTTTTTTCCTGACTATAAGACAAGTAAGGTTAAAAAACAGGAGGAAAATTAAACAACAGGTGGGGGAGTATGAGGCACTGTTTAATGCCTTTGGCATTATTTCTTTTAGAAGTGAATGCTAAGCAATGCTTCAAACTGAGATTACAGTTGAGCAGAGAGAAAAGGAAAATATCATTTTGTCTGTGAAGTTCTCAGAAGGATGAACCTGTCAAGAGATAGAGAAATAGGTCACATGAAAGTTAATGGAAAGTAATAAATGGAATCCATTGTGCCACAATGCTTCATCTCAATTAAAAGTTCACTTGCTGAATGCCATTTAAATCGACAGATACCCAGCTCTTATCAACCTGCCTATTTATCATCTTTGCATTTATAAAGGCTGTTGTTTATTCCATTGGGTAGTCTCTGGAATCCTCCTGTTGCATTTCTTAGTCAAGAATAATTGAACTGTAAAGAAGTGAAATGCCAGGATTCATAGGAAAATGTTTAATGTGAAAACGTTTCCTTTATTACAGATGTTTGTGTGCTTCAGAATAAACTGACATTAGAGGAAGGCTGGATTTTAACTTCTAGCAGTGTCTGGCATTACACTGACATGAACTAATGATTGCTCTCTGACCACAGCAATGCCATCACTTCAAGAGGCAGCTCCAACACCCCTTTTTAAGAATTCAAGACAAAAAAAAAACAAATGGTTTGGAAGGCCAGATAGGGAACACGTCACATCTGCATGACCTTCCACACTGCTGCCACCACGTATTCCCACACAGAGGTGTGATGACAGTAATGAACTTGCTGAAAGGGCTATGATGAGCCCACTGCTGGGTTACAGCTTCAACACTGCATTACCCTGTTGCAAGAGGTGGGTTACAGTTTACAGGGATTGCATCAGCCACTTGTAGATGAGATGAAGTTTTGTAGCTTTTTTATGGGAGGGATACCTTAAGGCTGAAGGTAGAACACAGAAGAATACCATAGGTACTACTAAAATTGGGAACACAACTGCAGCACACTGAAAAGCTGAGGCATCAGAAGGATGCCCTTTTTGAGTTGCATGTGAACTCTGATTCTCTCTAGGCCAGGTGTCTGTCTTAGAGCTTCTTGTTTAAGTACTTCACCCTCTTCTTAGGTTAAGTACTTCACAAAACCCACTTGTCTCATAAGTGGGAGACAGAGTCTCCATAACTGATTGCCTGTAAGTCCTTGACCTTGCTCAGGAAATGAGATCCCTGGTGTGTAGCTCTCCTTCAGTGCCAGCATCTCAACTGTATTTCCTCCAACTCCACAGTAAACGCCTGCATTGTGTAAGACTTATGGAGCACCTTTCACTTCCCAAGTTAGGGCTGTGCCACTGAGCTGCCTAAACTGCCAGCTACCAACAGGGAGTCTGACACTGCAGGAAGGGTCCCCTACTACAAGGTGGGAGGGAAGAATATGGATCTCTGTTTTGGGATACAAGGATGGATGCCAGAGTGCCACAAGCACACCAAATACAACAGAAACACACTGGGTGTTTGGGAGTTTTACTGACTAGGAGCAGAGCTGTGGCAGGTACTGATTACTTTTTTGCTCAGGATGGAAAACCAGTGTGCATGTGCAGAAGTCTAAATGTGGGCATCAAACACTTCCACTGCCAAAGTGTTAATAGGATGCTTCATTTTAGGCAAGTGCGCAGGTGTTTCAGGCATGGTGAGAGGCTGGAACACATGAGAGCCTTTCAGAGTAGCCTCACCTGGGAGGAGACAATGCACCTCAGTGGCTAAGAACAAAACATAAGAGATTCATCAGTGAAAGAAAAACAAGCTCCCACTTCCATGGCTCCAGTTTACAGCAGATCCAAGACAGGTGCTGCTCTGACAGTCAGGAGGGCAAATATCAATCAAATCCACGAATACCTCTTATGACTTGTACAATTGCACAGGTATGCAGACATATTTTCAGAGAGATTATATATGAAAAGGAGAAGAACTGTTCATCCTTAGCTCACAAACACATAAATGTACACTGCTACCGGGCAAACTAAAATATCCGTGTTTGGGATTTTAAAAAAAATTATACCTGTGTCTGAAGGTGTGAACCTGAATTACCTGCTTACATTTAACTGTCCCAATGTCTTCATATTTTAAGGACTTGAGCAATAAGGATTTTGTGCTGAATTCTTGCTGATTTGTACTTGTTCAGCATAGTTGAGAAATCGAGCACTTTGGGTAGCTGTCTCCTCTCCTTACCCAAAGCCTCAGGCTGTTAAAAGCGTGAAAAAGAATGCATCAAGGGTTATTTTTAAAATGCTTCTAAGTGGAATTTGTGCTCAGTTAATATTTAAGTACTGCCTACAATGCACATAATAAAATGGGAGCATGCTTTAGAAAGCCCTGATTGAATGAGCATGTCGGCTGGTGCTCTGCTAGCCTAATGCAATTTGATTTTGACATAATGTAATGGAGCACAGTGATGAAAAACAGCAACCCTAATAAGGCTCCTCTTTTCACAGCTTATTTATTTTTGGCCACTGAAGCAGTGTGCTTCTCTATCCCTCTCTTTCTTTCAGAGCATGTAATCTCAAAATAATTAGCTAAGATGACTTTTCTTTGTGTCTTAATTAAATGAAATCTAAGTAACAGACTATTACTTTTACATTGCAAAATCATAGGGGAATATTTGCAACTCGTATATACTGGCAGCACAGAAGTCAACTGAACAATGAGAAAACCTACAGCAGCAACAACTTTACTGAAGAGAAAGCATTGGACCTGCAGGACCTGACTGCCCTGTTGGTGTGCAGAAGAGAGGTGTCTGTGTTCCATGCTGTTTCACTTGCCTGCTCTTTAGCACCCAGGCAGATCAGACTATGCTGTGACTCGTATAAGGTGAATTAATGTCCAAAAGATAATTGTATCAGGTTAACAAATTAATTTCTGCCCGATTCTGGTTTTGAACACAGGTTTCTAGGGTGAAAGGCTAATGCATTAACTCAATACATGAAGCACATCTCATTATGCAGAAGTTAATACACTCAATTTCCTACATTTTTAAGGATCTGATGTTTTCGGGGATATTTTTCTTCTCATGGTAATTGTATGATCTGCATCTTTTATCTAAAATGTAGTTTGTGTCAAAAAATTCCTTTCAACAAAACAACCATCAGGCAGTCATGAAATTTCAGATCATCTAGGAAGCAAGGGAAGTAAGTTGTGGCAGAATAGAAGAGGATGCTATTCCCAGTCCCAGTGGGCAGCAAAGCGAAGCAAATGAGAGTTACCCGCTGAATTGTGTGCATTCACTCTCGGAAGAACTACTTTCTCACTTTAGGCATGGATGCAACTATCCTCCTTCTCTCCACATGTATAAACGCCTGGCAATAATCCTGGCCTTTACAGGATGCTTTTTATGTCACAGGCGGGAGAAAAAAGTAAAGGCAAAAACCCTGTAAATGTCCTGAGAAAGCACTCCTGGTATAAAAGTGTTAAGCCACCAGCATAGTGAATACTCTGTGACACTCGAGGCTCAAAGACTTTAAAGGATGCGTCCAAGGCCATGTCTGAATTGCACTGTGCTGAACCAACTAAGATGGTTCTTCAATAACTTCACACCATGTATAGAGATGTAGGATGAAGTGTAGGGAACCTTGATGAAGTCTGTTGCTGACATTTAAATAAATTTTCATGTACTCTGTATACAAACAAGAGAAGCTGATGTTTCAGCAGTGATGGGCCTGATTAGTTTTTAATTATGATGAAGCCAGCACTCTAATGATTTGTGTTAAGCTTTTTAAACCAAATTTTCAGTAAGCCTGTTCATGTGGAAGCATAATGCTTTTACTGGCATGTTCAGCTATGTGAAGGTATGTAGATACTGGTTAAATTTAAATTGTTTATCAAGCACATGCTCCTGGACTGTCCCACCAGCAGGCTTCATTCAGGCAGCAAATGTGACACCTTCACACCTGCTTCCTTCACAAATAAACCACAAATCTGCAGGAGCACAGGAAATGTGTCTGGGTCTCTCATGGACATGTCACAAAACGTCTAGAAGCTTAATACACGCGAGCTGAGAACTGCCTCTGGCTCAGTTAATCTAGACACAGCCAGTGCCATTTTTCTGTCTGCTGCACTTGCAATGAAGGGTAGTTTCTGTCCTTCTGTGATGGTTGCTGTGAGGCAACTGCTGTTTTATGAGAGCAATTGATGCAACATATTAAGAGAGCAATTTTAACACAGATACATTACTGTTATTCTTTTTTTATTTATTGCTTTTATAGATCTTGTTATTGACAGTCTGAAAAAGAGTGGATACTTTTTGTGTTTAGAAAAACCCATCTATTTCCACATAGCAAAGGGAAAACAGGAATGTTAACCCTGTCTGGTAGATTCAAGAAACTCATTGAAATTCGTATTATTTTACAATGCTGTGGTGTTAGGAAAGCATTAGTCTTGACCAAGACTGCAGAGAATTGATTCCCATCTCATTTCTAAGTGACTATTAAAATGCAGATAATTTTTCTGAGTTGGTGAAGTAATCTCAAGAGCTCAAAGGGAAGATGTTAGGCCAAATAAGGGAACAGGTATTAAGCTGCTCAAAAGGCAACAAAAAGATAATGTTCTTTTATTTAGTTCCCTTGCCTCTCAAGTGTTGCTTTTAGCACCTAAAAGCTGGTACAGACAGAAATAAATTAGATGGTCTATCATTAATCAGAGAATCATGGAATCATAGAACAGCTTGGGTTGGAGGCGACCTTAAAGACCACCTGGTTCC
>WAAE01024055.1:0-33892 GCA_013400495.1 Nicator chloris
AGAAAAAAAAAGAAAGGAAGACAGACAAAATAAGAAAGCAACACTCCACACATTTTATGTTGAAATCTAGACAGTCTTTGAATTGCTGAAATTGATAATTAAAGTTATTTTCCATATTTTTTCACAAGATTTTGGGTTAAGAACATAATTATCTCAGACGAAAAGTCATGTTGTTAGAAAAAAGGAACAATACCTCTCATTAAATTCAATAAGAAGTAGCAGAAAACAAATATGCATTTTTTGTTATTTTTCATTTTCATAGGCAGCAGATAGAAAATATCTTCCACTGGGATGCTTTCAAATGATGCCCAGTGCTTCAGTGGGCTATCTACTTTATGTTTCTGGCAGTTACCAACATTCTGAATAGAGAGATTTAAACTCTCCTAAATTTTGCAGTATTCAAAATAACAGTTCAAATAACATTTTTGAATTTTCTCATTAGATTGGAAGAATTGGAAATATTCATGGGCTTACCCAGACTCCCTGAATTCTTTCCAATGAGATTCTTACAAGGAGATCCTATATTAATGGAATTTAGTGAGGAAAATTCTAAATACTCATCTTGGAATTTAACTAGTAGGTAAATAAAAGTCTCTTAGCAAATCTTGCTCATTACCATACTCAATATTCAGACATGTTGGAGTCCAGATTACCTGCACAGTGGATTTTCTTGTCTTGTGCATGTTTATGCCCTTCAAAATACTTTGTGAGATTACATCAACCCACAGGGACTTCAGCTCATTCTGATGGATGTTGCAAGATGTCCCACAAACTGACACTTTAAGAAAAGACCAACATTTCAGTGGAATGATGTAGCTGAGAAAACACAACAGACGTTTTAATTACAGGCATAAAATATGATGATATAGCACACAACAATCAAAAGCTATAGTTAAGTATTCGACACATATTGAGGATTACACATCAGTACAGATCAACCTTGGCCCTCCAGCCTCATCTTACTTGCTTGGGTCTTTCATGGAAAGCTTCACTTTCTAATTAAAGTAATGGAAGCATGTTGTCTGCCTAATTGGCCATATGTACATGAATTAACTTGGCATGGTTTCCCTAAGTAAATTCAATAGAAACTGGGTTGTCTCTATCTTTCTAGAAAACAACATGACACGAAGAATGTACTTCCTGTTGCTCACAATGGAAGTCTTTCCCTCAGCAATCTCCTCTTTCCGATGTCAATCAAATTAAATAAATGAAAAACGACAGCATAATTGTCTGATGTAAAATCTGTTTACAGAGATGGATGTGACAGCAGCACATAGTGTTTGAGCATCCACAAGAAACTGGAAACAAAAAGTAGTCTTAGAATAACTTAAATGCAAGCATGTGACCATGGATTGTTACTCCTGGATGATATAAATGCTAACAGGACAGAATTAACTTTATGGAGGTCACGGGAGTGAAAGTCATGACAAGGAGTATGAGGAAGGCAGAGAAGTGAACCTCTGCTTGGAATTTGGCTGTAGGATGTGGTAAGAACAGAAAGGATATAGTTGTGAGTTTTACACCAGCAAATAGTCATAACCTCTAGCTGGTACCATTGTGGCTACTGTGATAGTACTGACACCATTTCCATCCTACCATCAAATTATGAAATAGTTTTAGGAACAGTTGAGTACTTTTTTTGAGAAATCACTTGAAACAAAAAAGCAAAGCACATGATCAGAATCTGCTAATTCTTAATATCTTACTAAGGACTCCCATTTCACCAAGGTAGCAAGTAGTTAAAAGCAAATGTACTTTTTCAGAACTGTCTTCCTTCTGTCTGCTTCTAAATTTCACCCAAATGTCACTTCAAGAACCCAAATGATTTCTCAAATGCCTGCAAGAATAATTCAGGCCATGAGTCTGTCCTAATTCAGTGTCCCAGACCAGTCCCAGAGGGCTCATGTTTTCAGAGTTCTTAGTACTGTCTTGTAGTTTATGTGTTTTTAAAGCACAAACCCTAGTTACTTCAGCCTGGTTGCCAGAGCTCAGCTCCACTGCATTTTGTGTTTGAAATCATACTTAGATGATGATTGAATTGATGTGGCCACCATCATATAAGAAAGCTGTGGCAGATTCAGTGAGGAAATTCTCTGGGGCAGCAATCAAATTTCTTAATACTAAAAGTGTCCAACATTTTAGTCTGATTTCCTAAGGGGGTGAACCTGATGTGATGGCATCACTTCTGTCTCTGTGACTGATTCTTTCTGTCGGTCCTTTTTCTCACAATAACTCTGGATCCCTCTGGCTAATATCAGCCAAACTGGACAGACAAGTAGAAATCTTAAATATATTAAAGTACTCACAACTGAGATGTACAAAAATACAGCCTAAGGATTACATGTGCCTGCTGAACAACGTCACATTCTGCCTGACCAACTCAGTGGTTGAGAGTAAAACTACCAATCACCCCACTCACTGCACTACCCATAGCGCCTCTTGTCCAACAGACAGGCCAAAAAGATACAGGAACATGGAAAATTCTAGGGAAGGGTTGGGAAGGAAGTAGGTGGTTTTTGACATGTAGGATGTATAGGGAGGAAATTAAGAAAGTTTTGTGAAGGAGGAGACAAAAGTTCTGCCTTGTATTCTGGAGGAGAAATCTTTATTACCTTGTCATATCTTTTAATTCATAAGAATGGAACTCTAGAATGAGTGGCCAGAGAGAGGTAATAGGACAGGCAGAAGATCTCAGTGAGGAAAAAACTGGATGATAAACTCATCCATTTTCAGAAATCACAAATTTCCATTTCCCCTGTCTGCTGTCACTAAAGATGCCTAAGCACAGGAGGAAGAAGGGCTTCATTGAACATTAGGAAAAGGATTTGTCCCCAAGTGGATTTTTGACCACTAAGAGTATGTCTAATATGCTTGAAATCTGTTCTTTAAATCTTTCATGGTATCTCTTCTTCTTTTTTTTTACAGGTCTACAAATGTGTGAGTTCACTTTACAACCTTCAATAATTCTGTTTACAAGCTCACTAGTCATCTGTCTGTCCATCCATTGCAAACAGGACTTCATTAAGTTATCAGATTATATTTTTTCCTTCCCAGTCTACAACTTTGTTTGCCATTCATCTTCCAGCTTTTGAGGTGGAATCTTACTAACAGCAGTCTGCATCATTCCATGAGCCTGATCCCTAGGATACATCAGTTTTCTAGAACAGATAGGGAACCCATGTACATAATTCCATCATTAAGTAATTCCCAGGGAGGGACTGAATTAAAGTGGCTCAGTCGGTTTACTAAGACCACATCCCTGCCAAATATACAGCCTGTATTACAACACACAGCTGTGAAAAGAAAATTATTGCATTATTATGGTTTTAACTGTGAGTTTTCTGGGAACAAAACAGAATATTGTCTCTCTGGCTTGCTTATAAAAGGAGCTATTTGAGCTGTTTTGGCTCAAAAATTTCAACAATATTTTGTGTGGTCTAGTTATGTGTGCAGTCGATGCACGTAGCACCATATGTACATAAAGTGTTTTAGTCCACAGAGTTATGGGCTTGTAAAGTTGTGAGCAGCTGTAAACAAGGTCTTAAAATAAGTACTGTCAATTGAACTTTTTAGCATGTTAATAAGCTGTTCTGGACAATAATATCAGCTTATTCGAAAATGTGACAATTAATTTGGCAAATTTCTTCTGGTGAATTTTTTTGTTTGCTTGTTTGTATAGTAGAGCTATTGCAATACAAGAATTCAAGCTAACAGCAAACAAGAGCTAATTGAAGATTTCTAGTTTTATTAACTTTGTGATGACATATGCCACACTTTGGGCCCTTCCTTTTCCAAGTACTTCATGGACATTGGCCCCCGTGGGACTCTATGAGCAATATAAAGATGTGTCAATGAGTCAGCTTACTTCAACATAAATGTACTTTTTCTACATCCTAGAAGTCTGAGATGTGCATGACACAGCACTTAGACCTGTGCTTTTTTTTGAGTGAAGCTAGAGGCGTAGGTACATAAACCCCTAGTACATCTAAAATGACAAATGACAATTTGACAATTATGTTTAAGTACCCATACAGTGTCAAGCAATAAAGTTAAATTATCTTGTATTCTGAGCAACAACAGCTCCTTTCAGAAATGGATTTGGCTGTAGAAACAACTGCTGATTTGCACTGGTCATCCTAGGAGCTGAACAGATTTTTCAAAAGATGACATTTTCTGTTCTGATAACAGAAGCTGTGGAAGACAGCCTAAGAGATTGGAAGTGTAAGTTGAGTAAGACAACTTTAAATGATGTCATTTTCCTAATGATTTTTTGCCAATGTCTCAGGCTGAAAGTCACCTTCTGATTTCCACAGTGTACAGTGGTGAAGCCTCTATAAAATGTCATGACACACACTATACTTCAGGCACATTATTTTTCCAAATACTTGCCTAGAGCTAACACTCCTGGGACTTTATTAGCAACAGATAAACTAGTTTTAAGAGCTGTTCTGGAAAGAGAATGGGACCTTTCAAAGTCTAATGAAACTCATTGTCTTTCAGTAACCTCTGTCCAACCTCTCTCTTCCTGATTTGTGCCTTCTCAGACATATTCAGTAGCAGCTTATCAAAGCAAAGAAAGTTAATATAAATTTGAAAAGGACTCACTTCTAGATGCAGATTTCAAAAGACAGCCTAGCTTGGACTTGTAAATGAAATAAACTCTAGCCAAAGGATATTTGAGTGGTTTGAAATCTTCTCATGCTGACCAGTAGTCACACAAAGAAGCTCATGGGATTCTGTAAACAAAGGAAACAGTCCCAAAGGTCTGGAACAAGTAGATGAATAATGTCTGAACAGGGGCATCAGTGGTACTGCACTATGGAAACATGATATTTGTGGTCATACTACAGTGATCTCAGTGGCTGGAGTGGAAAGAGTGAATCACCAGAGATGGCTCATCATTGTCACCATCTTCACAACTCTGTTTGACAGTATGCCAGAACTGTGTGCAGGAAGGTAGCATGACTAATAGTAATCATCATTAGAAAGTATGTCATCACCTTGTACAGCCTGCCAAAGGATAAACACAGCTTCAAAGAGAACTTTTTTTTTTTTTTTTTTCATCCAGACTTACTGAAGACTGAATTCTATTTCAAGAGAGTGAGAATGACCTTGGGGACACAGTTTTGGAAAAGATCATGCCTACCACAGACTGATTAACAAGTGTAAGCTTCACTTGCATTCAAACTTGGATTTTCAAGTGGCTCTCACACTAATCTGGGTGTAGCCCATTGTTTTCATTTGATGTTTTCCAGATGGATGGAAATTAATTTTGTGTTTTCTGCAGGTGACCTGAGAGATACCATCATTTTACTCAATGTATAACATAATATATCATATATAAGTGAATATAAGCCACTTTCAGTTAGTCATCTAAAGTGAAAATGTTCCGTCCATTTGCTAGGAATCTTATTTGTTCTGGGTATCCGTTGATATTTATGGAATCAATATGTAATTTGGTATCAGTCTATTTAATCATAATCAGCCTGAGTGCGGTGTTTAGCTGAACATATAAAATGTACTATAATGACTTTAAAATGTTTAATTTAAGAATCTCTGCCTCTGTGCATATGAATCAGAGACCTGTGTTTAATTATTGATAGCAATTAGAGCACAGAAGCAGACAAACAGCATCTGGTGACAGGAATAATTTCACAGCCTAGCCCGTATCCCGAGTCTCATTTGGAACCAAAGTAAATGCATCATAGACTGATTCCTTGCGAACTATGAATTCATACTGTGGTTTCTAAATAAGCCTTTGGAACCTGTCTCTTGTTTTAGAAGTCCTGATAGGTTTATACATCTATGTGAGGAACAGATGAGGCACAGGGGTACGGTTGGTCAGGTTTCTTAATGTAATCAGAATCAGAAAATTATACCTAACTACTTCTCTGTTTTCACTCATGTTGCCTAGTGAATGCTAAAATTTTAATTATGTGTTGGTATTTGAGTCCCAGATTAAGGGAATTAAAGCACAAAACCATTTTGGTAAATGCTAAAGGTGAATTTTTAAAAGCAAATTGCCAAATTCTTCAAACTAATTTATAAACAATTTAAGAGAAAAGACTTTGATTCTGTATGCACTGAAACCTAAGGAAACCTCTTAAATAAAGAACTTGCACCATAGCCAAATTGCCTTTGATTCACAGGGTTACATTGCCTGTCAATCGTGAATAACCTGAAAAAATGCTACACTTTTTAAAAAAGTCACGAAATTGGAAAGTTTCAAATCATTAAATACAGACATAAATCATCAACATTGGCTAGAATCTAATAAATTAAAGAAGTGGCCATCAAATATTTATAAAAGTTTGTCAATCCTCAAATATTCTCAGGGAGACACAGACCCCTTGAGAATTATCAAAAAGTTGTCTGTTCTTTCCTTCTTTTGAGCAGCTCTTGGAAAGGTACCTTGAGTATTCTTGGACAACAGGCCAAGAAACCCCACTAAAACCAAGAAAATAAATCGCATGTTTTTCCACTAGTGCGAAGAAGCTGCTTTTGGTCAGTCTGAGATGAAGTTAAGCTCCCCGATAGCAGCTCTCCTAGTGCTGTGTTTTGCTTTGTAACTGGAAAGGTATTAATGACACACCATTGCTTTGGCTGTTCTGAGCAGGGCTGGCACAGCCCCAGCGACACCTCTCCAACATCACCCCTCTACCACTAGGCTGGAGGTAGGCAAGGTCCTGGGAGAAGAAACAGCCAGGAATGCTGACCCAACAGACCCTTTGGTGTCAGCTCAGCAATAAAAGTTTCTTCTTTTAAAAGAGAATAAGAATGCATCCCTTATTACAGCATTTGTCTTCTGGAGCAGCTGCCACGCACGCTGAATCCTGGGAAGTGTCTGGACATTCCCTGCTGATAGGAAGCAGAGAATAAATCTTTTGTCTTCCTTTGCTTTCACATGTAGCTTCTGTTTTATTAAACTGCCTTTATCTTGACTCATATATTTTTTTTTCTGAAGTATTTTCTCCTCTCTGTCCAGATGAGGAAGGGAGTGATGGAGTGGCTGGTTAGGCACCTGGTGCCCATCCTGTGTCAAAGCAGCAGAGAAATAATCTGACAAAATTCTACTGTGTCTTTCAAGGAGAGTCTAGCTCCCCACCACAATGAGTGTGCATTATACAGAAACACTCATCATGTAAGACTTTTCATCACAGAGGAGTTATGTTGAGAGTCTAGGCAAGGTTTTGAAGTGGTTGTTAAAATTCATCAAAACCCAGGATTAGGGTTTATACCAGTGTTTCTTCTCCCTCATACACGCTGAGACATCCTGTTACCTGTGCTGGTTTTACTAATCATTTTATTTAATCTCCCTGAACATTGGTTGAGAGGTCAGGCTTTGAGAAGCTGTTATTCTATATTACTCTCCTTTGTAAGCGAGCAGATAGACAGGAAAAACAGACACTTATTATTTTCAGTAAGACTGAACAGAAAGCAAGAACAGCACAGAATTCTTTTTTCCAGTAAACAAGATGGAAAGAGGTAAAGAATCGTGACTCATGGGCTGGCACTGCCTTTTAGTCAGAGCTAAGAAAAATTATTAGTCTGATTAAAAAAATATAAATATTAGTGTGACGTCAAAATGTGATCATAAGGCTGGATCAGCTCTCTTATTAAGAAAGGCTGAGAGGGTTTGGATTATTGAGCCAGGAGAAGAGAATTCTCTGGGGAAATATTCTGGTGGTCTTCCTGTACCCAAAGGGGCTACAAAAAAATGGGAAGGGACTTTTCACAAGGGTGTGTAGTGGTAGAATAAGGAGTAGTGACTTTAAACTGACAGAGACCGTGTTGAGATTAAGAAGAATTCTTCCCTGTGAGGGTGGGCAGGCCCTGGCACAGGGTGCCCAGAGCAGCTGTGGCTGCCCCTGGATCCCTGGCAGTGCCCAAGGCCAGGCTGGACAGGGCTTGGAGCAACCTGGGATAGTGGAATGTGTCCCTGCCCATGGCAGGAGGTGGCACTGGTTAATCCATATGGTCCCTTTTAACCCCAACAATTTTATGATTCTACAAAATATGTATTGTTCCTGTTGAAACCAAGGTTGTTCTACTTTGCCAGAAGAAATATAAATGGAACAACTCTCATTCTGAAAGCACTGTTTTTCACTCTTATGGGGAGGGAAATGGAGAGAGAAGATGGAGTTATCCTTACATCATCATTAGAAGAAAAAACACGTGGTCTAAATGACCCATTTATGGGCAGAAACCACATCAGCAGAGGGGTTCTTCTCCCTGTAGAAGGGAGACAATTCTCGATGTCACTGTGCATTAAGTCACCACCACAAAACTGAGGTGTCCTGAGCCTCTGTATAGGCTGTAAACAAAAAACAAAATTTGTCAAATATTTTAATGACTCACAGGAGGAGGAGAGAAAGGAAAAGAACATTCTTCCGTCAGGATAAAGGTGATACCACTTTGTTGATTTGGGTGGTAAACAATGTAGTGTGATATAAAGATGTAGTTCAGATAAGTGGATAAATGTGTATCTTTGGAAAGAAATTAAAGAAATGGTACACAGGTGATTTGAGAAAACACTTTTTTTTTTTTTCAATGTTTAGCAACAAAAACCTGCATGCTCTAAACTTTTAACTACCAAACAATGCTGCCCTAAAATGTGAAACAATTTCCTCACTGAGCAATCTTGTGCTTTACATTGCTTCCCCTCTCTATGATGGCTGAGGGGGAAAAGAATGGTTATTTCACATTACAATAACTTAAGGATAGAGGTAGTTAAAAAAAAATGCAGATATTTCTGTGTTGAAGGAAAAAAAAGAAAAAAGTTACATTGACCACAGTTGAAAGCTTAAAAAATGCACCCTGGGAAATCAAGATGTTGGACAGGTGATTTCCAGTATTCTGCATATTGTAGAGATTATGCCATTTTTAAAGAAATGTATCAAAGAATGACAAACCCCTTAATAAAAACAAAACACCAGACAAGCAGAACCTGACAGAACCATCTTCCTTAACATATTAGTAGAATTTCAAGTTCTTTGTTGTAGTATATAATTCTCATGTTTTGCTATTTCCTGGAGTCTCACAAAAGTGCTATTGTGTCTCTTATGTCTTGTATGTACATTCCATGAAAAACACTTATTTATTTTTTAAGTAATTAAATAAAAATTGAATCCATACTCATGATGCTTCCATATAAAAAGATTTTCCTTGAATTCTTTTTTCTAAAATAGATATTTTCTGAATGCTGCTAAATGCCATGAGTTAGAAAATTTACCTTTCAAAAATAGCCCACAATAAAACGATTTACATACTTACTACAAGAGATTTTTGAATTGTTACTTTAACATTCTCTCCGGTTTTGGTTAAATTTTCACTGTGGAAAATTTACACTGTTCAAAGTAACCAAAACCAGCTCCTTCTGCTATTAGATTATGACCAATTAATGTATCATCAGTTAAAAAAATCCCAGCCAACCAGCATCCATATCTTCAGGCCTGTTTTTTTACCTTGAGCTGTGACACAGAAGATAGCTTGTTTACCAAAACTTTTTTGCGTTGCTTTTTGAGTTCATGAAGGAGATATTTCCTTTACTTGCCTGCTCAATAGATGCATTTCTTGGGATCTTCAACCCCACTTGAAAGTCACCCTTGGCCCAAGCTCTGGGTCTCCACTGACAGGAGATATAAAGACCTGTGAAGCACCTTTGGACTTTTAGAACTTCCTTGTAAAGCTCTAGATACTCTCCCCAGCTATCTATACCTCCTCCTTACATTGCTGGAGATCTGAAAAAATGGAAGGGAAGTGCTGCTGGGAAGCTTCCCTCACAATCTCTGAATGATAACCGGGTAGTCTATTATCCCTCTTCCAAGATTAACTTGTCCAACCTAACCCACTTTCTCCCACTTGGCACCTTTACACCTTCTCTTCCTTCACATCCATTTCTGCTTAGTGTAACTCCTGAAAAACAACAAATACATTAGTGTAACCTTCCTTCCTTCTCTTCCACCTTGTCAAATCAATATTTTCCACAATTTTTCTACACAGTTTTTCACATTTTGCTTTCTTTCTTACATTTCTACTTTCTTGCATTTTCCAGGAGTAAAATTTAGAATAGATTTTAGCAATGCACCAACAGTTTCTCTCTGATAATGTTTTTTTTTTCTCTTTCCTTAAAGATGTGTGAAATGTGCAGAGTTGGCACATGTGCTGCCTGCCTGCCGTAAATGACAAACCATATCTTGCTACACTACCTAGAACAGAGCAAAACACAGTAATTAGAACTTAATTCCACTCAAAGTAATAATAGAGTCAAATATCTTTGACTTTTGGGAGGACTTTGCTTCAGAAATGTTTACCCTAGAATCACCACCAAAGGAAACAAGTTTTAAACAATCCTGCCAGTCACCCAGACTGTAAAATGCTTCCAAAGTTCCTGGAAGACAGAAATTCTTCAGCCTAACTTTAGGAAGTATATTATCCACTGCACTACATTATAAAATTAATCACAAAACACTGCTTTTTTCATAGTGACATTGCCAGTATTGAAAAAGGGACTTTTAAAAAGAAGGATGAAAGCAAAGGGCTCTCCACATCCATCTGTAGTTTAGGAGGTTCACAGAAGTGTGAAGTGACCAATTCGTCTCCATGAAATGTTCCCAGTTGAATGAGAAAACAGCATGGAGATGAATCTAGTCTGAAGCACCAGCTTTTAAATGTTTGAACTGCTTCAGTCACCAGAGCTGGTTCTATTATTGCTGCCTCAGAGGAATCAAGGCTCCTGTTCCAAGGATGTGCACCTTGCATTTGCCCTCCTCACTCTGCCCCAGTATGAATTTAAGATCCTTCACAGAGTAAGTTTCAGCCCAGAAAAGTGAGTTTTCTCCTCTGCCTCTGGGAAAGAACAGGGAAAACCAGACCCCTTTCAGAGGGGAAAGTTTCCCTGAAACCATTTGGAATTTGGTACTGTGGGGCAGTGCAGAAAATAGGGAAATTAGACATCTTAAGAAACAGAAGAATTCCAAAACTCGTGTTTCATGCAAGAGTTAAAACTATCAGGAATTGTGCATACCACTGACAGATTCATATTGATGCCTAATATGCCTAATTTAGATCTCACCATCAAAGTTTTTCTCTTTTTCCTTTGCCCATCCCTTCTCCTTCCTCCAATCTGAGACTCTAAATTCTTCCTTTTCTCCCAAATACTTTATTCTCTTATGCTCCTGCTTACATAGCACACTTCCATAGTAATATGGTGAATTTCTAAAGTGCAACCTGCAGTCCTTCTAATATATTCCCATCACACAAAAATGCTATCCAGAATCAGTCACAAATAAGTAATTCTTCTAACATTTATGCTGGATGTAGACATTGAAACCATCACCCATGACCATACAGGAATAATACTTGTCTCTTCATCCAGAAATCTCAAATTTGGACTGACTAATAGCCAGAAATCCTACTTTGGGGAACTTCATTCTGTACAGTATATTGAATGTCTGAGAAAACATATCAAAAAGCCACTACTTTTTGCTTCTGAACAGTATATTCAAGGTTCCCTCCAGAAATGAATAATATTTTCTTCACCTGGGCTTGGTTAAAAGTTGAATATTGAAAACAATCAGATCATTATTTTAAGCTCCAAAGTAATTAGAGAAAAACCTTACAATTTTCTAAAATAAGAAGAAATGCTATATTTATAAAGGGAAAAGCTATCTCAGGAACTTCTTGCACAAGTAACAGAAAATCTGAAGCAGAAGCCATCCTTTATCAATGTTAAGGAAAACAAACTTTTAGAAGTGTAGGGGCAGCCTTTTTTATTCTAAAGATCAGAGAGGAGACAACTTTTAAAAACAGATTTTCAGCTTCACCCCACACAAGGTTAGTTCACTTCAGCATCATCTCTTATTTGGAGATATCCATGACTGGGAACAAACCAGGACACTAAGAAGGGAAGGCAAGTACATTTCTTCTGAGCCCCTGAATTCCTACGAAAATGCTGAACAGCTGAAAGGAGTCAAGAGGAAAGCAAGCAAAATTTCGGAAAACATTTGCTAGGAGATTGAACAGCTTGCAAATGCTTTGCTGGGGGAGTAACAGAAGAGTGAGCTGGTAGCAATTTTCAACTACATAGACTCCTGCAAAAATGAAAGAAATTATTTATTCACAGTGTCAGAATTCCTATAAGGCAATATTTTTTAAACCTTGGCAAAGATTAGCTTGGAGTGAGAGATACCTTGCTGACTAGAAATCTTTGGAAATAGATTACACAGAAAGAAACAGGACACAAAATCTTGCTTGTGCAAAATTGATGAACTTGATAATAAATTAAGATTTTTTTCCTTCTTTAAGTTCATACAGAAAAGATGGAAAAGCAAACATTCCAATAAAGGGAAAGGCTTCACAAAAGGAGAAAGAAAGTGGAATCTCAAAATATGCCCAGTTCATACATTTCACAATTTAAAGCTACAAGGTAGGAGAAAGAATAGAGTCATTACTCAAAAATGTGGTGACAGGGTAAATTTGGGAATTGCTGCTGCACGCACTGCTGCTGGTGCCCTGGAAAAAGTGAAAAAAGAGTGTTCTACAGGCAGCTGCCAGAAATGTGAAGGAACGATAGCTGATATGAAGGAATGGTACCATGATCTTGGTAGATCCAGACCTTCTCCATGTGCTCCCTGAACAGAAGAAATACACCAGTCACTCAGAAACTTTCATGTGCTACATGGCACCAACATCCCTTTCCCCTCCATGTGAGTTGTGTTGCTAGCCTCAGTTCCCTGTCAAGCAGCAATATTAGAATGGCAAAATGTAGGAGACATTGAGCTATCCTAAATCTCCTCTTCTGTCTTCTTGCTCTTAGAGTGACATTCCTGTACCTCGGTGTGCCCTACTACTGCTGAGTTCTTCCATTTGATACAGACAGAACCAGAATATCTTCAACAACGGAGAGAAGAAAGAAGCATTTGTGGCCTCTTTGTGGCCGTTTGTAGCATTCAAACAGAATAGAAAACGCCTCATGAAGATTGACCTCTAGAGGAAGCTGGAGGTAGGAGTGGACTTCCCTTGAAAACAAAGCTAATGAGAAGCAGCTACAGTAAACAATAAACTGCAGTGGTTCTGGTCCCCTTGTGATTAGATGGTGGATTCGGTCACCTTGTCTGTACTTGAGCCAGCCATAACTTTGACACTGGTTTAGAAACAGAGAGCTAAAATAGTCTCAGTGTATTCAGTGAGGAGTTTACTGATTGTCAGGAGTAAAAGGGCAATTGCAAAGGCATAAAGCAGTAGCTGAATTAACAACCAGCATCATCCCAAAATGGAACCCAGAATGCAGATATACCCTACCCATAATAAAAAAAGTATTCTAGGATAGGTGGATCTGTCTCTCACTGCAGTAGAAATTTTATTGTGGATTTGAGAACCGTTCTTCTTCTATTTATAGCATTCTTTCCTGTGCCCCTTGTGAAAACCTTTTGCTTGAAAACATTTGGTTGTGAGTTCTGACTGCAAGCTCTGTATTGCACCTTATATGTACAGAGAACAGGCCCAAAACTTTATTAAATGAATATTGAGCTATGGAGCTGACTATTTTGGAAGTGTGGGAAGAACTCTCAAAAGCAGTAAAAGGCCAGAAGACAAACTAATAAGTAAATATAATGAAAAAGTTTCTGACTAAGAAGAATGAGCTTGAGACAACTGATTTGAAAAGCAGTCTTTTTGTTAGTTACAGGTGGCTTTGGATTTGGATGTTGGTACCTTTTGATCTAGAAAGTCTCTAGAACCTAAAAAGGGCACTAGAGTTAATGGATCATTTCACCTAATTTTGAAATCTAAAATTAGTGTAAGCTTTCTGTCTAGCCTGCTAAGAAACTCTTCTGGACTGTGTATCATACTGTTGGTCAGACACACCTGAAAGGAGCTATTTGCTCTCTCTAAGAGAATAATTTTATCTGTCTGTTGTACCAGGAACTCAAATAATGATTCATTTACACTAAACACTTCCTCTAACAGCTAAAATTAAATAAACCACACATAAATAACATTGTTATTACCAGGAAAAAATTCTGTGTGCAACCAGCAATGAACATTTGAAGTCCTGATAGTCCCCGAGTTTTATCCCCAAAAATTAAAAAAAAAAAAAAAATTGGTAGTCAAGATGTTTCATCATAAACTTTCTTATTTAAATTACAATCACTGCTTATGAAGGATTTTTTTGTATCCCAAACCCCTAACAAAAAAAAGATTATTTTTTCCTCCCTGATAATTTCAAAGACACTCCCTGATAATTTCAAAGTTGATATGAACTCCCCAATAACCATTGCAGTTGGTGTTCAGCAGTTTAAGAAACTGATTGCTGAGGGGCATTGGAAAAGTGATTCCCATTAAGTACTCTGGGGCTTCAACCAAATGTGAGCTTAATAAGGGGATTTTTATGTTCAGACACTTAAAATGTACCTTAAATATTAACTCATTTTTAGATGTACTTCTGTAGTCTAATCAGGCAATAAACAAATGAATTTTTGATATAATAACAATAAGCAAATGATTTTTTATATAGTATTGCATCTATTGAACAAGAAGATGTTATGTAACTTATTTCCAGAAAAGACTTGTAAATTTTGGGTGATTGCACAGACACTCAGTGTCAAAAGAAGTATTTTACTGAGTGTGATTTATGACATATCTTGGGTTTGAAAACTCTGAGTCCTATACCACAGATAAAAATAAAAGTGAAATTACGGATGTCTTCTTCTCTGAAAGGAAGAAAACACCATGAAGCTCCTAAACTACAAAAGTTCCCCTCCCTGCTTGCACACTCTGGTGCAAGCATACCTTGAATATATATACCTCTTCTAATATATAGACATTTAGAAAAATCTCAATCAGTCCAAATATAAGGGTGGTAAATCAGTCAGCTTTGTAAGCAGGCTATGAAGGGGTTGGGGAAATAAATCCTATATGAGGGACACAGACTATCACCTTTTGCAATACTGACATTACCATTTAAATGGTCTTTGACAAGGATCTTATTTTGTTCCATTTTACATTTATGCTTTGCAAACAAACGCTGAACATTCATTAAGCAAACCTGCTATAACAAACGAAAAAGTGACTCTGTGTTCTGAGTGTGATAAATAATTAAAAACCTGTTGGCACACTGGTGTGTGGTTTCATGTTTTATGTATGTATAAGACTCTATATCTGCAGCAGGTTGGGAAACTGTCTTTTCCTACAAATACCCATCACTCTTGGCTTTGGAAACCAAAAGCTGGAGACTTTTCAACAGTTTAATCAGAATTGTTCAACTAAAACCAGTGGAAACTGCTCTGATTTCAATAAGACAGTGTTGATTTACACATCTGAAATAAATGTTCACAACAATTTAATTCCAAAATAAATTATGTCTGATTTTTAATTGAACTACATTTTTTTTATAATTGAGCACTAAGAGAAAATAAAGACGCAATAAGACTAAAACAAGAAAATTGCATCACCTTTTGCATTAGATAAAATTAAAACTGTATTTGTGTTAATGTTTATGATTCATATAAGTAGTGTGTAAATGAAATAAAAGACACAGAAACAAACTTCTGCAATCAAAAGCCAATTTCTCCCCAGTCCACAGTCAGAAAGAGAATGTAAACATACAAAGCCAAGTACACATCATAAGAAAGTTATTGGAAAAACTAACCTGACAATATGTGAGAAATTTTTATTCTGAATTGCTTTAGTCATTATAAAGTATTTTGAGCTGAAAAAAAAAATACTATTTCCTTTTAGAAATAGCAGTAGAGAAATATTTTTTTTTCTTCTTTTATGATTAAGACAATTAGCTGAAATTGTCTTGAATTCATAAATTGCTTCAGTTAATTTGAATGTACAGGTTAGGACATGTTTCAGCAGATAAACGATACATTTTTACTTAAAAATTAAATCTCATTTAAAGCCTATAGGAACTTCAACTCCTCAGTTGTTTTTGTTCTTCTGAAACTTGTTTCCTGTCAACCTAATAATGTGTTTTTATTTTTATTGTGAACCGAAGGTAAGATTTCTCCAGCACTGTTAACCACTTGCTCTCAGGGACTATGTGGCACACAGGCTTTTGCACTGTCTTTCTCTGCCTTTCGGCTAAAGAAGAAATGAAAAATGGCAAATTATACAGAAAGCAATAATTAGAAGAATTACTAAAAGTTGAACGGGAAGTTTTTCACAGTGGAACAGACAAGGGACCACCTGGGCCAGTCGGATTTGTTTTTCACTTTGCTTTTTCTTTCCTCTTATACAATACACCGAGAGGCTGGAGCGTGTCCAGGGCAGGGAACGGAGCTGGGGAAGGGGCTGGAGCCCCAGGAGAGGCTGAGGGAGCTGGGAAAGGGGCTCAGCCTGGAGAAAAGGAGGCTCAGGGGGGACCTTGTGGCTCTGCACAACTCCCTGCCAGGAGGGGACAGCCGGGGGAGTCGGGCTCTGCTCGCAGGGAACAGGGACAGGAGGAGAGGGAACGGCCTCAGGCTGGGCCAGGGGAGGGGCAGGTTGGATATTGGGGAAAATTTCCTCTTGGAAACAGGTCGGAAAGCATTCGAACAGGCTGCCCAGGGAAGTGGTGTAGCCACCAACTCTGGAAGTGCTCAAAACATATTTGAATATGACATGTGGGGGGGACAGGATTTAGTGATGAACATGGTGCTGGTGACGGGTTGAAGGTCGGACTTGATTATCTGAATTGTCTTTTCCAATCGTAATAATTTTTTTTTAATTCATGATTCTTTGATTCAGTAAAGGGTTATATGGGAATTCTTTTTTTATCTGTCTAAATTGTTACCTTTTACTTGTAAAGAATCTCACGACGGAGCTAAGTTTCTCTTCTGTCTAAAAATTATAAGGTAAATTCTCTTGTACTTAAAAAGCATCATGTGTAAAATCTATATGAATTATTCAAGTATGTGCACAGTTTACACAACTATATGTGTCTTTAAACAAGGTACTTCTCTGTTTGTTTTTCCACTTAAATAATTAGGAAATGTAGGTCTGGCCTGGAGGTATTTTGAACTAAAATCACTTCTCTGTATTAAGGAAAAGAGATCACTGTGTTTTCAAGAGCTATGTCTTAACACCACTGCTAACCCAGCTGCTCACTCTGTTAGGGGAGAAAAGATGAGGCGACTGTGTCCCTTTTCCAGATTAAATAAAGTTGAATTAAATAAATCAAAGCTGAATTAAATCAATTAAATGGATTAAATAAATCCAGTTCAGGTGTGTCAAAATCACTAAGTTACAAGTGAGGTGATTAATTCTGACAATGCCCCTCAAAGCCAAAGCATAGTTTGCCCAACTACCCAGACTCATTAGCAAAACATCTTCTTATGAAGGCAGGTGGACTGCTTACCACTTACAGACAGAACAGACTCTACTTGGAAAAAGATGTTGATAATTTTCAGGTCCTAATAAAGCCCTTATTGCTTCATAGTTTTGCCAATTAAAAGAGATTTAGGTAGAGAGAAACCCCAGCTTCTAGCAGAGGTTAATCCTGCTACCCCTCACTTCCAAAACCTGAACATGGATACACATCTGGCACCCACTTAAACAAAAATAGGCAAGAAACACTGAGAGGGCACAGACTGTTGTATTATTCAGTCACCAGAAGGTACCATTACAGTTAATCTGACAGCCTGCTGAACTGTATGAATAGGCAGTTAGATCTGGAATAAATGTCTGTTTACTGTGTAATTCTTTTTTAGATGAAATGAATATTATCAAAAAACTTCATTTTGTCCTAGTCTCTCTTTGACAGAATCATTTATTACATGCAAAGCTGCTGCCTGCAGGTTAATATGCATGGAAAGCAAATAAAATAATTGCCTATTGTCAAATCATGGCAATATGAAAGGATATGGAAATGTAAAAGCAGACTAAGAAAAATGGATAACTAACCAAAACTGTGTGATTTGATGGAGTTCAGGTGCTTAGGAAAAGAAGAAAACATGAACCCTCCACAACCCTGAAGGTATTTAAGAAATTTTTCAAATTATCTTTTAAGGGTGCTCAAATTAAACAGGGAGAGAAGAAAGTATTCTCAACGTAAGATAAAGGGTATTTGAATGTGTAAATCTCAGGATTAATACTGTTAAGAGTGGGGAAAAGGAGGATGAAGGGTTCACCCATGTCTAATTAACATCACTTGAAAATGCTAAGCAACTTTAAAAACCATGGAGCCCACTGATACCAAGTAAGGTCAATGACCCTGACTGGCACTTGACTGGCACATGAAATAACTGCTAATTTTTCCAGCAAAATCACATTAATGCCATTTTTTTCCAAATTAATGGCTCTTTACCCACAGATCTAAATGTGAAAATCCCTGTGTTTATGCTTCAGGGATATAAGCTAAAAATTGCCACCACACCACCATGGCTTTAATCTGTGCCTGTTTGCACTTGACAGCCAGTGCTCAAGCAGTTTACAAAACAGAAATAAACACAATTTTTTCCCAGAAGTTACCCTGGGTGGTTATTTTCTCTTTGGGAATAGGGCAGCTGGATAGGGAGTTTATCCACATAAATACTGTCAGTGTCCCTTCATAAAGATCTGTGCTCTTTTTTTCCCCAAGTACTGACAGAGTTAATGAGCAAGGACACCTAAACAAGGGACAATACCAGCAGAAAGGATTGTGGGGAAGAATCTTACCCATTTCTCAGCTCAGCCTTATCCTTTAACAGAACTGACAACTGGCACAGTTGAGAAACCTTACGTATTTATAAGATACTACAATTGCAGTGTGAGTTGAACAACTAATCATTTATAGCAGGCTGAAATCAGTGATTAGGGAGAAGTTTACCATGCTGATTGTAAACACTCTACAGCATTAGAATACCATGTGAGATTTGGTTTGTGATCTAATCCATATCATAACAACTTCAGAATTTTTAAAAATACCAGGTATTTTTTCTCTTTTTGGCCCGTGCTGAAATAATTCCTACCCTCAATATTTGTGTTTGTAACATGACTAGTGACCTTAGGTAAATATAGCTTCCATCTCTAACTGCAGTGGAGACTGAGAACAATTTTCTCTCAAAAACATCAAAATCAGAAGGCTTGTTTGAGTTTTTGTAGAAAGGGGAAATGAGTATGGATAATACTCTTAATCCTGAGATTTTATCCTCCCCTTGAAAGAGTGTTTAAACAAGTTGAGAAACTACTTCTCCTTGCCCAGATCTGATTCACACCTCAGATCCTTATACTGCCCAGATTCATACTTCAAGGACTTATCCTCATTGTTACTGTTGACTATTACTGTTATGTGTATATTTCCTATCCTTTGGGAAAAGTGAAACCGAAAAATAAGGATTCGGTTTGCCAACAAAGAGTATGTAGGGAAAGACTGCCTGAGGATGTGAGTTTCTTTTCAAGCCAGACGAGAGAAGGTTTGGGTGTTAGCTCTCAGCTCTCAGTGCATGGCTGAAGCCAGGTCACTCCTGGCTCTTGTAAGGCTGTGTCACTTGTTTGTGACATGCTACAATTAACCTCTGTCAGAGGAAGAGGATTCCTGTTTTGGGGAGCTGTACTCTGAGCATGCCAGGCAATCAGCACAACTGGAGTGTTAAAAGAGAGAAATAGATGTATATAATTTCTGAGAGAAATGGGAGACTGAATGGCAGAAAATGAGAGGGTGGTCTGTGAAGTGACAAACTCTGTGTCAGAGGGGATGGAGCATCATAGTGTGGGGGGCAGGATAAAATACAAGGAAGTGAGAAACAAAGCCGGGCCCTGGGAATGGCATTTGGGTGTGCATGACAGACTGAGTGAAAACAGAATTTGGCAGGGCTTTTGGGACCACATTTTTTTCTCTGCTTAGTGTGCTTGGACCACGAGTGAACAGCACTGCTCCCTACAGTATCTCAGTTACTGTATCTACTACCCTGCTGACCTAACATCCTTCTGAAATAATAAGACTAAACTTCCCCCCCCCCCCCCCNCATATAACTCAGCAGCTTAACTCAAATCTTCAAAAATAAGAGCCTCCAAAAATATCTATCTGGGTAGAGAAGATGAAACTATGGTGAAATAAATGTAATAAATGTTCCCATGCTTACCTCTCATTCCCACCTTAGGTTGCCTCACAAGAAGCCTTGTCTCAAAGACTTGGCTCCTCTGCCTGTGGACCCACCCCATGTGTCAGGTGCAGATGCTGAGCCTGATCTGCCATCCCACAAAGCTGGGATGCATCTAGGACAGGGTGACACAGGACAAGAAAGACCAGAGTTGTTACTCCTTAAAATGCAAGTGCCTGAGGTAGGATATTTTGTGGTGGACTTTGACAACCTCCTCTGGTTAAAGCCTTCTCCTTGCCAGGAGAACTCTGAAGCAGCCAGTGTTCCTTTCTCTTGCACAGACTACCAGGGTGATGGAAAAGCAGTTCCAGGAGAAAGCAAATCTGAGAGGGGAAAATAGAAATAGCAGCAACATAAAGACAACAGACCATGGAGTAAAAGGGTGTGGTCAGAACGGTAGGGGAAAAACAAAGCCCTACAGCCCAGCTGTGCAGGTGAGGAAGAAGCACAGGGATGTTGTGAGTGCTCCATGCACAAAAATAAAGCAAGAGGTATATGTGTGACAAATCAAGTGTCAAACACAGTGCTGAGCACAACTTCGTCAATGGATTCTGACATGGCGAGGGATTCATGGTATGGAAAAGGGCAGATGGTGAGGCAGGAAGCTCTCTTTGCAGGAAGCAGTGAGTGAGAGTGAAGAAAATTTCTCAAACATGCTTCCTTTCAAATGCAGGCACAGTGTCCCTGCATAGCCCCATGCATTGCCTGGGAATACACACATTCCAGACATCTGAAAATTCAGTCATAATCTCCAGTCTACTGTAACAAAATATGGCTATTAAGAACCTTGCTAGGGTAAAACAGGGTATGAAATTATGATGAAGTTGTTGTTATAGTAACTGCATATTTATGCAGGGTTTCCATTTAACAAACATGAAATAAATTATTCTTCTTTCAAGGAAAGGAGGAGACAATTACTAGAGCTTTCAGAGATGAACTGTGCATTTGCACTGAGTTTAGATGAGATCTAATGTGTAGAAGTTTTACATCTGTATTTCTTCATCACAATTTAAATAAATTCCCTGAATAAAATTATACAGAAACGAGCAGCACAGTTGCAAGTCATATGTCATGTCCTTGCTCTGTCTAATTTCATCAGGATGTTTACTTCTATTTCCTGATCCATTCCTATGAACAGCTTTTCTCCTCTTGAAGACCAATGATGAAATTAAAAATGATGATCACAAGATGATCACAAAAATATCAGTTCCCAGTTTATCATTTGCAACACTTGACAAGAATATCCAGAATTCAGAATATTCCACCTAACAACAAAAATTTTGTCATTATTATCTCATTTAGCATTGAATGGACATGCACACAAACATCAATGGAAGGATTGCATGTGACATTGATAACATGAAAAGTTATAGAAAGAAAAAATTACTTAAAATGATATTTAGGAGATGTGAACTCCCCTATGAAGAAATATGTTAACGCTCGTTTACAGAGGCATCCTGTTTCAGCAATGATGGATACAGAACTCAAAACCATGAAATGAAAACCATAAATAAAAATAAACAACCAAAAATATTTTTTCAGCATCACCACTGAAGAGAATAACATGTCTGGGTCATGAAAGGCTGATTACCAGGTTCATAATCTATCCAAAATAAAAACTTATAAAATCTGCATAATAAGATTAATTGCATTCAGGAACATTTAATTGGACCACTAAAATAAAAAACAAATAAATAAATTGTCACTCTTCAGAAAAGAAATAGATTTAGGTAAACCTGGATTTCTGAGAATGTGTTGCTGTGGTACTGATATTCAAAAAGGATGAGCTAAAAAGTCCTAGTAATTATAGGCCAGTTACCAAGATATAAAACTCAGACAATATAATGAAAAAGTCAATATGATTTTCTATTAACAGAGAATCAGAGAGAGGGACTCTAATTCATGCCTGTCAATGTGGTTTTATGGAAAATAGGTTTTGTCAAATAGTTTAGATTTCATTATTTGATAAGACTACAAATGTGGTTGATAAAGGTAGGTCCTTATATGTAATACATGTACATTTTAGTGTGGTATTTGACTTGCATCAGATGAGGAGGTGCTTTAAAAAAATTACAAGTATCTAAAGGTTTCATGTTAAATGGGTTCTGAATTTGCTAATGAAAAGCTTTTAAGTGTTTGCTAATGGAAAATAATCGCTGCATACATTAACAATCAATATACCTATTTCCTGCTCACTGCTTGAAAAAGGAATTGCTACAGGAAAAAGAAAAACTTCTAGAAAAGCTGGTGTGGCACATGAAGAGGGAAAGCCTTCTTGCTCTCCACAACTCTCTGGTAGGAGGTTTTAGTGAGATGGGGGTGGGTTCCTTCTTCCAGATATCAGAGCATAGAATTAGGGGAAATGGCCTCAAATTGTGTGAGGAGGAGGTAGATTGGATAACAGAGAAAATTTATTTACCTGTGGATGTCTAGGAATTGAAATTGGATACCCAGAGCAGTGGTGGAGTCAACATGTAGGGAAATATTTAAAAGACATGTAAATCTGATACCTGGGGGTAGGGTTTAGGGGATGAAATTATCAGCACTGGTTTAATGGTTGGACTGTATGATCTTAAATTTCTTCTCTAACCTGAAAATTTTATAATTCTATGATTCTATGATTCGGTTATCTACCAGAGTGTTCAGAGTTGGTTAATTAGTGAGCTGCACTTGCATCAGGTACTAAGAGGAATAGACAAAAAGAAAATTCTGTCTCTCATTTTATATGCCAGCTTGTGGCAAAAATTTCTGACTATAATGAAGGTGTGCGGTAAGTAGTTAAGTGGAATTTTTAGGGCTGGGTGTGGCATTATTGGAACAGGAAATGGAATATTGTGTGGAGCTCATTTTTTTGTGCCTTACAGGATGTAATAGTTTGAGCCAGGGACCAGGATATTACGTCTGGTGGAACCCTAAAAGGGTTAAAAGGAGACTTGGCAGGAAGTTCTGCCCCTTTTGCCTTCCTGCTGGCCAGCAGGTAACCGCCCGNACAGGAGCGTGGGCTGGGCTGCAATGGACAGCCGAGCTGGGCTGGGTGGCAGCAGCAGCCAGCAGCGGCAAGGCTGCTGCAGAGGGGTGCCAGCCGTGCGCGGCCGGGCCAGGAATGGCAGCCATGGGGGGCGCGGCAGGGGGGCAGCGAGAGAGAGAGCTCCCTCACCCCCGTCGTTCTGGGGGGACGAGAAGGGAGGATGGAGCAGCATGGAGCAAGGGCCACCCTCCCCCAGGGCTGTGGGGTGGCTGTGAGCAGGGTGAGGGGAGGCCAAGAGCCCCAGCCCTCACCCCCGCAGCATGTGACATCACGGAGAAGCTGCAAACTGGAAACAAGTTGTTAACCCTTTTCTCCTCCTTCAGTGACATTGCTGAGAGACGGAAGATGAGTTGAAGAATGAAGACTTCATGGGAAAGTGTACTATTTTTCCTTGGTCATTTTGGGTGTGCTTTATCTAGCAGCAGTGTGGACTGAGTAAATTTTCACTGAATGCTGGATAAGCATTTTGAAACATTCCCAAAGACTGAGAAAAAGACCCGTGTGGCATTCGGGCAAGCTGCAGGGGGGCGGGACACTGGACATAGATGTTTGGATTGTATTTAGAATGTTGTTAAGGGAAGGAGGGGAAAAGTGCTTTTTTGATATTTTCATGTTTTTGGTTTTTTTTTTCTTTTCCTTTCTTTTTCCTTTGAGTGTGTGTGAATAAATCTTTGTAATTCTTACTTGTATTGTTTGCCTTTGTTTCTGGTCATGAATGAAAAAATAGTTAACCTAGGAGAAATTAGTAGAGAATGTTTGGTATACCATGTCAAACCACGACCCAGAGGAACGTACAAACTGGTGATGAAACACATAAGGAACCAACTGCTTTGGCATCTACCAAATACACCTTAGAGTGAAAATTGTAAGAGTCTAGGTGAATTACTTATTAAAGTAAGGTTGATTGTGACATCTAAATTTGTAAGTCTATCGAGATACAATGGTGCATAAGAGGCTTTTCTTCTGCTTTGTCAGAACCACAACAAGAAATACTGACTAGGGAAAAAAAAAAAGGCGTGAATTTCACTCTAAAAACTGAGACTGATTTCAATCCTGAAGGGTAACAATGATCAGCAATCATTAGTGATCAGTGATGGAGGACAACATGGTTGACATAGAATGAATAGGTCAGAGATAAACAGAAAGTCAGATTAAATGATCCATAGTTAGATATTCAGGGGTTTACTTAATTTGAACTAGAATTTGTCATAGCATTCCTTTATTTAAGCATCACAAAATGGCATGCTATAAGAAGCTCAATATACATCTTACAATCATCTTCCTGCCTGCAGCTGCATTTTATTTGTAATTATATTGACTCATACAGCAAGAAATTGTACTTCCTGTTTTACTTTGCATGCAGCTGTTTGTCTCTTGTTAAATAATATCCATTAATCCCCTTGCAAGATTTATCAAATATGACATAAAAGAAAAAATGTAGAATCAAAGGTTAATTTAATGTTACAGAGATTTTTCATGGTGATTTAGTATTAATGATGGCAGTTTATGAACCATGTTTAATTAAATGAATGTGGGAGATAAAAATCACCCTTGTGTTTAGCTTTAGCTAAAATTATAGCCTCTGAAGCTCAAAAGAGATTGTGAGTAAACTCTGATCTTTAGTGAGGGATGTATTTAGATAACAATTAAGGTAAATTCTATAAATCTATAATCAGATTAAACTTCATCTTAAATGAGATGTGACTTTTCTGATATGTCTTTTATTGAAAAAACTGCAGAGAATGGTGTCAGCTGTATATCTGGTCTAGTTGTTGCTGTTTGGCAAACAGGTAGAATTTATTGACCTGTGACACACGTTGCACACAAAGATGATGCTCAAGCCCTTGAAACAGCAAGGTCCCTCAGCCCCCTGAGAGGAAATGCTAAAAACACCTCTGAGATTGCGTCTCCTGCTGCTCCAGTTAACACTGGGGTGGTTGCTTCATAGATGCATTCGGAAGTTGGTCCTACAGGGACAGTGATTTAAATAATGGGTTTTAGCACTCCATGACACATCTTTGTAGAATTCCATCATTCTGTACAGAAAACTGTACAGAAAACCACTACAATAAGTGTGGCGAGGTAAATAGCCAGAATAAAAGAGGCTGAACTGAAGAGAAGGACTAAAGATATGCTTTCTTTGTCTTTTACCTACTTGGTCAGCCAGGAAGGAGTCACAATTAAGAGACATGTTCTGTGAATATGCATCACCATTTTTTTGTATTTCATAGAATCACAGAGCATCCTGAATTGGAAGGGACCCACAGAGATCACTGAACCCAGCCCCTGTCCCTGCACAGACCCCCCAACAACCCCACCCTGGGCATCCCTGGCAGTGCTGTCCAAAGGCTCCTGGAGCTCTGGCAGCCTCAGGGCCGTGCCCATTCCCTGGGGAGCCTGGGCAGTGCCAGCACCCTCTGGGGGAAGAACCTTTTCCTGATATCCAACCCAACCTTCCCCTAATCCAGCTCCATCCATTCCATCATACACATAGGAAAGCTATCCATCTGTTACCATGGAGCTGTGCTGTTTGTCTGCTCCTAGCAAATCTGATATTACAATCTCTCTGTTTTGATCAATTCTGTTTCAACTGTAGCTGCACTGTAAGGAATACAAACAGCATGTATAGAAAGAGGTCTGCTGAATATCAGAAACCTGGTCCACTCTGATCCCCAGACTCCCATTTGTTCCTAAGCTCCAGCCTGTACCGCTTTGTACCTCTATTTGCAGCTCAGTAAAAGTGTATTTCCATATGGCTACTTAAAAGCTCTTCCCCATGACCTTCCTTTCAGATCTCATTTTAAGCATGACATAGAATTTAAACAGAAAATGAAATATCAAAAATAACTTGAATTGTTAGAAACAGGCATTGTAGTCAGAATTAGAAAGTTAACTGCTAGAATGAGATTATTGCTGTTTAGTTCCAAAACAAGCAGCTTAGAGCCTTACCTCTACAGAGCTTGTCTAATTTTTGATTACTTTTTTAAACTTTTCATTTTATATCTATAAAAATAAGTGAATATAAGGATTTAAAAATACTATTATGTGTAACTATATCTTCATATACTTATAGGATGTTACAGTCTAGTGCAATTAAACCTGGTAATTTTTTTGAAAAAAAGTTATATCTTGGAGGTGGCAGAATTCTACTGACATCAGGATTAGGTAACTTCTGTTCCAGAATACTTATGCTTCAGAATAAGAAGTTGTTGGTGTGACAAGTAACTATTACTAATTTAATAAGGATTTGGTTAATTTGCTTGAAGTCCTTGGACAATTCTTATGAAGGCTTTGCTTTTTCTTACTTTCTGATAAAATTAATGTGACTGATACTTCCCTGAACAACAAAGGTGGTATGATCTTATATTTATGCTTCGAGGCTATATTACAGAAAGAATCAGGTACAATTTAAGTACCTGAGGGAAAAAAAATTACCAACAAAGAAACAAAAGGAATACTCCAACAGACAGATTAAAGCACACTAATATGTGAACTAATCACAATAGATTTGTTTTAGTTATTTAAATTCAATTGCTGCATATTGGTTTTTTTATTATTTTTAAGCAACTGAGAATTTGCTCTCCATCTCTTCTGCCTGCTATGCTTTCTCCACAGACAGATAAATAAAGAAGAGGGTTTTGGCTCGTGTCATATTTACTGGTGTAAATATGTAATCTGGGAGACAATATAATACCTTCTAGAAATAAAGTGTGTATGCTAAAGAACTCAGGTGATTTGCAGCCCCTCATAACTGATTCCCAACCTGCTTGCCCTGCAGTGCATGTGGCACCATGGAAAGTTCCTCTTCCAGCAAGACATTCCCAAGAGATCCCTCCTCAAGAGACCATCCATCTGTCCTGTCAGGCTGGGGATGTCGCTGCTCAACGAGGACGAAAGGAGAAGTTCATGCCCAAGGGGAGTAACCACCCTACAATTCCATGGGTCTTAATACCAGTCTTGCTAATCTTGATAGGGGTCTTTCCAGTGAATATTTTGAGGATGAGAGGGGGGAGGCGTGGTTGCCCAACACCAGAAACAGTGATGCTTCCTGGCACTGCACCCCTGAGGAGTCTACAGGCTCTGCTGGCTCCAGGGCTTCATTTGGCCATATTTCATACAATCACAGAACTATGTGTGTTGGGAAAGGTGCAGATCATTGAGCCAGGGGACCACATGAACTGTTCTGCTTTCCCCTTCAACAGTAACTGTGCTCTCTCTAATTTTCAAATATATATATATATATATATATACATATATATATATATTTCACCACACTCTATGAATGCAGTCCTTTGTGTACTTGAAGGGAGCCTACAAAAAGGATGGAGAGAGACTATTTACAAAGGAATGTAGAGACAGGAGAAGGGGGAATGGCTTCAAGCCGTTCAAGCAGAAAGAGAAGGGTTTAGATTGGATATTAGGAAAAAAAAATCTTCCCTCTGAGGGTGGGGATGCCCTGGCACAGGTTGCCCAGAGAAACTATGCCTGCCCCATCCCTGGAAGTGTCCAAGGCCAGGCTGGAGGGGGATCTGAGCAACCTGGGCTAGGGGAAGGTGTCACTGACCACGATAGGGGAGTTGGAACTCTATAATCTTTGAGGTCAGTTCCACCCAGCTGCCTTCCATGATTTTATGAAACTTATCACCCATCATTAGCCTACCTGCTGCTAGCCTCTGTGGATGTTTCCAGAAATACAGTTTCTATGAAACCAGAAAAGTATTAGTGGAGTGATTGTAAAGATTCTTATGAAAAGAAGAAGTTTCTAACTTTTATATTTCTGCTGATTTCTTGATACAATTCTGTTTCTCATAGCCACATTTAACCTTCCAGAGATGATCTAATAAATGGGAAAGGTGGCATTGTATCACCTTTTGTGTTATCAGCCTAATATTAACTGACTATAGTCTGTACATTCTGACTCAGACACTTACCAATATCATGAGCTATGGAAAGTAAATTTTATTGTGAGTCACACTGCTGCTGCCTTCTCCAGTATTGGCTATGCTCTGCATAAGAGTTTGTATAAGCTTAAACCCCTTAAATGTCACTTCTGAGTTTAGCCTAGAATGATTGTATCCTCAGACAAAGATAGTAATTTAAGATGGTGAGTGAAGGAATAACTAAAAATAGGTTATGAGACTTCTGATGATGTACTTTCTGTTTCCTCTTACTTATTTTTCTCCCATGGATTCTTCATAACTACTTCTCTATCTTTGAAATTTTTATGAGAGGTGAATATAACCGGAGACAAGTTTTCATGGGAAGGACTCAATGTCATTATATTGGTTTAGTCAGTAGCCCTTTGTGTGTTGGAGCATAAAGCAACAGTGTTGATGAAAAGAGTCTGGACAAACTTCAGCAAAGATACGCAACTTCATGCATTTTTTTACCTTTGAAAATATTTAAGGGGAGACCAGAAACTGAGTGCACATAGCTGTTCTTCTCACAGTTGTAAAATCCAATGGAATTCAGTCTGCTGTGGTCACTGAAGCAGTAGAGGGAAGGCTGCCCCTGTGCTGAGCTGCTCCTTCCAGAGACAAAAGAAAGAAGCAGAGACATATCCCTCAGGGATCAAAATGTTCTTTCTGCCTCTTCCCTCACTCCAGCTCTTCCCTGCATTAAACTGAAAGCTTCTCATTTCCACTAAATCCGACACATTTCATGAGTGTTAGGTCCACATTATGTTACCATTAGGTCTGTAATAAAGATCAGAGTTGTTATATAGAAAAAATATAGAAAAATGGAAACATTCTGAAGCTTGCCGTACCTCAAAATCAACTGGAGTGCTTCAAGCACTGTATCTTTACTTCAGATACTGTATTTATCAGCTAAATAATAAATGTGGTCAGATTGTGTTACACCTTTTGGTGGAACTGGGGCGCTTTTTTTGTGAGCTATTTGCCTACTAGTAGACTTGGTGCTGTTCTCTGAAAAGAAGTTCCTTCACATTCTGTTGGAAATCAGGGAGGGTGGTGGTGGTGCAGATTGCCAATAATCCCTAGAAACTATTGCAGCCTACAACTCACACTACCACAAGCCCATAAAAATTGCTCCTTTATACAAGAACTCTGCTCCAATGTAATCCAGGTATGATCTGGGGTGAGGATGGGGAGGCACTGGCACAGGGTGCCCAGAGCAGCTGTGGCTGCCCCATCCCTGGAAGTGTCCAAGGCCAGGTTGGACAGGGCTTGGAGCAGCCTGGGATAGCAGAAGGTGTCCCTGCCCATGGCAGTGGGGGTTGAAATGAGATGGTCTGTGAGGTCTCTTCCAGCCCAAACAAGTTTATGATTCAATGACTCTACAAACAAATGAAATTGTATTGATTCAAACTCTTCCATTCATTTAGTAGAACTAGGTTTTATTTGTTTCTCTCTTCAAATTAGAAACAGATTAGCAAAATAAATTACTTTTAAATTAAACGACAGACCTGAACATGGGTTGCTGCCAATTTAACAGTACTAATATAAAAAGTAACTTAAAGTATTTGATTTCTGCATGTCTTTTCATAATCTCCAGGTCTATTAAGGTTAAATCATTCTCCTCTCCTCCTTTATTTATTTAATGAATTTGTTAAAAAAAGCAAATAAAATTTCATTAAATTAGTATTTTTATGTACAACACTGGAAAACTGATTAAGAATAAATAAATCAGTTTAACATTCTATTTAACATGATAGTTTTATTTCAATAATTACTTCATTGAAACATTTTTAATTAGCTTGCAAATAAAAAATAATTTGTCTTCACATTTCCTACTGAGAAAATTATTACTCTATTTTACACATACTTTTGCCTAAAAGGTGTTTGGTAGTCCAATTTACTAAGTGTATTGCAAAGAGATGACTGAGGTAAGAACTAAACTAGTATTCCTAGGTATTTATTTGGATTTTAGTCATACACTCAGGCTTCCTGAAGAGAAAAAAATGCTTCTGCTGGTCAAACCTGGCGCTCCTCTAAACCATTAAGTTCTCTAGAAGTGACTCTTGTAACCTGGTTGCAGTGGCAAATGTACTTCTCTACTCCACCAATAAAATCCCTTGGGTTCATCTCTAGCTGAACCAAGTAGTTTGAATATGATAAACACAACCTTAAAAATATATAAAAAAACCAGTTTTGAACTAGGTTTAAAGATCAAATTTTTTGGTAAGCACTTGTTTTTTTTTTAAAGGGAACTGATGCAACACACCAGTGTAGTGTGTAATACTAAGTTTTCTAGTATTATACATCATGGTTCCTTTCCCATTAAAAATGTCCTAATGGCATATACCGACCTTGCAGATGTCTATATTGCATATAGCTTTTGGAATTTAACATGTAATTTTTCCCACTGATGTACCATCTGTTTACACAATTACCATATCTAAATTTTAGGTTTTGTTTGGGGCTTTTTTAATATCGTTCCTTATATGCCTTACCATTTTAGGTTTTTGATTTGTTTTCTCATCTTTAAAAGTAAGAAAAATATGTTCACATTGAAACAGGTGCTTTTATGAACCATGCACTGTGGAAGTTTAGTGGATGGTATCTCCTAATTTATTTTTCTCAGAGCTTATGGTTGATGCAGAAATTAAAAAGCAAATTGTTGTTTCCATTCTGTATTATCTTGCCCAATTGTGTGCGTCTACATCAATGACTGTATGACTATATCAGCAATATTATCACTGTCTTTGAATTTTGTCCTTGTTAAATTCATAAGAACATGATTTTGTGGAGAAGAGAAAAAGACTATTTTGTCAGAAATGTTTAGTCATTAGCGTATTTCAGCGATATAAATGCTAACAGAGATTATCATTTTGCCTGTGAAAGGGCTCATTATTTCACCATAAGGTATGTCTGTTTTACTAATAATTAGACTTTCTGATAATAGTGCTGTAAAAGCCATTGATGTACACATATAAAATGAACACCACTGTTATTTTGTAACTTGATAATTAGTGATGGTTAAGTTGTACTTTTCACAGAATCACACAATCATTTAGGTTGGAAAAAATCTCCAGGATCATTGAGTCCAGCCTGTGACTGATCCCCACCTTGTCACCCACACTACAGCACTGAGTGGCTTGTCCACCTGTTCCCTGGAAACTTCCAGGGATGGTGACTCCACCAGCTCCCTGGGCAGCTTCCAGTGTTTATCAACACTTTCTGTGAAGAAATTCCCCATGGTGCCTAACCTGAATCTCCCCTGATGTCATGAATGTATGTCCTCTCATCCTGTCCCTTGCTCCCTGGGGAGCAGAGCCCAACCTCCCCTGGCTGCACCCTTTTTCAGGGAGTTGTGGAGAGCCAGAAGGTCCCGCCTGAGCCTCCTTTTCTCCAGACTGAACAACTCCAGCTCCCTCAGCTGCTCCTCACAGGATTTACCCTCTAGAAATGTCACCAGCTTTATTCACCTTATCTGGACTCAACTTTTGTGTCGTCTAGCATCCATAAAGAAAAAGGGTGACCACAAATCAGCAATACATATAGTTCAATTATTAATTTTATCACTTAGTGTATGTTTAGGAATTTCACTGGAAGATACCTAGCTATTTTTAGTGTGTCTGCCCAAGCAAACATGGGAAATACCTTAAATATTTGCTGCATATACATTCAAGGAGTAGTAGCAGTTAATGCCTCCAGAGTTTTGAAATTAATACTGACGAAACTTAAAGGTTTATTTACTTTAAATGCCAGCTGATTGACAGAAGCATCTTGTTCAGAACATTCTCAGATTACAAAAATTTGAATTGTGAGAATTTGGCCTGGCAGCAAGATTTTTTTCATTGAAGATGGTTTAATGTATGTCAAATTCCCAACTGCTTGCATGTTCAGCAAAGATGACTCAGCAAGCATTTTTGACTAAATGCTAGTAAATAGAATGAATCATAATCTTTACTCTGCTGTGAAAACAAGGTAAATACCTGTTTTACATCCATGGCTAGACCCTCTTCCCTGCTTCCTCCAGAACACAGTGGCCTAGTCCACACTCTCTTGAGTGATATCAGTAAAGGAAATAAGCACAATACACAGAGGAAGCTGGCCTAGGAATGTTGCAGTGATAATGTTCCAGCCTTAAGGAGGCAGGAATTTCAGATCAAAATCACAATATTGTCCTGGTTGCCTTCAAGGATTCAGTATCAATGAGGGAGAGAAAAGATATACATTACAGAGTCACAACTAGCATGTACAGGAACCTGCAGATAGCCAAGAAGCAGTTACAGAAACCATGGGGCCAGACCTTTCTCCTTTGGGAAAGATGGTGAAACAACATCAATCTGCATTAAAATATGGCTTGGTGAGCTCAGGCTGAACATGTGGGAAATTTTCCTGGCTAGCAGTAGGCAGTGTGCCACGGAAATGTGTTTCCCAGAGAACTTGTTGGATGACAGTCCTGATTCAGAAGGGATCCCATCAAATCAACGTTTCTGTGACTGGCTGACAATATTAAAAAGTACATTACACAGCTCAAAACTAACAATGACTCTCTAGAAGACAGACTAATAGAGTCTGGAGTTAAACTTCTGTTGTCACTAAAATCCCAGTCTTGTGTCATTGTTCAGTCTTGTCATTTGGCATTGTCCTCTTTTGCTAGGAGGGCTGTGAGTGTTTTATCCTTCACTGTTGCATCCTGTGGTTGAATAGATCTCTTTAAAAGGAGCAAAAAAAAGGTTATTTTTTCCTAAGACCAGCTGAGATTGGGTAGCCAGAAATTCTTCACATTGGGATCATCTTCTAGAGTATGTGGGCCAAAGATGATCCATGAGTGAGAAGGATCAGTGTCTATAGAACAACATGTATAAAAAAACTCAAATTCATGGCAAATCTGCATATCATTGCAAGTAGGTGAACTGAGGATAAAAGTGACAGAAACTGACCCATCCAGCAAAAGAGAAGCTGAGGATTTCCTTATTATTTTGTCTTATGCAGTAGGAATTTTCCCACTTTCTTGTTCTGATCCATCACCCTAGAACTTAAATAGAAATGTTCATAAACTTTTTGTCATGACCCTCTTTAAGAGAGCAGACCCTTCAGATCCACTTATTTCTACCATGTCATTAAAAGTATTGCTTTATCTATGGGTAGCAGATGTCTTTTCCTGAGCTTCATCTACAGAGAGTAACAGACTGCAGAAGGTTTATTGCTAGGACTGAAGGAGAGAGAAAACACAAGTGTCCTCTTGCTGAGCACCATTTGATTAGAAAGAGAGAACAATCCATAGTTTCTTTTGTACTTAAATGGCAAGAACATCCAAATACTTCATGGTAATAGAAGATTTAAAATATTTGTACCTGAGGTAGAATACGAAAGACAAATAAGAGGAAACTGATTTTTTTTATTTTTTTTTCCAAGGGAAATTTTGTAAAATTTTGTAAATAGGGTTATAGAGAGGTTGGGGAAATGGGAAAAATATGTTAAAGCAAGGTAATTTTTGTAAATAATAATAAATGTTTACTCACCTATTATTATGAAATTTGAAGAATAATTAAAAATTTGAAATGACATTTGGCTCATCAGTAATCTAAACTGTAAGAATAAACAAAGTATGTAGAAAATGGAAACAAAGTTGAGGCAAATATGGAAGTATTTCATGACTGTGTGGACATAAATGAAAACACAAAAGAGAAATTAATTGAGAAAATAAATTAATTGGTTATTGAGCTACAAACAGTATATCAAGGAGAACTCTTCTATCAGAGAGGGAAGGAAATTACAGACAGATGAAGACAGTCAGGATGCATGATGTCATTCTTGAAAAAAGGTTCACCAAAAAGTTTCACATGTATTTAGAAAAATCAAATGCTGCCTGACCATCCTGGTCTCTG